>CM067320.1:69504365-69681865 GCA_034231615.1 Meghimatium bilineatum
ACATCGTTGGAATTTTTCTTTATCAAACACCAAACACAAAGGCAATCTCTTTTTTTTTTTAATAGTGAAATCGGGGAACAGCAATACATCAGTAGGTATTCAATAATAAACTGAAATGGGGGGGGGGGGTTGCAATGAATCCGTAAATATTTAGTACTATACTTAATGTGGGGGAGGGAAGGGGGAAGAAATGACTCCATAATTATTCAGCAATATACTGAGTAGGGAGGGGGGCAATGATTCCGCAAGTATTCAACACAATGCTGATAATACTTGTTGAAATTTTGTCATGGTTGAAGACAGAAATAATACAAACAACGATTCGTGTGCAAATACCCTATGTGTGCTTAACGACAATTCCCGGCCACACAGAGAATCGATAAAAAGGGTACCAAAATATAATTGTTTTATGAAACTAGAACACTTTTTCCTGTTGTGCACTACACTTAGAACACTTTTTCCTGGTGGGCGCTACATTTAGAACACTTTTTCCTGGTGGGCGCTACATTTAGAACACTTTTTCCTGGTGGGAGCTACATTTAGAACACTTTTTCCTGTTGAGCGCTACATTTTAGGATGCAACGTGAATTTGTAAGTGTCACTGCGAATGTGAGACAACAGTTGGGGTTGGTTGAAATATGTGAGAATATTTTCATTTTTATACATTGAAATCAGAATCTCGCTCTTAACACGTGAAACGTAAAAACGATTGTACTTACGTAAAACACAGGTTTTTATAATAGCTACACTCAGACAAGACGGACTATCACTGAAAGAAAACATACAAATTACAATACACAAAACATATTCAACGTTTCAACCAAAAGGTCTTTATCAAGATGAACACAAAACATCAAAAGATGAATGGAAATTATCAGAACACACAAACGTATCCAACAGAATTATGGACGTGAGATGCCGGAAGGACAGGAAGTACATAAAAACGTAAATATATGTGGAAACGAAACGAACACAAAATGACGTAAATGACAGAACAAAATGAATAAAGAAAAAGAACACACCAACCCAGTACTAGACAAAAGAGTGGTCGGAATTTAGTCCAAAAGGCTTGAGGGTACCAAATTCCAAAATAAGACGATTTTCTAGAGCGTACCCTAGATCTATCGTCGGTGGTGCAGGATCTGATTGCAGTGACCAGAATATCAAGAGCACCATGATGACCAACGCCGTTGAAGTTTGTGGCCACGGGAATATTTATACTGTGCTTGATTGCATGAAAATGGTTATATCTAGGTATAATCTAGGTGTATTAATATAACGAACTTTCATTGTTCGTTCAGTAGTTATTTCCCTTGTCATTATTATAGAGAACTTCCACCGTTCGGTTAGTAGATATTTCCCGTTTCATTATTATTGAGAACTTTTATAGTTCATTCAGAAGTTGTTTTATGTGTAATTATTATAGAGAACTTTCACAGTTTGTTCAGCAAATATTTCCTGTGTCATTATTATAGAGATAATTTTTAGTTCGGCAGAAATTATTTCATGTGTAATTAGTAAAGATAACTGTCACAGTTCGTTCAGTGGTTATTTCATTTATCGTTATTATATCGAATTTTCAGAGTTCGTTCAGTAGTTGTTTCATGTGTTCTTATGAAATTTGCACACTTATTTGAACATTAAATGTCGAAAGTAGTGATGGCAGAATACTTGTGCAGCGATGTCCACTATTTTTGATGCTCGTGCGCTCCTATATAACAAATGAAACTCATGTATGCGGTTAATAGGAGCGGTTCTCCGATAAGATATGCATATTTTATTTAATCATAAATTTTGTATTATAATATACCGGTTCATACTGATGTTAACAAAATATTAGTTCATACTGATGTTAACAAAATATTAGTTCATACTAATGTTAACAAAACATTAGTCAATACTGATGATAACAAAATATTAGTTGATACTGATGCTAACAAAATATTAGTTCATACTGATGTTAACAAAATTTTAGTTCATACTGATGTTAACAAAATATTAGTTCATACTGGTGTTAACAAAATATTAGTTCATACTGGTGTTAACAAAATATTAGTTCATACTGATGTTAACAAAATATTAGTTCATACTGATGTTAACAAAATATTAGTTCATACTGATGTTAACAAAATATTAGTTCATACTGATGTTAACAAAATATTAGTTCATACTGATGTTAACAATATATTAGTTCATACTGATGTTAACAAAATATTAGTTCATACTGATGTTAACAAAATATTAGTTCATACTGGTGTTAACAAAATATTAGTTCATACTGATGTTAACACAATATTAGTTCATGCTGATTTTAACAAAATATTAGTTCATACTGATGTTAACAAAATATTAGTTCATACTGATGTTAACAAAATATTAGTTCATACTGATGTTAAAAAGATATACCAGTTCATGCGACATTATACTTATTATAATAGACCATACGATATTGTTCCTATAATAACAGAATATGTGACACTGTACTTATTATAACACAACATACCACATTGTACTTATTATAACGGAACATGCAACATTATAATTATTATAACACAACATACCACATTGTACTTATTATAACAGAACATACAACAGTGTATCTATTATAACAGAATTAACTATACTACAACTATTGTAACAGATAATATCTGCTAAGTATGGCGCACATCTTCACCAAGTTTGATCTTCAATTTTTATCTAATACCTTTTCTTTCCTGTAGCGGTGACAAACGATGTCCTACGACATCATGTCGACTCAATTACATCCATTAGTTTCAAACTTTTTGACCTTCCGATTTCTTTTTCTGTTTGTTTTGTGCTTTCCTTTTGAATTTTCAAATTCCCATCATCAGATTTCTAACTGTCGCTGTGGTCTACTTTCGTAACAGATGGGTGCACACGGAACTGCGCCGACACAGCGCTCGGAATTGTTTCAAACCCTCTAGCAGAAAGTCTTTAGGAGAAAACACATTAAGATCTTCTTGTCTGGACGCAGCGCCACCTCTGGGACATTGCTGGTACCGTCTCACACCTTCTGTCGATTTCTAGATTTTGTCTCGATGCCTTTGTTCTTCCGTAGGGTATAGCAACGTTTTATGACGTTATGACAACGGAAATTATGGCTCGCGGATACAAAAAAGCTTCGTCATGACCTCATGCAAGGCAGTCAACACTTATCGCAGTTGGTAGAAAAAGAAAAGCATAAATGGGAGGGGAGGAAGGGATGAAGGAAGGGGGAATCTCATTTATTTCAAGAGGCAGTCTGTGAATGTATGTCGTTGAATGAATACTAATCATATTTGGAGAGACTATACAATTGTAGGCTTTCACGGGTGAAATGTTTATTTATACTTTTGTATACTATAGTTATTCTAGACTTTACCCAGAAAAAAATAAACTGAAAATTTTGTAGAAGAAAAACAGTACATTAAATACTGAATACATTTGAAACAAGCAATAACTTATTATGAATGTTAATTTCAATTGAATATATTTGAAATAAGCGAAAAATATTCAAGGAATGTTGCTCACTGTAAAATAAATCTTAAGCAATAACTTTTCATGGTAAGTTAATTCTAATCGACGAAATTTGAAAGAAGCGATAACTTCTCATGGAATGTTGCTCTCAGTTGATGAAATCTGAAGAAAGCAAAATCGAATCATGGAAAATTTGCTCTTAATTAAACAAACCTGTAAGAAAACATACCGCATTGTAAGAAGCGATAATTTTTTTATAGAATGTTGCTCTCAGTTGAATAAATCTGACAGAAGCGATAACTTCACATATGTTTGCTCTCAGTTGAATAAATCTGACAGAAGCGATAACTTCACATATAATGTTTGCTCTCAGTTGAATAAATCTGACAGAAGCGATAACTTCACATATAATGTTTGCTCTCAGTTGAATAAATCTGACAGAAGCGATAACTTCACATATAATGTTTGCTCTCAGTTGAATAAATCTGAAAGAAGCGATAACTTTTTTTAGAATGTTGCTCTCGGTTGATGAACTCTGAAAGAAACACAATCTTATTGTAAAATGGTAGTCCACACTTGCACAAATATGAAAGCAGCAATAACTTCTGCGGGAATTTTGTTCTCAGTTGAAGAAATCTGAACGAAGCAAATACTTCTCATGGAATATTTGCTCTCATGTGAACAAACCTGAAAAAAAGAGATAACTTCGCATATAATTGCTGTTCTCAGTTGAACAAATCTGAAAAATATTGAAAAGCTTAAGAAAGCTTAGAGGATTGATCATTGTACTCAGGTTACCCCCATATGTGCTCTGTCATTCCCAACGCAGCGACAAACGGCTTACATAGAATACCACTCATAGCATATGACTCCAAGTTTATTACCCACAGGGATCTAAAAAAATCCCAATTTTAAAACAAGACGTCGCGAGAGAAATTCGAACCCACGACTTCTTGAGAGCAAAACCTAAAGATTAGCAACTATATCGCGCAGATCCCCCTTGATCATTGGTCATTTCGTGTATACTACTTTATATTGAAAGCAATTCAAATTCATGAAAAAAATGCAACATATTCATTTTTGTAGGATGCCATAAATGGATTCACAAGACTGTATAAATGATGAGAGACTCGCTGAGAAACTACTAGATCTGATTATAGCTCCCTCAATTATTATACACATTCGGGACTCTGTGTCTCCTGATTCTGAATATTAACGGCTTACAACTAGTCATACCACTTCGCAGACATTTCATTGATCCGAGATTTTCATTGGCGAGAGATATAAAGCACAATCAACGGGATTCAGTGCTCACTTAGGAAAGGACAGAAAAGGAATAGAAGAATATCTAGGAACATTTGAGGATAGTAAGAACAGGTACAACGACAATGGATTTCGACTGTTATAAACATGCAACCAATACAATTTATTTGTAACAAACTTCTTCAAACACAGAGAATCCCAAACATACGCGTGACACAAATGAAACAACCTAAATTGCAAAAGTAAAATAGACTTCATACTAGTAAAAAGAAATAACGGACGAATTATAACAGATACAAGAGCAATACCAAATATGAACGCTGACACAGATTGTCGACCAAGAAAAAGTCTTGGACATAGGAGACATACAACAGGTATAGAAAATACTATCACAATATGGGGTTCCACAACACCAACGTGTGCAGGAGTAGTTGATGTTAGTCCGTCGTAATCGGCGATGACCAAAAACTCAACCATAATAATAATAACAATAAATAATAAAAATAATACAAGTTAATAGTGCGTTTTTAAATGACTAGCAAGTCCAATGCGCGCACAAAATGTTCTTTTACAGAATTTACAACAATAGAAGGTATCTGTGTGAGGTTGAAATGTTTTTTCTTTTCTACGTGTCCGCTTCTGTCTTGCAGTATGTCTGAATTCTTCCGCCGCTAGTGCTCCCGTTCTAATGCTGTAACGCCATGCTGTTCTATCCTGAGCGAGGCTCTCCCAAGCGCCTACATCAATGTTAAGATGTTTCAAGGAGTAGTTACTCAGATGGTAATGGTGCAGTTAGAACGATTATAGGACTTTCAGACAAATTCCATATGCACTCTGGCGTGCGACAAGGATGTGTTCTATCTCCCTTGCTATTAATCACATATATCCATTGTATATGTAAAGTTATCAACACCAATGAAGAAGACAACCTAAACAACCACCTGAATCAACTTCTTTTTGCAGACGATCACGCAATAATATCACCATCAGAAGAACAACATATAAATACACTGCACACAACATCTAGGGACTTTAACATCAAGATAAACACAGAAAAAACCGAGGTAATGTCAATCGCAAAAACAGAAAAAAGCATCACTATTCCTATCGATGACCAACAACTTAAACAGTGGAAAGAATTCACTTACCTTGGAAGCATCATATCATCAAATGGAAAAAAAAACACGAACGAAATCCAACATTGATGCAACCAGATCTTAAGGCAGATGCCCCCTATTTTCAAAAACAAATATGTGAACATGAACACCAAAATTGCACTATAGAAAACGACTATCATACTATTACTATGCTACCACTGTCAAACGTGGACATTAATAACAGAAACAAAAAGAACACTTGTTAGAACAGAAATGATTTGTCTACGTTAAATCCTCGGAGTAACAATAAGAGATAAAATCAGAAATGAAAACACCAGAAGACTAACAAACACAATACCAATCCTGGATTACACCCGAAGACAACAGATTAAGTGATGCTTTTAGACTACCATCGGACAGTGTCCCTCAAAAATCATTACTATACAGGCACGATGGTTACAAAGCCAGGGGCAGACCTTGCAAACGATGGATTACAGAAATAAAAGAGTTAACGAAAACAAAATATATGAAGCACACAAGAAAGAAATTTCCAGAGAACAGTTTTACTTCTGACGCTGCAAGGCATAAATGAGTATACAGCGAAAAGAAGAAGAACACGACTGCTGTAAAACTACATAATAATATCAATAATACTTACGTAGAACACATGTTTTGAAGTTGTACTTGGCGGCGACAAACTGTCTATCACTATCGGCTGCTAACGTGAAACAATACAAATAACAGTACACGGGAGAAAAAAGACATACTCGAATTTTCGACCAAAAGGCCTTTATCAAGAAAACATACACCTATACATTAAAAAACAATGAGCACGAACGACAACGCTACCGTTGTTAAGAAATCTGCAAATCATGTGAAATATCATACTGGTATAATTTAACATGTTTTATGTTCATCATGCTATAACTTACCTGGCTACACCGTTCGTTTTCTGCTCAAGATGTAGTAGGATGAAATCCTGCTAATGACATCATATTTATCAGGTGCATTTTTTTCTGAGATCCCTGACGAGTATCTTTCGAAGCTATCGGAAATACGTGATATGAGTGATACTCTCGGCAGACAGTGTGCCTCTAGTTAAGAGGGGCGAAGTACACACGGGGTAAGCAGAGTACAACGAAATTAATCCTTTACATCTTTTGAGCCCTATTTAAGATGTCACGTATGCTACATGTATCTTAAGTATATTTTGTGTGCTACGTGTATCTTAAATATATCATGTGTGAATCAACGTGTATCTTAAATATATCATGTGTGAATCAACGTGTATCTTAAATATATCATATGTGAATCAACGTGTATCTTAAATATATCATGTTTGAATCTACGTGTATCTTAAATATATCATGTGTGAATCTACGTGTATCTTAAGTACATCATGTGTGCTATTTATCTTAAATATATCATGTGTGAATCTACGTGCATCTTAAATATATCATGTGTGAATCTACGTGTATCTTAAGTATATCATGTGTGATAATCAATTTATACGGGCTACTTCACTTTCTTGTGTTCTCATGTCTTTTTCATGTTCTTCAAGACACGTTCTCAAACACGCACTGGATCTCTCTTTTTGTAGGACAATGATACTACAAGGTTTCCTGCAGGCTGTATTCCAGAGAATGGAAATGCATTGTGCAGTCGTTGGACTTGCGCCAATGGCTCGACACATTCGTTTTCAGTGGTTCATAACGGTGATTAGGTGATGTAATCGTTAGAAAATACGCAACCGAGAATCTGCTAATCTTGTGCAGACAAAAACTAGTGATTCAATGAACGTCGTCTTATTATAACATTGTGCCATCTACATGTTTTATGCAGTACACGCACTAGTTATGGTAGTAAAGTAACCATCACGTTTCAGTAGTTCTGCAAATGAGGGCGGTAGCCATCTCCTCTCCCTCGAAGTCTTTACTTCCCGGATTAATCCGGTACCCATTGTAAGGCTGGGTCAGCCCAGGAGCCGTTGCGATGGGAAAAATTTCCGCCTCAACTGGGGAATTAATCCAGAACCACTCATATGCGAAGTCAGTGCGCTAACCACTGCGCTACGCGACTTTATACTAGTTATATATTCACATGAACCTCTTTTCACACAAGAGTACTCTTCGCAGAACAACCATCAAAGAGGGTATGACTATGGGTCTCAGCAACAAACAAGAATTACACACAGTAACATCACGTCGCTGGAACTGGAGAGCTCTGGTTTCTGATCTATGAACTGTGTACGGTGCTGAAAGAAACATAGATAGACATTTATGGTGTGAAACCTAGAGATATATTATAGTACAATATGAAACATGTTGAAGCGACAGTATGGCCAGTCATTAGACTGTATTTTTGTAAGTTAACACAATCACATAAGATTTCCGTCATCCGATTGGTAGAACATCCTTCTCAGTGAGCAACGATCACCGCAGCAAATTGTTGACTGGTAATTTTCAAGGCAATATTTTACTTTTACTAGGTTTCTATTGGTTTCTAAACGATCTGAGTGCATAACTGTGGGGTTTGAAACTGTTACCTTGTGATATGTCTTTGATGGGGTTTATAAGTGTTATCTTGTGAGATGTATTTGGTGGGGTTTGTGTTATCTTGTTAGATGTATTTGGTGGGGTTTGTGTTATCTTGTGAGATGTATTTGGTGGGGTTTGTGTTATCTTGTGAGATGTATTTAGTGGGGTTTGTGTTATCTTGTGAGATGTATTTGGTGGGGTTTGTGTTATCTTGTGAGATGTATTTAGTGGGGTTTGTGTTATCTTGTGAGATGTATTTGGTGGGGTTTGTGTTATCTTGTGAGATGTATTTGGTGGGGTTTGTGTTATCTTGTGAGATGTATTTGGTGGGGTTTGTGTTATCTTGTTAGATGTATTTGGTGGGGTTTGTGTTATCTTGTGAGATGTATTTGGTGGGGTTTGTGTTATCTTGTGAGATGTATTTGGTGGGGTTTGTGTTATCTTGTGAGATGTATTTGGTGGGGTTTGTGTTATCTTGTGAGATGTCGATAAACTACATCAATGTGTTGGCAATTTATTGTACCACTTTTCCCCCGGTCAACAAGTGATAAGAAGTCAAAGAACCCATCCCTTACCGTTTAATTATGTCAAAAATATGTTACCTTCACCTCGCCAAGAAATGTTTTCTAACTGACCACATAATGGAAATCGGTGGGTTTTTTTTTCATTTTTAAGATTTTGTTCCATATTCAAACATTGACATTGGTGCATGCAGAACACTAATGTTGATGTCAACTTTTGTCAACCCACCTTCCACCTTGTCAAACATTTTTCCGGCGCCCTTCCTACTAATTGTCATTGTAATTTATTGACAGTCCATTGGCTGTCTGGAAACGTGACCAGTACTTCTTCGCTAACAGAAACGCATACCCAGTACTGCTACTTTTTTCAAAAAATATTATAAATTTTAAACTTATGGAATATTTGTCTTTCTCTTCTCCGTTCTTCTTGAGAATCAACGAAATTAAAATAGTAAGTTGAATCATATTCAAAGTACATAAAACATTCCGTGTCATGTATACAGTATACAACTTCTTGTATAGAAATGATATAATTTAAAATATTATATTTCTATATGCGTATGCATCTGGTTTGATTGTATTCCTGAGTTAAACGGTACCTGTTAAAAGTAGTTGATGCGAGAATCTGTTTGCTCCAGCTAAACGACGTATCTTTTGGGTGTCTGTTTCACTCTGCACGTGCACGCTGTGACCCCCGGGTGTTCCGCCTCCCGTGTCCATCAACCCTCATTTATCACGCCTCAGAACCAGGCTTTAATTATAGCGCGTTTCATCCCGTTAGTCTTCTGGCACTCTGTCTATATCTGCTTTCAGACATTCGATAGAGATTGCCTAGGTGCTGACTAGCTCTAGCTTTGTTTCAATGTTCTAATATCAGCCTTCCGTTCCAGACTTTGATTTAATTCGGTTCTGTGGCTTCAAAGCAAATCACCAAGTCTCCGATGGTCAATTTACCAAGATGTTTCAGCTGCAGGCAGTTTGGGTATTCGGACCGTTCAGAAAGCTATGGTAGCATGGTAAACGTACATATTGCCTAAAAATCACCACAGCTAAAGCGTGATGGATCGATCACTGTTTTCTGATTATAATATACAACCAATTATTAACAGAACTATACAGGACCTTAGATAGATACCGTCGGCAGAGTACTACAGATCTGTGTGCTCCTATCCCAGAAGGCTGGTTTTCGGTATTTTGATAATTTCCGAGCGTTTCATTGGTCGGCCTTGGCTATTTTTTGGCGGACGACTCCAACTATATAAATAGTGACCACCGGATAACAAGACAATAATACAAAAATTTAACGAATGAAGTCATGTTTACTTTCTGCAGTTAAGTCTTCTATGCAGAGGGGTGCGGGAGCCTAGTTGATAGTGAGCTTGCTGGGTATCACCGGGTTACAGTGTGCTAGGTTCAAAACCACGTATGGACAAACAGAAAAATCTTGATGTAATTTCTCGCTAGACACGACCACTCCCCCAGTCGACTCAGCTGTAAATGAGTACCTGACGCATGAGTTATGGGAGGTAAAGATAGCAAGGAAGGGAACTGGTCACTCCACCTAATAGCTGCTGCGGCTTAGTACATAAAGAGTACATCTTCTTCCCCGATGGCAGGTTGCTGCCATGGGACCTACCTTTACATCCCAGACAGCAATTTTCTGCCATAGGACCTACCTTTACATCCCCGACGGAAGTTTGCTGCCATGGGACGTACCTTTACATTTTTAATGCAGATGGTTATGCTTAGATTCGTCTTGGAAAGTCAGGACAACTATTACTTTTTTTTTAAAATCTATTTACCTTGTATTGTAAAGCTATTCATCTTGTATTGTAAAGCTATTCATCTTGTATTGTAAAGCTATTCATCTTGTATTGTAAAGCTATTGCATTAACTAAACACTATCTAGAACATCCGTTAATATAGGCAAGTGTGGAATAAATATGGCGGTGGGATTGAAGGGGCGGTCGGGAGTGTTGTTTGACATGCTTTCTAGTAATAAATTATGTACTGTCATAACTTATAGGACAATGTCAATCAATCTAGTACCATCGAGAGTGGCGATGGCGATCATGTTTCTCCACAGCTCTCTGTCTCTTATGTTGTTAATATGTTCAGTTGGCGACTTCTTTTTGTGCCACATTGACAAACCATTCGGAAAATTCTTTCTTTGTCTTTCTCTGTCTTTTCTCCCCTTAATATTTCCGGTGGCTACTAAATGTTCAGGTTTTACATTCCTTATCACATGCCCTAAAAATCATGATTGTCTGCTTCTAATTTTCGCTATAATTTGTTGCTTTACCCCATAACCTCTGAGAACTGCATTAGTCTTTCTGTCTTAAAAACCACATCTCAGTTGCCTATAGCTTATCTTGGGCACTTTTGTTTACTGCCCATGCTTCACTTCCATAAAGAAGGATTGGCTCAATATAATATTCTAGCGCTCAAACTCATATATGAATTGATATTACACCAATGCATAGAATATTTATCATTTTTTGAAATGTAGATTTGGCCTGGGCTATTTGTTCTTGACCTCAATGAAACACCAGCCATTGATGTTAAAATGGCACCAGTATACTTGAAGTTATCCGCTTGATTTAATTTTTCATCATTGATAGTAATGCTGCATTTTGACGGCGTGTATTTCTTTGTTTGTTTGTTTGTTTTGCGTTCGCTCCATTGTAATCAGCATGGATATCCGTTCGATTTCCGCCGGTTTACGTTGTGCCGGTTTACGTTGTACAACGTGTTTACGTTGTGCTACCGTTATGCGCCTTGTAGGCCTAGCACATCCGATTTCGGCATGCCTTGACAATTCGGGTGGGCTACTCTAGCCTGTGACAGCCTCCCTTTCTGTCGCCAGGCACGCATGTGTGTGGTGACTCTTTGTACAGACGATTTTTTGCTCACTTCTGTCTCGCACGAGGTGTTCCACTGTCTATGAACTTGTCTCATGTAATTGGATGTACTGTGCCTGTGCCCATAGGGTACTAAACCGTTTCTCATCCGTGAGCCTGGCTCCTTAAGAGGAAGAACTCAACAGAAGAGGCAGACCCTGGCTCTTTCGCCCTCTTAGCCGAGGTGTCATTCACCGACATCGTGAACCCCTCGCCCAAGTTCGAGTCTCACACCACGCGATTGAGAGCAAAGCGTTCTCGAGCTGAGGGACATTGTCCCAATAGCGCCTGAGCCCATCCGGTGCTGAACCCTTTCTCTCTGCAAGTGTATTTCCGGTATATGAGAACCTGACAGTAGAGTTTGGCGAGGACTGCTATCTTTGTCCCTTTGTTTGCTGTTCTGCCCTTTCATTTTTTTCCATAGTGCTCAGAATGAAATATATCTGTCTTTCGCCATGCATCCACCTTTCCATGCTTTTTTCATTGGCCGCCCCTCCAATGTTCGGACTGGACTTACTAGCTTCACTGTATGTCGACAGTGTCGCTGTATGTGGTGTTGCTGATGGTGTCGGAGATATTGTCTGTCTCTTTCGCAGTCAAATCTCTTTCCATCTGCTACCTCCACACTCTCGGACACGATCCCCAAATGATTTGGCCAGAATCAGCTCGAGCGGCTGTTTTTCTGTTACCAGGGTGCACCGCGAGGAGGTACATTTGGGATCTTGGTTATCTGCTAACCCTGAATCTGCCTAGAGCAATGCGTTCCCTTTGCACCCCTGTATTTCTTTGAAACAACCATTGCTTCATATTGATAAAATACACAAGAAAGACAATGACAAGATCATTAGAATTAACAAGCTTCAAGATTAAAACATATTAAAACTCTTTGAAAGACAAATAGCAGAAAAATACAAGAAATTAAACACAGAAACAAGATCAGTAGAAGAAGAGTGGACACAATTTAAAACCTCAGTAATGGACACAGCTAAAGCAATATGTGGTACTAAACAACGTGGTAAAGCGGGGGAAAAGAGCACCACGTGGTGGAGTGAAACTATAAGACAAGGCGTGAAAGAGAAAAAGAAACTATACAAAGACTGGAAACATAACAAAGAACAAGAAACATATGAAAAATATGCATTAGCACGAAAAAAAGTAAAACAACTGATTAAAGAAGCTAAAAGTAAATCATTGTCTGATTTTGGCAAGAACTTGAATAAGGATTACAAAACAGCTACAAAACGCTTCTACAAAACAATCAAAGTTATGAGAACCAGAACAGAAAATCACGATCCTACAGAACTAATAAATGACAGAGAAGGTAATCTCATTTCAAATAAGCAAAGAGCATTAAAAAGATGGAAAGAATACTTTTCTGAGTTACTAAATACAACACCAAGCAATAATACAGCAAAAGAAACCATAAAGAAATGTAATGAACAAGAGCCAAATATTCTCATAGAGGAAATTGCCGATGTCATAAAAAAGGCAAAAAATAACAAAGCTCTAGGGATAGATAACATACCACTAGAAATTATAAGAGCAGCAGGAGAAACAGGATTATATTGGCTACACAGAATTTTTAACACAGCATGGAGGCAACAGAAGACACCAACAGACTGGAGAAAAGCTATCATAGTGCCAATATGGAAAAGGAAAGGCAGCAAAAGAGACTGTAACCAGTACAGGGGAATTTCCTTGTTAAGCCATGCAGGAAAACTATATGCAAAAATAGAGAAAAGACTGAGACCTGTAATAGAACAACAACTTAGCAATACACAAATGGGTTTTAGAAGAAACAGAGGATGTACTGATGCAATATTTACTCTGAAACAGTTGGCAGAGAAGTCAATAGAATACAACCAAAATTTATACATATCCTTCATAGATCAAGAGAAAGTATTTGACCGAGTAAACAGAGAAAAACTATGGGAAACATTAAAAATTTATGGAGTATGCCAACATTTAATTAACGTTTGTAGAAGTCTCTATAACAACAGCAGTTGCACTATAAGAACAGCTGCAGGCTACACAGAGGACTTTGTGATTAGCACAGGAGTAAAGCAGGGATGTGTATTATCCCCACTACTTTTTATTACATACATGGACCATATAAACAAGACAGCAAATTCTAATGAAGCAAATGAACTGCTTTTTGCAGATGACCAGGTTTTATTCCACAACAGCATTAAAAACCTGCAAGACCACCTAAGCATAATAGACACAGCAGGCAAGCAATTTGGAATGAAAATCAACATAGACAAAACAGAAGTAATGAATATTGCAAGAGAAAAGGAGAACATCAACATACAGATAAATAATACACAACTAAAACAAGTAGATGAATTCAAATATCTGGGCAGCACATTGAGATATGACAACAAACAAGAAGCAGAAATAAACCCAAGATGTAATAAGGCTTGTCAGATCATTGGTCAATTAACACCTTTACTTAGAAACAAAGATATTACACTAGAAACAAAGAAAGCGCTTTTCAACACCATTTTCTTACCAACATTGTGTTATCAGTGTCAAACTTGGACATTAGATTCTAGAACAATACATAAGATTAACACCACTGAAATGAAATGTGTGAGACGTATGATTGGAGTTAGCTTGAGAGACAAAATCAGGAATGAAGCACTAAGGAAACAATTAGGGATCAAGCCAACAATAGAATACATACAGAAACAACAAGTTAAATGGTACGGCCACATAACCAGACAGAAAGAGCAAAGTATTATCCAAAAAACACTTAACAAACGATACGAAAACAGGAGACCTATTGGACGCCCTCGTAAAAGGTGGATAGATAGTGTACTAGAGACACTCGGAAATATAACAGTAGAGGAGGCAAATAGAAGGGCAAAAGACCGTACACTCACTCTCCCCTCAACACCGAAAGGTACATGAGGACAGAAAGAAGAAGAAGAACCATTGCTTCTGTATACTTCTTGTTTAGACTGATGTCTTTGTTTTCACTTTCTTGTACTACCGTGTCTAACAGGGCTTGAAGTTCTTCTTCGTTATACGTTAGGAAAAGACAAAATAGATAGATAACTTATAGCACAGTATAAGAATGATTTATGCACTCTCATAACATATAGTGCAATGTAGGACACAGTTATGGACTGTCCTAACGTATAGTACAATGTAGGACACAGTTATGGACTGTCCTAACGTATAGTACAATGTAGGACACAGTTACGTACTGTCACAACATATAGTACAATGTAGGACACAATTATGTAAGTTATAGTACAATGTAGGACACAGTTATGTACTGTCCTAACTTATAGTACTATGTAGGACACAGATATGTACTGTCACAACATATAGTACAATGTCCTAACCTATAGTACAATGTAGGACACAGTTATATACTATGACAACATATAGTACAATGTAGGACACAGTTATGCCACCACCTTCTCAAATATACTACCGATTGGTCGCGATTATGTACTTGCCTAACCCATTGCACAATGTAGGAATCTGTTATGTACTTGCCTAACCCACTGCACAATGTTGGAATCTGTTATGTACTTGCCTAACCCATTGCACAATGTTGGAATCTGTTATGTACTTGCCTAATCCATTGCACAATGTTGGAATCTGTTATGTACTTGCCTAACCCATTGCGCAATGTAGGAATCTGTTATGTACTGTCCTAACTCATTGCACAATGTAAGAATCTGTTATGTACTTGCCTAACTCATTGCACAATGTAGGAATCTGTTATGTACTTGCCTAACCCATTGCACAATGTTGGAATCTGTTATGTACTTGCCTAACCCATAGCACAATGTAGGAATCTGTTATGTACTGTCCTAACTCATTGCACACTGTAGGAATCTGTTATGTACTGTCCTAACTCATTGCACAATGTAGGAATATGTTATGTACTTGCCTAACTCATTGCACAATGTAGGAATCTGTTATGTACTTGCCTAACCCACTGCACAATGTTGGAATCTGTTATGTACTTGCCTAACCCATTGCACAATGTTGGAATCTGTTATGTACTTGCCTAATCCATTGCACAATGTTGGAATCTGTTATGTACTTGCCTAACCCATTGCGCAATGTAGGAATCTGTTATGTACTGTCCTAACCCATTGCACAATGTAGGAATCTGTTATGTACTTGCCTAACTCATTGCACAATGTAGGAATCTGTTATGTACTTGCCTAACCCATTGCACAATGTTGGAATCTGTTATGTACTTGCCTAACCCATAGCACAATGTAGGAATCTGTTATGTACTGTCCTAACTCATTGCACACTGTAGGAATCTGTTATGTACTGTCCTAACTCATTGCACAATGTAGGAATCTGTTATGTACTTGCCTAACTCATTGCACACTACAAGAGATCTATGTAAAATCCTCATATATTATAACACAATATAAAATAGACCCATGTACCTGTCTGTTTCAGAGTTTAATATGGCTGATATTCTGGGTAAACATTTAGATAGTTTTTCTCCGCAATTTTGTCTGACCATCGTTGAAATGTAGAGCTTATCTGCATTATTCAATTTTGCGCTCTTTGATTATATATTTAGTGTCACATGACTCATACAGTTTCTCATATTTATGCAAGGGTTCTTCAACTGAAAACCTGAAAAATATGATAGAAATTCGAAAAACCGTGATATTGTCTTGCAACCTGTCAGTTTTGTTGTGAAAGGAGTCGCATGCACTGCACATGCCATCTTGTGCAGACGAGAACTATTATGAGATGTAATAATGCAGTTCGAGCTGACACATACATACAACATACAGATCACATCTTTGATGAGCTGACACATACATACAACATACAGATCACATCTTTGATGAGCTGACACATACATACAACATACAGATCACATCTTTGATGAGCTGACACATACATACAACATACAGATCACATATTTGATGAGCTGACACATACATACAACATACAGATCACATCTTTGATGAGCTGACACATACATACAACATACAGATCACATCGTTGATGAGCTGACACATACATACAACATACAGATCACATCTTTGATGAGCTGACACATACATACAACATACAGATCACATCTTTGATGAGCTGACACATACATACAACATACAGATCACATCTTTGATGAGCTGACACATACATGCACACATATAAATCACTGCTTTGATGAGTTCACACATGCGTATGCAGATACAATTCATAGCTTTGGTTAGTTGACACATACATATACACATACAACTCACATCTTTTTGCACAATAAGTTGACACAGATATACACACATATAAATCACAGGTCCCATTAGATGACACACACATAAACACATACACATCACAGCATTGACGAGTTGGCACATACACACATGCAATAAATAACAGCTTTAGTAAGTTGGCACATACACACATGCAATAAATAACAGCTTTAGTAAGTTGGCACATACACACATGCAATAAATAACAGCTTTAATAAGTTGGCACATACACACATGCAATAAATAACAGCTTTAATGAGTTGGCACATACACACATGCAATAAATAACAGCTTTAGTAAGTTGGCACATACACACATGCAATAAATAACAGCTTTAGTAAGTTGGCACATACACACATGCAATAAATAACAGCTTTAGTAAGTTGGCACATACACACATGCAATAAATAACAGCTTTAATAAGTTGGCACATACACACATGCAATAAATAACAGCTTTAATGAGTTGGCACATACTATTCTTCTTCTCACAGGGTAAAACTCCTACAAAAACATCTGCTCCCAAGTAACAGAAGAAATTACTGTGAATTTAGGTCACGAATCATTCTGAATACTGTATAACACCATGAAATAGCCATCTTCTTTACCGTTTGCTCCCTTGAACTTTTCAGTTTAATTTTTAGCCCCCAAACATTTATTTTCAGAACGTGTTTTCCGCCCACCGTTTCACCGGGTTTCACGAACGGATGCGCACATTGTCCGGAAAATCAGAGGCGTAAAATGACAGATGATTTAACTACTGTCCGTAGTTACAATTCACACCCAGCATTGATCTTTTGAGGTGTGGCAAACTTCTGTAACCTTCCTTGGGGCAAGTGTGAGTAGGTCAGTTCCCATAGGGGTATTCTCATGAGATGTGGACCTTAAGGTATTGTCTGTTTTGTTTTTAATTTTTTATATAAGTCCGGCTCTGTGGCGAAGTGGTACAGGCGCGCCTGTGACAGCCAACGTACCGAGTTCGATTCCCGTCACAGGCATTTGAGCATCCAGACCGTTCAGAAAGCAATGGCAAACTACTTACGTATTTATATTGCCTAGAAAATTATCACAGCAAAGAAATGCTGGGTTGATGGCTACGCCCTGAATAGGATATGCTACCAAATTGTTTTTATACGTTCTATCAGTTTCAAATAATTAAGATCAATTCAAATATTTAAGATCAATTCAAATATTTAAGATCAATTCAAATATTTAAGATCAATCCAAATATTTAAGATCAATTCAAATATTTAAGATCAATTCAAATATTTAAGAACAATGATCATATCAGATTAAATAACTTAAACAGTGATAAGAAACGAACATGGTAAGCAAAGACAGCATCCCAAAATTGGAAGAACATACTGTGGTAATGTTGTCTAGTCATTAGACGTGAGAGAGTTATTCAGTGATACAGAAAATCGATTCTAACACCTGGCTTTGGTTACAAAACCACCAGAGAGATAATATGTAAAGTGGTTTGTCATATGTCTTTACCCTGACGGAGTAGGAGGAGAAAGTGGAAATTTGGCACATTGTTTATTCCTGCTTAATGTAGCGACCACCAGAATTCACACATTTCTGACCATTTCTGAAAGACTGTGATTTCTGAACAGACTTTCAGAATATAACCAAGTATTATTCGTATTAAACTAGTTATCACAAGCCTTTATATCTGTGTATACCGCCCTCATTTATAGAGCCACTGAAATGTGAGATATAGTTAACATCTCACATCCATACGGCATTTATAAATGTTATGGATTACTTAACTTTTACTTACTTTACTATATCTTTGTCACTGCCAATAGGATTTCCTTTCGACGATTTATTTTAAGATTTGGGAAAATAGAAAATTCCGTGCCGTATCAGGGGAATATGATTGGTGTGGAATTACAAACAAGTTAAAAATGAGAATTATAAAATGCTACATCTATTCCATATTAATGTAAGGCTCAGAAACATGGACACTAAATAAACAATTAGAAGACATAATTGATGCCTTTGAGATGTTGGTATATAGAAGAATAGGGAGAAAATCATGGAAAGAGAAGAAAACAAATAAAGAGGTGCTAAAGACACGTAATATGAAGAAAGAACTACTAAGAGAAATAAAGATCAGGCAAATAAAATACTTTGGACACATTAAAAGACATGACACTCTATTGAAGACCTTACTTGAGGGTAAAGTCAAAGGGAAGCGAGCAAGAGGTAGGCAGAGATACAAGTGGGAGAGTAACATTACACGATGGACAGGTTACAGTCTAGCGGAGTGCACCACCAAGACAAGAGACATGAGATGTTGGAGATACGTTGCAGCCAACCTTCGTTGCGGAGACGGCACTTGATGATGATGATTGCTGTGGAAGAATTTCAATATTCACATCGTTGGCAGCACCAATTTTTGTTTTATTTAAGAGGTCTTGTCTCGTAGCAGAGGCAGAACTTAGTGCGCGCAATCCCTTTTATGTTCTGGTCAGCGTTTCTTAGTTATGTAAGACGATCTGCATAGTATTGACGTTTTAACCATTCTGCCATAAGGCAGGTATTTCAATATGAGACAACTCTGACGTCCCACATCAAAACAGCATCACATTTCTTGCAGATTTCTGTGCTCTTGGCTTGACATGTTGGTAAGCTAGGGATTTTTTCACTGCATGTTAGAATGCAGTACCAACATAGACCCCTCTAAGTTGGAGACTTCTTTGTAAGGCATACGAAGTGAAGTCTTTGTATAAAAAAAAGCTCTGGAGAAATCACCCAAATACGTACACGAAGTGAAGTCTTGGTATGAAAGAAAGTCTAGAGAAACCACCCAAATACGCATACGAAGTGAAGTCTTGGTATGAAAGAAAGTCTAGAGAAACCACCCAAATACGCATACGAAGTGAAGTCTTGGTATCAAAGAAAGCTCTGGACGAACCACCCAAATACGCATACGAGGTGAAATCTTGGTATGAAAGAAAGTCTAGAGAAACCACCCAAATACGCATACGAGGTGAAATCTTGGTATGAAAGAAAGTCTAGAGAAACCACCCAAATACGCAGACGATTCAAGAGTTAATCGCTTCTGATTCCTGGACATAATATCAAATAGGTTAAAATACTAAATAAAACAATCTGAGGTAGGATGTGATAGGGATATCACAGCTAAGCTGTAAACCGTGCCACAAGCCATTCTGTTCTCCGGACTCCATCCTGTTCACCAGCAGAACTTTTAAATGAACTCAAAAAAAGGAAGTTTTATGAGATAAAACGAGAAAACATATTGGAATGTGTATCCAGATATAAAAAAGCAACAATTGAATGTGTATCATGGTATAGAAAAAACTTTTGAATATGGGTTTAGGTAAATAAAGAAAACCTTTTGAAAGTGTGACAAGGTAAGATCAACGTTTGAATGTGTGACGAGATAAGGTAAAATCAACCTTTGAAAGTGTGACAAGATAAGGAATGATCAAGTTTTGAATGTTTGGCGAGATAAGAAAGATAAACTTTTGAGCGCGTGACGGGTTAAGGAAAGATCAACTTTTGAAATTGTAGCGAGACAAGGAAAGATCAACTTTTGAATACGCTGCGAAGTAACGACTTGTAAATGAAGGTATTTGATAGCATGTCATATTCAGGACGCCGCCATCAGCGCAGCATTTTGGGGCTGTAGTAATTTTCTATGAAATATAAATAAGTTCAGCAGTTTGTCTGTGCGTTCTGAACAAATGTGCTAAGCTAACCCTTAGAAATTACTTACAAATGTGTGATGAGGTAATGAAAGTGCCACCCTTGATTGCAAATACATGTAGGCCTATATTAAATTCAGTTACACAAACAGACATATACCAAATGCATGTCTATTAAATTCAGACACACACATACATACACACACACGTGTACATACATGCACACGCATACATACACACACACACATGTACATACATGCACACGCAGACATACAAACACAAAAATAAGCTGATAGTTTTGAAACGTGTTTATTTCAAATTCGTTGCTCACAGCAAACAAAACTGTTGATAGACTTGGATAAATCACAAAAAAGTAGTTATCGCATTCACAATCAGAGATATTGAAATGCTAACTTAAAGAGATAAAGTCAAGTGATATATTTTTTAGTGGTAAAATATCGAACAAGTTTGTTCATGATAAAATATAGTTATATTTTACCAACTCATGTCAGAGAGTAGTGAACATTAAATTGGCGGCAATTTTGAGCTAAACTGGTATTCATATAATGTAGCAAATCTAGACAGGGACACATGTTTCTGATCCGAATTTTTGCTAGAATGTAATAATAAATGTAGTGGTTATTGATAATAAATCAACATCACTGCACTACGGACAGATTCATTCATGCTCAGTCTTCCCTAGCAAATGATGAAGGGTATGTATACTGCTGGTTCCAGTAGCTCGCTGGTTGACAACGCTTCTCATTCTGTCTCGCAGGCACCAAGTTCTACTAATTTCACAGTTAATACGGAACTCTGAGCATCGATGTTTCGTCAATCTTGGAATCCACATCCAGCAGACACTAGTGAAGTAGTTTCAGCACTTTATTCATTGTCAACTTCCCATCTGTTGGTGCTTTGTATACAAACCTGTACGCTTTTGCAGTACCGAGAACACTTAAATGTCCTATGTCCTATGCAATGTATCCATGTGATACCCTGCCGGTTAGATATAGTTATAAATACAGTCTACATTGCACTCATATCCACACCAGCCATTTTTGTGATATTTCGCAGCATGGCCTGATAATCTGACACGATAACTGCTTTAGTGAATGATATAGGAACAATTACAATATTTAGCCAAAATCCTAGTATTTAAGATCAATTCAAGTATTTATGACCCATTAAATTATTAAGAACTAATATTTCCCATAATATGAACTGGGAATCTGGCACAATAACTGCTTTAGTTCTTCTTCTTCTTCAACGTTCATTCTCAAACTCCCAGTGGATCTCTCTTGCAGCATGATATTGACCATACTAGTTTTCCAGCAGGATATAGTCCAGAGAATGGAAATGCGTTGTATCGCCTTTTTAATTTTCGCCAATGGCCCAACACATACGTATTCGGCAGAACTGCTTTAGTGAATGTGGTACCGAAGAGTGATGAATTAGTCTAGCTAGTAATATGCTTAACTAATATTTATAGTAGTGGGTAGTTATATGGTAGTGAATCTGCTTAACTAATATTTGTCCTCAAAATAATTATTTGATTATATCTCCCCGGGATAATATCGTCATTATTATTCAATGTGAAATAAATATTAAATTCGTGTATACATTGGTTCTAATTTCATATTCTATAAGAAAAAAACTATGTATGCATGATTTCACATCAACAACAATAACAACAGCGAAGACAACAATAACAACAACCACAACTGTGAAAGAAACTAACCATATTACTCGGCAGTAAGGAAATAAGAAAATAAACCTGTCATTAACAAGAAATTTAGAGTCAGTTGGTGCAGAGCAGCAGAGGTGTTTTATTTTTATTGTTTATGATTTCCATGTGAGGTTCCTTCTCATGCTCCTGTAGATTAACAGGATGTAGTGCAGAGGATGAAATGAGCTGTGTTATGTGTTTACAGCTTGGGTGCGCTATCCACGAATTTCGGCTAGATACATCTGACATCAGCATGGTTTTTGGGTTATTTGACTCTCTATGGGATGTGTTAGCCAACTCCACCTGCATAAACTCCTCAGTCAACTCTTACGACATGCATGGTATGTAGTAGTAGTATCACTGTTCTTTGCTCTCCTTTCGGACCTCGTCAACACACAGTCACAGTAGGGGATGATGTCAATATTTAAAATCAATGATCAAAGAACATGCAAACACAGATCATAGAACAAACACAGATCATAGAACAAACACAGATCATAGAACAAACACAGATCATAGAACAAACACAGATCATAGAACAAACACAGATCATAGAACAAACACAGATCATAGAACAAACACAGGAACAAACACAGATCATAGAACATACAAATATAGATCATAGAACATACAAATATAGATCATAGAACATAATAACACAGATCATAGAACGTACAAACACAGATTCTATGTCATTAGTTAATAATATTTACAAAAAAAACATAATTTTTGTTTGCATAGATCAGAAACGTATTGATGGGCACAGGTGAGTTACTGCAGGTTCTTCTCCAGAATAGACCATCGTTCTAATCGCAAATACTATCACTTATTTTGGCTGATTTAACTGGTCATTGGTTATTTTGCTATACTTTTGTGATGGCAGCCAATAAAATCACAAATACAATACAAAATCACAATAGCTAGGATAGGTGACGCTGTTTGGGATTAGCGTTCAGGACTATTCTGGAGAAAGACTTCATTATTGGAAACTGAAACACAGAAATACCACATTGATGATGATGTGTATATATAATATGTATAAAAACATTCAAGGCACATAATGAGCAATATATTTGGTAGAAAATAGAGCTTCTTTGGGAATGTCAGAAATAATTATTAGGAATATCAAACAGGAATGTCAAAAGAAACATTGAAATGTATTTTATATTGGTTCGTTGGTTGCTGATCCAGCGGTCCATGCCATTCGATCCAGGAATGTGTTCTTTCAACAAAAAAATGCATCACTTTAGGTTGGTTAAAAAAAACACTAAAATCATTCAAAAAAGGATAGTAGCAGTTGTATGTATGATTGCTTTGGCGATAGTAAGTTGTTAGATGTTTATGTGATTGTCAAATGATTGTGATATGAAATGATTAGTAGTTGTTGAATTTGTGCCAATAATTGTAGAACCACTTTGTTGTTTCAGCTGGTGCTTATAGTTGGTTCATTTACTATGGTGGGCGTAGCGATTAAATCAACATTATTTAGTTGTAGTTACTTCCCAGGGTGGTGGCATAGCCTAACCTGGACGAAACTGTCAACATGGCGAATTAGGTTTTATGGATAATCTAGGCAATATAAATATGTTCTAGTAGATTGCCATTGCTCTCTGAACAGTCCGGATGTACAATTTCCGGCTGAGTTGGGTGAGCATACTTTGGTCGACCGAAACGAGGTATACAGTCCTCCACTAAAGAGCTGGAGATGCTCTGTTAAGGTAATGGTACTACACAACTGAATGTGTGATGAGATAGTGATTTTCTAGGCAATATAAATATTTTTAGTAGATTGCCATTGCTTTCTGGACAGCCCAGATATATAGTTTCCGGCTGAGTGCTGTGAACCTGATGCCTTGGTCGTAAAGACGTTCTCTATACCACCCCGTTTTAATGTAGGACAATGCTTACAAGCAGAAATAATAAGTGTAACCACAAAGGCAGCAACTGTTGTAGCAGGCAGAAGTGTCCCTATTACATCAATCTTCTTATTCTGCGTTCTTGATCATGCTATTGCAGATTAGCAGGGTGTAGTCCGGAGAACGGAGTACATTGTATCACGATTTACAGCTTAGCTGCGATATCTTTCCCTTTCGTCTCGATTCATCCACATGCAGTATGATTCCTGGATGACTCTCACTATGGGATCAGACTCCGACCTTGAAAACCTCCGGACTGACTTCTTACAACGTACAGAGTTGTTATAGTGCTGCTATTCTTTGCTACCCTTTTGTAATTGATTGCTGATTCTGCGGTCCAAATTGATTGCTGATTCTGCGGTCCAAAGGGCATATTTTAACTATCTGAAGTAATATGTTTTTATTAAATGAAAGATAGAGGTTATTCCTCGTGTGAGTATGTTTGAATTATGAGATTACTCACGGTACATCTTTGGAGGTCGTGATGACTGGATTACTAGAACCGCGACATCCACTGTTTTATAATTATTGAAAGCTCAGATACAACGTAAATTGAACTTCCGCGTTTGAAAGGGGCCTGCATCACCATAAGATACACTATGTAAAACCATTCATAACCTCACAGTACTAAACATTTCGATCTAATAACCAACTCCCCGTAATGCTTCTCTCCTCCAGCTGGAGATCTAGATACCACCCATATCTCACACATATATCCATTGTAATGTTACAACATCTGGAGATTCATATTTCCATGTCAATCATAATTTCATAGATAATCATAGTGAATAGTGAATCATATTTGTATAAATAAGCTCGTACTCTTATCCTTCTTCTTCTGCGTTTACTCTGTGATAGTTTTAAACGAAAGTTTGTTTTATTTTTGTCAGAGGGGGTTAAGTGCGTTCTTCTGCAATTTTCATTGCAGAGCTGCGTTATTTTGCACTTCTGGTCAGCACGCACATCCGATTTCGGCATGGTTCGTGCTCAGAATATTAACATCCTCTCATTTTAAAATCTTGCTAAAAGTGCAGTTTAGGGACATTAGATCGCTCAGCTACCATATTAATTCGTTGGGTTTTCTGTGCATTTCCATATGTTTTAAGTTGCATTTGGAAGATGATAATTTATGTTACAGAAAGGCACGTTCCTGTTTATGAACAGAATTTTATGGAATAAATTTTAACAATAAACATAACATTTATTTTTAAACTATCTCAGGTTGAAAAGTAGCATACAAACATACTGAAATTAGTATGTTACTTTACATACGAAAGGGAATGTGATTTAGAAATAACAAACATACTGGGAACATGTACAATGAAATAGTAAACTGTAACTGTATTCTTGCAAAATTACAGGTATACGTGTTGCATCATGTCAAACCCCGCATCAAATTAAAGTTGGTAAACGCAATAAAATGTTCGTATAATCTCACCTGATGTAACACACCAAGATGTGTAGCCCTTATATAGGGTGTCAAATTAATAACTACGTTGCTGTGAAAATATTGCTGTTCAAACTTTTGTTTCTCCGCCAACACCATATACTACTATTGTGTGCCTTATTTTGGGCAGTTTTTCCATTACATAGAGCTCTATTCACAAATGGTGTTGGAAATATCCGCCGCGGTTTAGTTAGAAGGAGATCAAATACTGAAACATCTGCATATAGCAGTAATATTCTGAAGTACAGTTAAATGGAGTTCGGATCATGACGTAAACATGCCGTTGTCTTTTATTACAAATCAAATCAGTTCCATATCATTAAATGGACACCCTGTTTACCCAGTACACTATGTAAACTAAAAATGCAATGAAATGTATCTCTGGTTTCGTTCTCAAACTCATGTTTGTTACTGAGATGTTGTTCAGACGACGGAATAGGAACTAGAGTGTCAAACTATAAGTATATTTGTATGTGTACAATATGTGTACTAAGAAAATATGTGAACAACTTTTCTTCTGTAAGTCCATTTTCTTTTGTAAGTACATTTTCTTTCGTAAGTCAGTTTTCTGTTATATGTCCATTTTCTTCTGTAAGCCCATTTTCTTTTTTTTTTAAGTCCAATGTTATTGTAAAATATTTTTTTTTAAAGAAACAATGTCATTTATACTTCAACGATCTCTGATATAACGGTGTCCATAGGAAGGTGACGGTCTGACTCAGGCTTGCCATGCTGTATACAGTGGTTTTCTTCAGGTAGGTCGGGGAGAGTCTTGTGGAATAATGTGGAAGCCCGTCGAAGCTGAGAGTGTGGCTCATTGCACACATTACCTGCCGTCGAGTTGGCAAGCTGGACACAGCTAATATTCCGTAGACAACACATAACAAAGAATTCAAAAAGAGCGCTGAACCAACATATAACCGAAATCATCAGCCTGTTATACCCTCACAGATTTACTGAAGCCGAGATCTGGGCATTTATTGACATGTCCGGTATGTGAAGAGGATAATCAACATACCTAACCTAAACTGTATTCTTAACATCATATCTGTGCATATTCTGCACTGCCCTGTAGATCGAAATCGACAGAATCTGCCGCCAAGGAAGTTGCAATTTGAGGGCGTCGTAGACCATTTAATAGTCCAAGGGTTCATGTTAACTTCTTGGTTGGTTACTGACCCAGTCGTCCACATCCCTGGCGGTTTATGGTTTTTATTATTATTATAATACTCAATTTGTAATTCTAAATTCACCTACTTCCTGGTCGACTCAAAGGCGCAAAGGCCATCACTGAAGCTAGTTTTATTATGTGAAACCAGTCATGCTGTCTCTCTCACACAGTCATATATTCCCGCCTGCATTTATTCTAATGATTAACACGAAAAAGATTAGAAGATTGCAGTACAGTTTCATCCCAGCTGGTCTCGTCGGTAACAGAAATAAATAAATAAATAAATAATGTAACGACCATATCCAGTACGTGTATATAAACAAATCCATATGATACTTATTCAAAAATTTGGTATAAATCAACCGATACAACTACTTGCCACAACGTATGTGACAGTAAGCTAGTCTAGAACTTAGAAATTGCATACAAGCTCATAGTAAATTTGACCATGGGCAGCGTACAAATAAAACCATTATGACAAGTAGTCGTAAAGTACAACCATCTAAGTCATGCTGTTAATGTGACTTCGGTCGCCCAAAATCTTTGAGGACCTAACATCCTGGCATGGTGGACTGCTGTCTGTTGTTACCAACAAAAAAAGGCATCCCTATTAAAAAAAGTAATTTATTTCTCAAGTATGCCACAATCAAGCCCGTCTCATAATTTAAACTTTGAAATATACTTTCATTAAACATGGACATCGCTGGAAAGTAAGTTTGCGAAAAATCAATATCGGTGAATCATAGTTTCATAGATAATCATAGTGAATGGTGAATCATAATTATATAAATAATGTTCCTGTTCTTCTTCTTCTGCGTTCACTCTCTGATAACCAACACGAAAGTTGGTTTGATTTCCATCAGGTAGGGTGAAATACGTTCTTGAATGACCTTGTACATAAAAAATTATTAATCTTACATGAACTTCATATGTTATCCGATGTGTCACATAATAATAAGTTATTAATAATGATGATGATGATAATAACAATAGTTATAATGACAACTTTTTAAGAATAGACATTGAAGTTGAGAATTTCTTGAAAGCGGAAGTGTCAAGGACATTTGTTCAAGTATCTTCCTGGAATGTTCAGAATTGTAATGTTTGTCACAAAAACTGGGCGGAGATCATAGATGAAGCTTGATTTCCTGCTGAAATGTTAGAATACTGTTGACGTTTGTGTTGTTGTTGTTGTTGAAAGTCTGGATTATGTTGTAGCAGAAAATTGTTCGACCCTGACATTGCTAGTGAATTCTGATGAGAAATATGATTTTGATGCTGACGAACGTTCGTGTGTTTATTGTTCTCAGGTGAGGTCGGTGGTGTGTTGTACCCTGGAGACATAACTACTGTAGATGTCTGTGTGGTCGCGGAGTATGGAGAATTGTAAAACGGATCATATCTATTTGTCATTGAATGAAGCATATCATCAAAGATTGGACTAGTGAGATTGTTTTTATTGGAAGCATTGATAAAACATGAGAACTGCAAATTAGAATTCCTCTGATGTTGACTTTGTGATCGTTCTTCGTGATGTTTGGCATTGAGATGTCGGTTGCTCAATTGCTGGAAGATAGATTGTTCTGGAAATAGAAATGTGTCAGTATTGTTCGTTGTATCCATACAAGCTATACTAGCTGCCAGTTGTGATTGGGACGACTGAAGTTGTTGCATGTTGCAGTCACGACTTTGTATCTGGGAACTACGCAAATTAGAAAGAGAGTTGAAACTACAATCGTTGTCACCTCTTGACATTGGCGTGAGGGGGCATGGTGAGTCACCAGAAGTATCTTGAATATTCTCTGAGCTGTACTGGAAATTGAGCATGAAAGCATAATCATCTGGATTTGGCAGTTCATTACCAAAGTCCTGCCTGTCTTTATTCTGTTCCAACAGTTTAACGCTGGCAGCCAGAGCGCTGATGTAGTTACAAGCATAACGAAGGGTCTCAATCTTTGTCATCTTGGCATCCGTCGAATTAGGAAGCGTTGTCCTCAACACCTCTAAAGCTTCATTCAGACCATGCATCCGATTTCTCTCCCTATCATTGGCACGCTGACGGCGACTTGTTTTCAGTTTCAAGATGAGCTGAAATATAGAATATGTTATGTTAACATCGGACGTCATAAAATCATGTCAGAAATAACACAAGAAGTAACAACATTCTTGTATAAAATGTACATAACATTGTACGAGGTGTAAAATCAAATAAAGTGTCCCTTTTCCCACGTCATTGAGTCCTATTAAGGAGTACGATGTTGGGCCTGTACTTTTCATTGGGGTGGTATGGCCAACATCATCAATGCCCCTGCGAGTCATAGATAACTCAATACTGAAAAGAAGTTCGATATGAGACAATATAAATGTAACAATAATAGGTCACTAGAATACCTAGATATTCTTTCACGTTTTAAAAAGAGAAAGGAGACACAGTAGTGTGGTGGCTGCATCCTGTGCCAGTCGACCAGACGTTCTAGGTTCAGGTTCAGGTTCAGTCGTTTTTGTCACTGAAAAACTGTGTGTGCGATACAACCACAAGAAATGGAAACCAGGACTTAAGCTCTGGAAGGTAGACCAGTGACTTTGTCGCTACGAGTACATTAGTATGTAGATCTTCCACATGTTGATCTTCCACATATAGATCATCCGGATATGCACATAGGTGCTCCGATCTCATATTCAGTATAGCATTCAGCATGTGATAATAACTGATTCGGTTTTTTTTGTTTTTTTTTACTGATAACTGTTCTTTTGATTCATATATTCTGCTAATGAGCCAATCCTTCTTGAGAGCCTGTTATTCACAAATTTGTCCATGACTTTTCCAAGATAGCTTAGCAGACTGATAGGACTGTAGCATGTTTTGATAGTTTTTGGTTCCCCTTTCTGGGTAATTGAAATTATTTCTGCTTCTTCCCATTCTTCAGAGAATATCCTTTGTGCCCAGATTCATTATAGAGATATAAGACTCTGTATCTCCCCCGGAACCTAGGTTTTAAATCATGTTGTTTGTGATTTCATCGGGTCCAGGGACTTTCTTTTCTTTTTTTTATGTGGAGATTTTGAATTGCCATGTTAAGTTATGATTCGTGAAAGGGTGAGGTCATTGTGCCTGGTCATGGTTGCTGTTTTTATTTTCAAGATTTTGTGTCTCTCGTCATACTTCGGCAGCTCTTGTTATCTTAATTTTGCTTTCTTCAGTATAGGAGTCTGCTAGAACATTTTCAACCTGCGTGCCAACTAATGTACGATTTTCCTTTGTCTTCTATGTTGATGATGATACTGCTTTGAGTATTGTTATCTTTATTCCACACTTAATGAGATGCAATATTTTTGTTGACTATTTTTTTCCCTGTTGAGTGTTGCTGTTTTTTTCTTTCCAGCTGGATCTAATGCTGTTGAGTTTTTGTCTCATGAAAACTTTTTGTAGTAGTCTAAGTATTCTTCTCATGACATGTCATATCACTCATAATTCGAGTTTTCTCAAAACATCGCATGTCGCTGATAGTTCTTGTCTTCTCAAGTCATTACATGTCGCTGATAGTTCGTGTCTTCTCAAGTCATTACATGCCACTGATAGTTCGTGTCTTCTCAAGTCATTACATGTCACTGATAGTTCTTGTCTTCTCAAGTCATTACATGTCGCTGATAGTTCGTGTCTTCTCAAGTCATTACATGCCACTGATAGTTCGTGTCTTCTCAAGTCATTACATGTCACTGATAGTTCGTGTCTTCTCAAGTCATTACATGTCACTGATAGTTCGGGTCTTCTCAAGTCATCGCATGCCACTGATAGTTCGGGTCTTCTCAAGTCATTACATGTCACTGATAGTTCTTGTCTTCTCAAGTCATTACATGCCACTGATAGTTCTTGTCTTCTCAAGTCATTACATGTCGCTGATAGTTCGTGTCTTCTCAAGTCATTACATGTCACTGATAGTTCTTGTCTTCTCAAGTCATTACATGTCACTGATAGTTCGTGTCTTCTCAAGTCATCGCATGTCACTGATAGTTCTTGTCTTCTCAAGTCATTACATGTCGCTGATAGTTCGTGTCTTCTCAAGTCATTACATGTCACTGATAGTTCGTGTCTTCTCAAGTCATTACATGTCACTGATAGTTCGTGTCTTCTCAAGTCATTACATGTCACTGATAGTTCGGGTCTTCTCAAGTCATCGCATGCCACTGATAGTTCGGGTCTTCTCAAGTCATTACATGTCACTGATAGTTCTTGTCTTCTCAAGTCATTACATGCCACTGATAGTTCTTGTCTTCTCAAGTCATTACATGTCGCTGATAGTTCGTGTCTTCTCAAGTCATTACATGTCACTGATAGTTCTTGTCTTCTCAAGTCATTACATGTCACTGATAGTTCGTGTCTTCTCAAGTCATCGCATGTCACTGATAGTTCTTGTCTTCTCAAGTCATTACATGTCGCTGATAGTTCGTGTCTTCTCAAGTCATTACATGTCACTGATAGTTCGTGTCTTCTCAAGTCATTACATGTCACTGATAGTTCGTGTCTTCTCAAGTCATTACATGTCACTGATAGTTCGGGTCTTCTCAAGTCATCGCATGCCACTGATAGTTCGGGTCTTCTCAAGTCATTACATGTCACTGATAGTTCTTGTCTTCTCAAGTCATTACATGCCACTGATAGTTCTTGTCTTCTCAAGTCATTACATGTCGCTGATAGTTCGTGTCTTCTCAAGTCATTACATGTCACTGATAGTTCTTGTCTTCTCAAGTCATTACATGTCACTGATAGTTCGTGTCTTCTCAAGTCATCGCATGTCACTGATAGTTCTTGTCTTCTCAAGTCATCGCATGTCACTGATAGTTCTTGTCTTCTCAAGTCATTACATGTCGCTGATAGTTCTTGTCTTCTCAAGTCATTACATGTCACTGATAGTTCGTGTCTTCTCAAGTCATCGCATGTCACTGATAGTTCTTGTCTTCTCAAGTCATTACATGTCACTGATAGTTCTTGTCTTCTCAAGTCATTACATGTCGCTGATAGTTCGTGTCTTCTCAAGTCATTACATGCCACTGATAGTTCGTGTCTTCTCAAGTCATCGCATGTCACTGATAGTTCTTGTCTTCTGGATACAAAATAAAGCTCCGGAAAAGCTACCCTGTTGTATACAAGAAGTAGAAGCTCATCACTGGCAATTCTTGAGCACAATACAAAAATAACGGAGTACGTGCTGACAGCGATACCGATCGCGTGGTGATATATCAACATAACACTTGCTACACAGCTGGTCACACTAGAGAACAAACATATGCTCAAATACTCATAACTCACCTTACCTGCCTGCACATACACACCCCACCTAAATACCCCTACACCTACCCACATAATACACCACACACATACCACCACATACACCCAGACACACACACACACACTCACACACATCTTCATGGTCGTACGCCTTGCGGCGGACCCTCTAAAAGCATTCCGCTGACCGTCCTCAGAAGGACGTATGAGGGTGATCTGTGTTGTGTCATGTTTTACAGCAAGCTGCGTTATCTGCGCCTTTCGACCTGACACATCCGTCTTCAGCCAGAATTTTTTTGGGCCGGGTTGGCATTCCCGTATCTTCGATCCCTAGTACTTGGCCAGGCTACAGCAGGGTTGCTGCACTCCTGTTTCCAGGCCCACTGCATGGAAGTGTACTGAGGGTCTTGGCCAGCTGTGGTTCACTGACCCTGATGCTCGACCAGCTATGGAGCGCCGGGCGGTGCACTCTGGTGTGCATGTCATCTCTGGGCCCACACACACACACACACATATATATATATATATAAATATCGCGTTTTGTAGGAACCCCAAAGAGGAGTAAAGAATAGGAACATTGTTATTTGTAATGGAACATTGTCCCATCCCATAGAGGGTTAAGTGATCCAGATGCCATGTTGAAGTCGGGTGTGTCAGCGCAAAAGGTGCAGATATAGCAGTCATGAGGTAAAACATGAACACGCATTTCTTTGTGCGGACTACATTCTGAAATACCAATATGAGTTTTAGAACGCACACAGAACAATAGGAAGAACGTATAATGATGACACGCAGGTATAATGACACGCAAGGTATAATGATACACATGGTATAATGACACACAAGGTATAATGACACTTAAGGTATAATGACACACAAGGTATAATGACACACAAGGTATAATGACACACAAGGTATAATGACACACAAGGTATAATGACTTAAGGAACCATGATTGTGGTCCTAGACCTAACATACAGAAAAAGACAGTTGGATGTTGTAACTCATTTAATGAGACTTCTTATGTAATCGTTCTCAAACTCCTGCATATCATCAGGATGTGTTTCAGAGAACGCAGTGACTTGTGTCATGGTTTACAGTTTGGCTGCAATATCTGCTCCTTTCCATCTGAGACATCCGACTTCATCATGGTTTCAGGGTCACTTTGACCCTATATGAGAATGAACATCCTACTCCACCCCCAATAGGTGCCTCTTACGACATGCTTGGTAGGTAACAGTGTCGCCATTCTTTGCTCCTCATTCTGGCAACACATAGGCTCCATGTGAACTTAAAAGAAGGTATAACGAATTAGTAGACAAAACAAAACAAAAACAATGATTAAATGTCTCACCTCAGGGCTTTTGACTTTGGCTCGTGTTTTTCTTATTCGTTTCTTTTTTGGAGTTGATGAAGAATCTTGCTGCTGTGATTGTTGTTTCATCTCCTTTGACTGGGATTGCTGCTCAGAAATGTTCATGAGGATGTCAGTTGTTGACTGTTCGTCAGTGCTGACCGACATGGCCTCCATGTCAGAACTGTACTGGTCAAGACTTTCCAAATTATGGAATTGGTCATTGAAAGAAGGGCTTTCTGACCTAAACTTGAGAAGCATGACAGCTGTGTATATCAAGTTCAATCAATTTTGATTTTATTTTGATTGTGACCTGTTCTTTCAGTAATCAATGATCAACAGATCGATAATAGTTGAGTATAGTATTGATACAATATATTATTTTACCATCGAAAATACAAGGGATGACGAAGAGTATCTCCGTTATGTAACCGTACCCCTGTGACTTGTTGCATTGAAAACATACGATCTAACATTACAGATTTACGTTGTGGTCTATTTTTATGTCAATCTACTAACTACTGCAATGATGCTTCCAAGAATCAACACTTTTGATTTAATAATTGTTCAAATAGGCCTAAGGTAATATTCATCAAATTACAATAAATCCTTGAATGGCGATGTTTAACAGTAATATACGGTCTTACTACTCGTGCGATATTTGATTGACATACACTTTTGAGATATCCAAGTATGACCCGTTTTACCAAGAAATAGTTACGAAAGTTCCAGGTTCTGATGTAGTTTTAGTGGTGAACTAAAAGATGAAACTGTCCCCTTACCGTTGATAGTGTCGTCACGGGGCGACTGCACTGTTCTCACTAACGCCGCGTCCTTTTCAGCAACGGGTACCGGGAATGGGAGGAGACACGTCTATTGTCGAATCCAAGGGCGTGGCTAAAGAGATTGACAGCCGAGAGGTTGGGAGTGAGAGGGTGAAGGGATAGTCTTGCTAGTGATTTGATCTTACTTTTGCAAATCATCATCAGTACTACAGACATTCAACCTTCTCCGCATCGGAGGTTGACTGTAACAGACCTCCAACATCCCCTGTGTCTTATATTGGTGGTGCACTCTGCTAGACAGTAACCTGTCCATCTTGTGATGTTACTCTTCCACTTATATCACTTCCTACTTCTTGCTCGCCTCCCTTTGACTTTACCCTCAAGTAAGGTCTCCAACAAGGTGTCATTTCTTTTAATGTGTCCAGAATATTTTATTTGCTTGATCTTTATTTCCTTTAATAATTCTTTCTTCATATCAAATGCTTTTAGAAATTCTTTATTTTATTATCTTTCCGTGATGTTCTCCATATTCTTCTATATATGCACAAATATAGAGAGTATACTTCCACCGTCTACTCTTGCAACGAGATACTGAGAGTATACGTCTTCCAGTAATTCTTGTAACAAGATTCTGAGAGTATACGTCCTCCATTAATTCTTGTAACAAGATACTGAGAGTATACGCCCTGCATTAATTCTTGCAACAAGATACTGGGTATGCGTGAATCCTCTATTCTTGCAACAAGATACTGGGTATACGTGAACCCTCAATTCATGCAACAAGATACTGAGAGTATGCTTGCTTTTCGTCATCAGGTCCATCTCCGCATCGAAGATTAGCTGCTACAGCCATCCAACATCATCTGTCTCTTGCCTTGAAGATACACATTTATATACTGTATCCTGTCAGTATCGTGATTGTTTGCCTCCTAGAAACAATCCTAAAATTAAATAATCCACCGAGCTCTTCACCTCACAGCGAGGTAGTTTATACGGTCTCAAATCTAGAGCCCCTTCACCTATCAGCAAGGTAGTTTATACGGCCTCAAATCTAGAGCCCCTTCACCTCTCAGCAAGGTAGTTTATACGGCCTCAAATCCTGAGCCCCTTCATTTCTTAGCACAGTAGTACCTGCGGCCCGAAATTGCCTCAAATCAACATCTGCGTATTTGAGAGGGCATAACAACATAATATGTTCGGACAACAAAAAATACGGGTGGTGATTTCTCGCCCGACACTACCGCAACCTCCAGTCGGCCCATTTGTAAAATTGGTACCTGACCTACCTTTACTTTTATCAACATAAGAACATATTATGTAAATTATTAAAATATTAAATATTTATTTAATGTTATGTAAAATATTATGACGATCCGTTTTGTGCAGGTAAGAAGTTCTACGAGGAGTGGAACTCATATGTCAGTGGTGCCAGACTTTTGTTGCTGTTTATAGCCGACGTTATAAACTTACCTGAGGGTAAAGTCAAAGGGAAGCGAGCAAGAGGTATGCAGAGATACAAGTGGGAGAGTAACATCACACGATGGACAGGTTAGAGTCTAGCAGAGTGCACCACCAAGACAAGAGACAGGAGATGTTGGAGATACGTTGCAGCCAACCTTCGTTGCGGAGACGACACTTAATGATGATGATAGCCGACTTTGAGGTAAACACACACAAATTACTAAACTACTACGGTACTTCTTCTTCTTCAGCGTTCGTTCTCAAACTCCTGCAGATTAGCAGGATGTAGTGGAGAACGGAATGCGTTGTGTCATGGTTTACAGCATTGCTGCAATATCTGCGCCTTTCGACCTGACACATCCGACTTCAGCATAGCTTTGGGTCACTGACCCTATATGGGATGGGACAGCCAACTCCATCCCATAACCTCCTTAGTTGCCTTTTACGACATGCGTGGAAGGTAAACAGTGTTGCTATTCTTTGTTTCCCTTTTGGCCCCGGCAACACACAGGCGACTAAACTACTAAACCTGTGTTCAGAAACTCATGGTAGAATAAAAAGTCGAGCTTGAATTTTGTGAAATAGGGCACAAAAATGTTTAATTCTAATAAGATCATCTTGGAGAGTATATTGCATTCTCTTTCCTGGCTTGCGTTCCAAGTATTTTACAAGAGAAATACGTCTAACTATCTACAGCCTTTTCTCTACTTTTGAAGTAGAGCGTAGGATTGAATTACATTCAGTTTTCAGATTGTCATGTGACGTATTCTCTCCAGAATGTTGTCTTTCCAATGAACTTCCTGAACCTTTCTCTGTCTTGGGTGATGCGCCTTTAATTTTCTAACGATGTATTTGTGTTATCTTCAATGTCGTCAGTCCATCGTTTTCTTGGTTTGCCTTTTCTCTTCCTCCCATGTACTCTTCCCTCCATTATTTGTCTTTCTCATTTGTCTGTCTCTAAACAGGTGTAGTTTATGTAGTTTTCAGATTATGGCACCTTTTCTAGCTTGATATACAGTAATATTGTGACGTCTGAAAACCCCTTCAATAAATTTCTTCTTGGTCTTCCTATGTGACTTGCTGTTTTCATTTTCATATTTTATGCTGCTGGCCATATAAGGGTCATTCTCATTAAGTGGCCAAACCATTTCAGTCTATGCTTTTTAAATACATTTGAACAAATACGTTGTTCCAAAAGTTTTTGTAATCTCTTCATTCCTCACAAGGTCTTTTCTTGTTCTGTGTGCTGTTTTTCTTAGACTCTAACTTCACACAAAACAAGTTTTTTGATCTTGTTCTTTAGTCAGTGTTCATGTCTGATATTGCAAAACACAATTCTAGTATGAATTTTCCATTTGCTATTTGGTTTTATTGGGATTAATGTGTGTTTCAAGATTGGTGTAAGTTCATAGTTTAATAGTTGGCTTTTTTAAATTTTTGTCACGATCTCTCTGTACATTCTTTCCATTTTCTGTAAGAATGCACACCAGATATTACAATTCCTGCACTTGTTTCAGTAACTGATAATGTATCTTTATGTTGATATTATTTGGTTCTCTGCCTATAGACACAGTAACAGGGAGAAGGGGTGGAGTCAATAGACCAACCTTGTTTGGTGTTCAGTAGTATGACAGAACTTCCTTTAATCTTTCACTTATGAATGAATATAAACGGTACGGTGTTTGTTTGTGGCCATTGTAATTGACAGACACTATCACCTACAGAAGTAGGGTAGGTAGCTATTGTTCGGACGTTCTGTGTTATGATCGAAAAATAACAAAGTGAAAACCTTTCTAGTCAATTAGGAACCATCTCTTTGGAGTTCCGGTGACGATCGCAGTGGCGTAAATATTTATCCAGATCGCCATAAACGCTATACCATTGACCAATGAGAGACCGAAAATAACGACCATAGAGATATATTTCATTGTGTAAAAGTTACTTGTGTCAACTTGTTATTAGGTACGGAAGAAACTGGCTCACACCTACTTGAGTGATTGTCACATCGAGGTGTTGATCCATTGAGGTACATTAGAAATGATCAATGGCATTAATTAATATGTACTCATTTAAAGTGATGCCATCATCACAAATGCAAATGCCATTTTTATTGCAATGCCATTTTAGTTTGACTACTTCGAATTCAATATTTTATTGTAGTTATTATTTAGAGTTGGAGAAAGTTGAATGTCAGACATGTGAAAGTCTGGAAAGGAAAATATTATGAATTTAATTGTATAAAGTATGAGGTCTGGAATTTAAAGCAATCACGTGCATTAGATTAGGAACAAGAATAAACTGGGAGTATCTGCTAGATTTGGCAGTCGGGGTTCGGCTACGACTGTGGATGTCGACAGTCAGGAAATTCGTAGGGCAGTTGTCAAAGTCAAATAGATAGATTTGAAACATCGAGAAAACATCTCGAATTCTACGTTTGATGATTAATTTAGAAACTTCGAAATACGTCTAGGATTCTAAGTGTGAGGATTAATTAATAGTGTTTTTAAAAAATAGTAAATACAAGTGTAATAGATACAGCGGAACGGAAGATGACTAGCATACAAGTGTAAAGGAAACTCAAATTACTTCTGAGAACGAAACCTGTGGGTTGCCAGCGTAGAGATTACTAACCTCCACCACAAGCAGCGAAATACTATACGATCGACCAGCAGTTCACAGTAGCGAAACAACTTTGACGAGTTGTGAAAAGGGCGGTCAGATGAAGTAGATTAGTTTGCGATATCGTACCGTCAACTCTTAGCAGTAGATCTATTGACGTAACTATTAGATTTCTTGTTGAAGTACATAATTTTTATACATTGAGCATCCTGTTATACTAAAATGTTATGCTGCAGCCGACATTATTTGCTGGCGTGGGCAGATTTTCATCAATTTAAGCAAGAAAATACGTTTAAAAATTAATATATTTTCAGGTTGGTCAAATACATTTAAAAAGTCGAAAACATACATTCTATGTCCACTGGCATTTAAGGCTACCAAATATATGAAATTTGGTTTGTATAACGCAAATGTGTCATATTCCACCCTGTCATATTCCATGTTCTTCTAGGTCAATTGGATAATCTGCACACAAACACTCGCAGGCGCGCTAAAAATTATATTATATGTTTAATGGTGCATGTCATATCATACGACAGTGTCACACGTTTAATATCAGTAATGAATAGGTCAAACTAAGTATTTGCGAGTTAATGAAGAGACATTGTGACACGCCGGTAGATAGAGGGCGTTTCTCAACCATACCCCCTTCCCTCCCTTAAGAAGTCATAGGAAGTCAGAACGTGTCATTTAGTATTGGAAACAAGAACCCAACGAACATGTATTTAAAAACATGAACCAAAAGATCTCATGAAAACGAAGTAACGACTCATTCTGTCCCTTTGCTAATGAAGACGTGACAACGGCATTGACTACTGAATATGTGGACTTGGTGTTCTGAGTTAGGAGAAATAAAATCTTCATAGTAATGTAGTTTCTGTATTGTCATTCCTGTATTGATAATTGTTGGGAGAAAATAAATATAGTAATACTGTTGTCTGCCATGCATGTTCCTCGAAGCGACTAAGGAATATTGGGTGTTTAAGTTGGCAGTCCCATCCTATATATGGTCAACGTTACCGAGAAGTCATGCTGGAATCTGATGTCTCAAACTGAAAGTCGCGGGAATCGCCACTAAGCTGTAAACCATTCTCAGCGCGTTCCATTCTCGGGACTAGATCCTGCTAACCTACAAGACTTTGAGAAGGAACAATTTTAGAAAACATATTCATTCAGGATGAGAGTAGTTTAAAAACGGGAGGAATAGTTTTATCCATATTCAGTCGCAAAGTACTAGTTGGTCAACTTTGAAATCATTACTGACTTAAATAGCCCTAATCTGTAGTATCTTGGTTTGCTAACAACGAATATTACCAAAAAAAACTTTGTTATTGGCTCGCTTCAATAAGTTCAACTTCTATCTTCTATGTTTCACTATGTAAATATATTCAGTACGACTGAAACGAAATGGTTAATAAGCCTAGAATTATATAATATATGTTGGATCACATTGTATAATAATGAACACATCATCCAGAGTTTATTGCATATTTTTTTTGATGCAATGCAATACTACTACCAGGCTGCTGCTAAAGTAAGCTGATGTCAGCAGTGTACTATATAAAGTTCAGTCGGAAAGTTTGAGTATTGAAAGTATTTCAGACTTTGTGCGAGACAGTTTAAGCTACTGTTACATAAAACTGTTATTATTTTATCCATTTACGAACAATACTGAACAGTAATGCCTCGATAGTGCGTTAAGTTCGAGAACAAGTTCTGCTATATCTGTGGAGAAGCAACATTTGCCAAACAGAAGACAAGTCTCAGTTCTCAAGTGAAGAAGGCATATAATCTTTACTTCGGATGTAAGGCTGGTGACCAAGACAAGTCTTGGGCACCGAACATATGCTATGCTACATGTACAAGACAGCTTTCACAGTGGTTGAATGGCAAAAGACCATCAATGCCGTTTGCAGTCCGCATGGTGTGGAGAGAGTCAATCAATCACATAACTGAATATTACTACTTCTTGGTTCCTCTTCTTTCCGGCTTGGTTCCTCTTCTTTTTTTATGTGAATGGGATAGCCGAGCAAGGGAATTGCACTAATTGCGGAAGGAATGGATTTGCAGACAAAATGTAGTAGTTAGATAGAATAATATCCAGCACCCAGCTCTGGTCGATTCTCACAAAATCCTACTACCACCCGTTCACATCAAACTAGGTTTGATGAAGAATTTCGTGAAAGCTATGGACCAAACTAGGCCAGCTAACTGATACTTGCATGAAACTAGGTTTGATGAAGAATTTCGTGAAAGCTATGGACCAAACTAGGCCAGCTAACTGATACTTGCATGAAACTAGGTTTGATGAAGAATTTCGTGAAAGCTATGGACCAAACTAGGCCAGCTAACTGATACTTGCATGAAAATCCCCCCCCCCCCCCACCCTCTCAGTGGAACAAAGATTAAAGACGGAGATTTGGTTCCTCAGATTTGAGAGATCTTAAAAAAAAACCTGATTAAAAAAAAAAGAACTTGTTGGAGGGTGGTGAAAATCAAGTATTTAACGCTTGCCGCCTAGTTTCCACCAACTTTTTCGGTAATGTTAAGACAGAAAGTTACAAGTAACTAGTAGAAGACATGTTGATGAAGTTTCAGATATTTGGCCACAGTATGTCTTTAAAGATCCACTTCTTTCATTTCCATCAAGATTTCTTTCCTGAGAACTGTAGCATGGTTAGTAATGAACATGGTGAACGTTTTCATCAAGATATCACAATCAAGATACCAGGAAAAATGGTTAACTACAAATGCTGACTGATTTTTGATGGACTATGAAAAAGTTAGGCCTACTTATAATTTGAAAAATAAATTAATATTTTAAAAAAGTCGTGTACGTGCTACAACCAATTGGTACAAGAAGACAAACATCGATTGTTTACCCCATGTCCTGGGCAAGAATGCGGTAGCCAGATAACACAGAATATCAAAAACAACAATGAAAGAGAACCTACAAGGGATCAGTCACTGAATACGAACTCGACCAAAACATAGTGCAGCAAGTAATGAGAAACCAGACATGATGCATCACAACAACCATAATGAGCACATTCAAGTCAGCAAATAGATGACCACAAGCATGGAAGGACTACAGCTAGAAGTCACAGCTGCAACAAGACTGGGTACTAAAATACTAGCCCTAGGCAATCACGGCACCAGAGAAACCCCCTCCCCCTTTCCACCACCCTAACAATTTCATATAATCAAAAAGGAATTTATTACTATGTAGAAAGGACATGCCTCATCCAAAATGAGGCAAATCCACCAATTAACAAACAAATACGCATCATTTCAAAATAATTTTTGATAATGATTAATATATATATATATATTATATATTTGGAACTAATATAATTGGAACTAATATAATTGGAACTAATAAATATAATTTTCTTTTGGCGTATTGGACAGACGCTAGTGGGTATTGTTGTTCTGGATAGACGCTAGTGGGTATTGTTGTTCTGGATAGACGCTAGTGGGTATTGTTGTTCTGGATAGACGCTAGTGGGTATTGTTGTTCTGGATAGACGCTAGTGGGTATTGTTGTTCTGGATAGACGCTAGTGGGTATTGTTGTTCTGGATAGACGTTAGTGGGTATTGTTGTTCTGGATAGACGCTAGTGAATATTGTTGTTTTTATCTAAGTCAAATATTCATACAGGTAGTGTGGTGTGATCATGTTTTCAATTTAAACAACTTGTGTGTGTATGTGTGCGTGTGAGTTTGTGGGGGAGAATCACCTTATGTCAACTGCGGACGAAGTTCGTTTTCTTAATGACGATCTCTAAAAAAATATTATAAATGCTGCAGCTCACATCTTACATTTAGGTATGTGATACATACAAGTTAAAAATCTGCTTGTTAACCACATAGAGCTTGCTAAAAATTACCTAGTACCTCGTGAGAAAAAATGTTTTCTGAAGTTGTGAAATAAAATAAAATTTGGCAAAACATGGATGTACATCGATCGTTGAGTGAATAAACAACAAATTGTGACGCAAATCGTCACGTCGATATTGAAGAATTGTGACTCAGTCGTCACACTAACGTCGATATTGAAGAATTGTGACTCAGTCGTCACACTAATGTCGATATTGAAGAATTGTGACTCAGTCGTCACACTAACGTCGATATTGAAGAATTGTGACTCAGTCGTCACACTAACGTCGATATTGAAGAATTGTGACTCAGTCGTCACACTAACGTCGATATTGAAGAATTGTGACTCAGTCGTCACACTAACGTCGATATTGAAGAATTGTGACTCAGTCGTCACACTAACGTCGATATTGAAGAATTGTGACTCAGTCGTCACACTAACGTCGATATTGAAGAATTGTGACTCAGTCGTCACACTAACGTCGATATTGAAGATTCCTTGTCTAACCAAACTCCACAATATCTAGAAAGTACTTTATGTTAATGGTGATTCTCTACCAATCAGGAAATGTTGTGTAAACATTTATTCTATGTTCTTTATCAAACTCCTTCCTGTAGATTAAATATGTTGTAGTCAGGGAGCGGAAGGTTTTACGACATGGTTTACAACCAATGTGCGGTATCTGCGCCTTTCAGTCTAACGCATCCGATTTGAGAATGGTTTCTATGATATTTTGATCATCTATGAGCCAACTATTCCTCAAAACCTCCTTAGTCGCTTCTTAGGATGTGCATGATAGGGTGAGCTGTTGGGAAATTTGATACAACCTAAGAAAACTATATAGGGTGCTTCCGCCGAAGACGGATGTGGCGGGCGATGTATGCAAATAAAACGGAGACACAACGCATTTCCACTCTCTGGACTACATCCTGCTGGAAATCTAATAGGATCATTGTCCTGCTGCAAGAGAGATCCAACGGGAGTTTGAGAATGAACCATGAAGAAGATATAGGGTGTTTATAAAGTCGCTGTGTACTGATGTCACACATCCGTACATGTTGTTATTGTTGCTAGCCATCCCCGGGAGTTGCGAGCAACGTGGTCATACCTCCTACGTGCAGTGGTGGTGTTTGTATGAGCTTTATTTCACACCCAGGAGACTTCACCTTTGGACTTAGTGCAATGTATATTGAAAAACCTACTCCAATGGGGTATATCCGCACTAAATATTCACAATTCATATAACGTAGTGTTACTGTCACCGCTAATGTAAGTACACGGTGATTGTTTAGACACCCGCAGTACTATGACCTTGATATGGTTCTGTTAAGTTACTGGGGCAATTGTCTGACCAATATAGCTAATCGTGGTAATGATGTAGATTGTATTAGGGGAGGAGTAGATTATACATTTCTCAATTTGGTCCAATAGAACTTAATTAATTACCGCGCAAGTTTCCAACTAATGAAACAGCTACAAGCTGAGTTAACTATTACGTTGATTACGACAGTCATATCACCAGGCTGTGCCACGTGCCTAGTGTGCGCGTGCCACGTGCAGTTCCCTGCTACGCACGTGAATTAAAAACTTCTAGTGCCTTTACGCGCAGTAGCTTTTCGCTAACTACTTCGCGCTAACTCCAGCCAAGATGTCAGCCAAAATCACGTGCTCTGAAAGGAAGTCCCGCCTTATGTGACACACCGTCGAATCAAAAGCTGAACTTTTCTATTGGTTGCAACTTAGATCGATATCTAAATAAACATGAGTTTGGGTATAGCGCGTGGTGTTCGCGTGCCGTCATTCTAGTCACAAATGGAAATCTAAGCGTGAACACAAAACTACATTAAGATATTAAACTCAAATTGAGAGGAAAGTGTCCTGATATAAAACTCAAATTATTCATCACAAATCAAATAGTACGAATAATCAAGAAATTCTATCTAATATTTTTTTACTACAACTGTCTTTTTTTTGACAAATGAATTTTTTTCTAGGAAATGATAATTAACATTTTCTTGTAAAAAGTGTCATTAAAATATGAAAACATTAATTTTCTTGTAATACTCGTTAAATCTACGCGCGTGCATAACGTTTCGGAGAGAAAATAAGTGTGTGTAGGGTACGGCTTATGTGCGGCAGTGTATAATAACTTGTGCGAAATGATTTAGAAATGGCTAGTAGACAAATGAATATAACGTTTTATTTATCACAATTTCAAATAGGAACAGATGTATTGATGTATTATACACACGCGTGGAGTGCGTTGGTAGAATTGGGTAACTGAAATATAGACATTTACGACTGGTTGTGTGTGTAGGAGGGAAGGGGGGTTGGTGGTAGGGGTAAAAGGAAATTGAGAGATGAATATCACAATCAGCATGTGCCGTGCAGGTTATCGTGGGCGATCACAAATTTATAGAAATGTTTGCTGATGTTAATGACTGAGGTGGGGAAGGATGTTGTGTCTCGAATTTCTGCTCTTTTTTAAAACCTTCTGTCACTTCTTATTTGTTTTATGAGACGGATCAGCAACCAAGGCAGTGAAGAATGGAGGTTCTGGCGTGTACATAAAATATCCAGAAAAAGAAAGTGAATCCACATGTTCACCAACTGGAATATTCTGCTCCAACTACTTAGCAGAAGAACAACAAGCCAGTGTCAACAGGTGGTACTTCTTACTGATGTTATGTCTGTCCTACAAGCCTTTGAGAGCGGTAAACTGCCAGACACGAAGAAAGTCATACAAGAAGTTAGCATCTAAAGAATGTAATACTACAGTGGATACCATCCCACTGTGGGATACCAGGAAAGGAAGAGGCAGATATACTGGCAAAGGATGAAGCAACACAGGAACAAAAAGACCAAGAAATCACCTACCAGGAAACGAAGACCCTCACCAAAGCCATCAGGAAAGTCGACCACCCAAAAGACAATTACCACTATCTCGACAGAGCAGAGCAGGTTATTATCTTCCGCCTCAGAACAAGACACAACACATTAAACAGCCACTTAAATAGACTAAGATTGGTGACCATCACCTCTGTGCCCTTGTGGACAGGCAGCAAAGACCGCTGAACATATCCTGCAAGACTTCAATACACTAAATCAGTTAAGGGAAGAACAGTGGCCCACAGAGATGGATATCCACAGAAAGCTGTATTGGAGAACTGAGGAACTTTCAAATACAGCAGCATTTATTAAGAAAACAGGACTTGCTATGTAGACATGTCAAACTGCGACGAGAAGAAGAAGAAGATTTGTATTATTTAAAAAAATATATCTTAGATGATGGCACGAGTTCGAAATTGGGACGCAAATTGACAGGTGTCTTATTCTGAAATCCTTGGGGATGTTAGTTTAAGATGGAAAGCTACTCTCTACACTATGTACTAAATGCTGCAAAACTGAAATCCAACAGTCGTAATTTAAAACAGTATAATGAAGTTGTACTAGTCTCTGGTAACACACATAACAAAGCAAACAAATCGACGTTTTAGCTAAAAGGTTGTTTTTTTTTATCAAGAACATGTTCACAACAGAATTCGAAAAGTAAAAACGGCACCATTGACGCTCATATTGACATGACAGAGCAATATATATATATATATATATATATAACCTAGAGGAGTACAATTAAGCTGAATGTGAAACAACACGAACAGAAAATAGACAAAGCACGCCTAAATATTGATAAAACAAAAAATACACAATAATGACGGAGCAACTGGATATCTACCAGTAGTTTAGACGGGTATTGATCCCAATGACTCTATAGTGTCAGGTTGATAGATGTAACGGTTCTCAAGCGTGTGACGGGCACAATCATCTGAGAAGCGCGACAATGGCCGTCATATGACTATCACGGGTAACAGTCTTAATATAACAATAGTAAACTACATTGCTACATTTTAAAACAGTATGTATAAAAAGCTAACGTTAGTTGGGGAGGGGGGAAGGTTGAGATTGCTTCTTTCTAACCAAATCAGAAATTCTAGGGGCAGTCTTTGCAAGAACACAACGAATATCGTCTTTCACAACAAGTTTACTTCTGTATTTAGACTTGATAATCGACAAGCTGATAAACCCTGTTTCACAAAGATATGTTGTTGATAATGGACAAAAGAAGACGCAATACAGTCTCAGAAAGAATAGGATTATGTATTAGGTATGTTGATTATCCTATTTGCACACCGGACATGTCCATATGTGCTCAGATCTCCGCTTCAGTAAATCTCTCAGTGTATAACGGCTGATGGTTCCGGTTCTATATTTTAAAAAAAACCGCAACAGGAACGATACGCATACATCTTTTCACCAGGTGCTAAAAGATGTTGCGCATCTAACGTTCTGCATGGTGTGAAATGACGTCATTTCTTGAATATTTGAATATTTTTTTGTGCGCAGTCTTTTTGACACTACCATTCCTGGACCATCTTGTCCAGATTGTGAACGAAAACTTGTGACAGCTGAGATGGCATGCTTATGCAGAATCCTAGGAATGTCGCTAAGAGACAGAGTGAGGAATGAGAATATTAGACAAAGAACCGACACCACGGTTATAAAGCTAGAGGCAGACCATGTAAAAGATGGATCACAGAAATCAAAGAAGCCACAGGAACAAGCTTACAAACAGCGCACAAGAATGTTATCTCCAGAGAACTCTTACACCCCTGACGCCGCAAGGCAAACAAGGGTCACAGCGTATAGATAGATAGACCGACACCACCCAAATCTTGAAATATATAAGAGATAACAGATCAAATGATTTGTATACATCAGCAGATTACCATTAGACAGCGTACCACAGCAAGCTATGCTACACAGATACAGTTAAGGCAGACCTAGAGACCGACCACGAAAACCATGGACCACCGAAATAAACGAGACGACAAATTCCACAATATACTCAGTACACGCGTGGGCCATCTCCAGAAAACTCTTCCAACCATTATGCTGAAAGGCAACAAAGGGTTTAGCGGATAGATAGATAGATAGATAGATAGATACATTATCTGGACCATCTGTCTGCGTTGTCCATGGTATATCCTGTAGACGAAAATGTGTTGTCATTATCTTCTTTTGTACTTAGCAATGCAATATAGGATTTCTAGTAGAAATATACGGTTGTAAGACATGGGCATTAAATAAAACAATAGCAAAGAGAATCACTGCTTTCGAAATGAGATGCTAGAGAAGAATTTTACTTATACTCATCATCATCAAGTGCAGCCTCTGCCACGAAGGTTAGCTGCAACAGACCTCCAACATCACGCGTCTCTTGTTTTGGTGGTGTACTCTGATAGACTAACCTGTCCATCTCGTGATGTTGCTATGTTGTGATGTTAGCTGTGGCAGGTCAACTCGCCCAGAATCGCAGAGTGTTCAGAAAAATCCCTTAGAAAGACCACGTTCTGGAAAGAATATGTCACATGATGAGAAACTTATCAGTGCAAGGTCATCAGCATGCATTACTAGACCGTACTTTTTTCATTAAGTATTTACTTTATTGACAGTACTATAAGACCTAAATGCAATAATTAAACAAACCTTCAGTCTGTACGTTATTGATTATTGTCACGTTTTCAATTGGTTACTATATATATATATATATATATTTATATATATATATATATATATATATATATATATATATATATATATATATATATATATATATATATATATATATATATATTTGGAGTACCCTTGGTTATCTTTGGCATGCGATTCTAGGCATATACATATTGACCAACAGAAAACACTGAAATAATCAAGAAAAAGAACGAATTAAGACCTTATTAATTCAGAGAACAGATCTTCTACTGCCGATCGTTTGCATTTGTACCATATTACTGCTTGTGCCTTGTAGTAGTCGGACTAACGCCTTTCCCCATGTTTGGTACTTTTTTTTATCCAGGATAACAACCTGTTCGAGATGACCTTCTTTAGGAGATGACATTCTGCGGGAGATGACATTCTGCGGGAGATGACATTATGCGGGAGATGACATTCTGCGGGAGATGACATTCTGCGGGAGATGACATTCTGCGAGAGGTGGCATTCTGCGGGAGATGACATTATGCGGGAGATGAAATTCTGTGGAAGGTGGCATTCTGCGGGAGATGACATTCTGTAGGAGATGACATTCTTTGGGAAATTACATTCTGTGGGAGGTGGAATTCTTCGGGAGACAACATTTTGTTGGAGATGACATTCTGCGGAAGACTGCTTGTTCATAAATTAATACGTTGTTTCTTACAACGAAATAAGTAAATGTTAGCATTTTTCCTTGTTAACATGACATTTTATATTTTGTTAAGTGACGGTAGTCTGTTTGAATAGAATATCCGACAATCAAGCTAGGTTTTGAATAGAATATCCGACAATCAAGCTAGGTTTTGAATAGAATATACGACAATCAAGCTAGGTTTTGAATAGAATTTCCAACAATCAAGCTAGGTTTTGAATAGAATATACGACAATCAAGCTAGGTTTTGAATAGAATATCCGACAATCAAGCTAGGTTTTGAATAGAATATCCGACAATCAAGCTAGGTTTAGAATAGAATATCCGACAATCAAGCTAGGTTTTTTAATAGAATATCCGACAATCAAGCTAGGTTTTGAATAGAATATCCGACAATCAACTAGGTTTTGAGAATAACTCATGTTAGCGATTTAAGGGGTGGGGTGTTTGAAGAAGTTGATGTTAACGACACTATTTTATTTATACACAGTTAATTTGAACAGTCGGATGTAGCCAGGAGAGCGAAATGCTTTGTTTCATCAAGGTTTACATGTTAGCTGCGATGTATGCGATTTTCGTCCTGATATCCGACTTCAGAGTCTCTGGCTTCTGTGTCACTTTGTCCCTATATGGGATGTGACAGGCAATTTCATCTAAAAACATCCTTGGTCACGCTAACCTTACAGCACCATCAACAGCTAACAATGGCGTTATTCCTTGCTCCCCTTTCGAAACCGCCAACACAAGGATGCCATTTCCACTAAATTGTAAAATATGGCAAGTGAAATATTTCGTTTTTAGAAGGCCTATCTATAAAATCAAAAAATCTTGACAAAAAATCCATTACCAGATATTTTAGTTGCACTTCTAAGATCCTCAGTTTAAATTACGCGTGAATTCTGACACCCGATCCTTCAAACCGACCTGTTGTTCACAGTTTTTCATGTTCTCTCCATGCAGCTTACCACATGGTCATTTTCTTATAAAGACTGACCACGAGTGACCGTTTTACCTTGTTTCAATGGGATAATAATCACACGCAGAGTGTGAGCTTGGAAATTACAGTTTAAATCAAAATTCGTACATCAAAAGACTTATTCCATTAAGACAGCTTTCATCGAAAGAAATCCACAACAGATGTCTGAAAATACCAATCTAGTCTTGAAACTAAGCGAAGTGAAATAACTCTCACATCTTTCAGGCGGAAAATATGATGTTATGGCCTTTACTTTTATGATACCAACGACTTACTGGGTATACCGCCGAAGACGGATGTGTCGGGCCATTCGCGCAAATAAAACGTCGACACAACGCATTTCCATTCTCTGGACTACATCCTGCTTGAAATCTAGTAGGACCATGGTCCTGCTACAAGAGAATACAGCAGGAGTTTGAGAATGAACGTCATCTAGTTTTGTATCAGTTTTGTATTCTGTCTGATCGTCCGGTGAGTGCTACTGTACAGCGTGACATTAAAATATCGCTTGCTAGTTGGATAGCTAGTAGTGGCAGACCAATATCGATAGTAGAAGATAAGGGCCTTCAGCAAGTATTACGCATATCGCTTCAAAATACAGACTACAAACTAGCATACAGACGAACTATTGATAAATTGTTGAATGAGATGTAAGACGACAAAAGTGCAAGTGTTAAAGAAACAGTGAAAAACTCAACTGCGATTGCGCTGACGATCGATTTTTGGACATCTCTTGGGAATGAAAGTTACTGTGGTATCACTGGCACTGGTTTTGTGCATGCGGCTGTGTCTGTTGGTCTCACCAATGGCTCACTAGACAAACCAACCATGCAACAGAAAACCTTAGTGGATGGCATGCCTTTATATTGAGGTTATCTTCTTATAGAAGCTTCACGTTATCTATAAAATCCCGTAGTCGTAACCTTCAATAACAGTTCCCATGTTGTTCCAACAGACCGACGTTGTACTTGAACTAGTTACGGGCACGGCGTGGGTGGGCGGAAGAACGAAGAAACCTGTCACAAGGGTCAGAGTTGTGCCCTGATGTCGACGTCTGTTTCGGCGGCATTAGACTCGAAACACCAAGAGTCGAATGGCTCCTGGAACAGAGGGCGGAGAACTTACGGGAATGCTCCACGTTCTGTGAGGCCAGTTTTCTAATCAAAACTCAAGAATCACTGGCACTGGATTACTGATGATTGGACTCAGAAGAAAGTGTAGAAACTGAAAGTTCTGCTGCTGAACTACACCGTCATAAAACCGAGAAAAACGTTGCTGAATCAGATGATCCACTACAGTGGTGGAAGCTTAATGAACATAGCTATCTCAAGTTGGCATTATTATCCAAGACATGTCTGTGCACACCAGCTACCTCAGTTCCGTCTGAACGTTTATTTAGCTCTGCTGGTTTTATTGTCAATAAGACACGTTCATCACTCGAACCAAATACCGTCAATATGCTGGTGTGCTTGCGTAGTTGGTTATCTGATGACATTTGAACGAGAAAAAGCTGGTGCTATTTTGCTAAATAAATCTCAAATATTTGTCCATATCTATAACTATAAACTTTTTGGTTTAATCGAAATTAACTATTAATTAATCTTAATTTTTTTAATAAAAGTTAAGTATTAAAATATATATATCTACTTCTTCTTCAGCGTACATTCTCAAACTCCCATTGGATCTCTCTTGTAGTAGAAAAATGGTCCTACTATATTTCCATAAGGATGTAGTCCAGAGAACAGAAATGCGTTGTGTCACCGTTTTTTTGCACTAATGGCCCACACATCCGTCTTCGGCGATATATATATATATATTTGGCTAGGAATATCTCTCCCTCTCCCCATAATGTGGAATTTGTCTCATCTTTTGTTTTGGTGGTTCATCATTTTCGTGGTCGGCTTCTAGGTCTGCCTTCACTGTACCTGTGTGGCATCGCTTGCTGTAGTATGTTGTCTTATGGTAGTCTGCTGATGTGTGCAAACCATTTGATCTGTTATCTCTTAATATATTCCAAGATTGGAGTCGTGCCGGTTCTGTGTTTAATGTCCTCATTTCTAACTCTCTCTTAACGATGTTCATAGGATTCTGCGTAAGCATTCCAATTCAGTTGTTACAAGTTTACGTTCTGTCGTTGTCTATGTTTGGCTTTGGTAGCACATCAGTGACATAATAATCGTTTTGACATTATCCAGTACCTCAGTGCAACCTAAGTAAAATTGAATCAAACCTCTGATGTTGCCCACTTCCTCGCTGTGACATAGAGACATAAAAGAAAGAAAGCTAAACCTGAACTTAAGATATTCGTTGAACTTTCACCAGTTGGGGATACCCAATCACGTTTCTTTGTGAAAGGTTTCACTACCAGTTGAACAAGTATACTCCACAGTAGTGGTCATTAAGCTTTTGGATAACCTCTCCACTCTTTGTTGTGATCCGCTAAACTGCCACTGTTGTTGCACGCAGCGGTAGGAAATCTCACACTTCCCCGTATGCTGCAGGAAATGTAAACACAACCCAAGCAAATAATAACATTTACAACAATTTTCGCAGCTTTATCAGTAAATTAAGCCGCATGTCGGGAGCAGACGTGGTACGTGTTAGATCAATGGTTCTCAATCTTCCTAATGCCGCGACCTTTAATACAGTTGCGCATGTTGTGGTGACCCCCAACCATACAATTATTTTCATTGCTATTTCATGCTTGTGTTTTACGATGATCTTAGGCGACCCCTGTGAAGGGGTCGTTCGACTTCCAAAAGGTGTTGCGACTCACAGGTTGAGAACCGCTGTCAGTTAGATGATAACGGCAAATAATTCCAACCAGATAAGGTCCCGGCATCAAGAATACTTAAAGGCACGAGCCTAGTTAGAAAGGGAACTAGAAACCAGGGGTGTAGTGATGTTGTTTTGTTTAGGAGATATGGGGTAATATGACTTCAATGAGAATAATGTATTTGGAAGATGTAGGAACATGAGGATTACGTCCAAAGTACACAAGAAAAGAACAGGGAATACATTTTTAAACTGAGAGTCTTAACAAAGGTCACGTGCCATGTTGAGCTGGACTTGAACTACGAGACCACGAGCGCGTGAGATGAATTACTTCCTGTGCTCAGAGGCCATGCACCTGCACGTGGCGTTATGGAAAGTAAACAGCAGCGATGACGCCTTGTCCACGAGATAATACACCAGAATTGATCAAGACGAAACGAATGGTCACTTTTTCTGTCCATTCTTCATAAACTTGGAATATATCGATCAGTATTAAGCGTTCACTAGCACAAGACTAAATTTGCCGTGAATTTGTTCGTTTGATAGCGGAGTACATTTTCTCTAACGCCGAGAGTAAATCACTTTCTTTTGCTTTCCCACACGATCTTTTTGTTTGCTCGAGGGCAGGAAAAAGAACATTGAATTTGCACACAAATTTGGGAATATCAGGGCTTCTAGCCACGTTTCTAGAGGAACTAAATAGGATTGAAATTGACGCCTCGTGCTGACAATGAAGGCAAGTTTGCGATGGAAAGATTCAATCACTGAGCACAGCAAACAGAATTGTAGAGTGAGCAGTTTTTGTGGCTCTTACAAATATCAACATGAATTTATTTTTTTAGATCAGAGAACAGAACTTGCAAGGCTAGTTCATCAGAAAGCAATATATTCTACTGTAACCGTTGACCTATGATAAATATTTTGCAGTAGGCCAGACTGACCATTAGTGGCATAGGCTTCATAAGAAGATTTCCAACAGCGACCATACTCTTGATTCTTCTTACATAAATATATCACATTAAAGTTGGATGTGTCGGGCAATTGTGACAATTAAAACTGCGACACACCGAAATTTCGTTACCCGGACTACATCCTGCTTGAAATCTAGTATGACCATCGTCCTACTGCATGATAGATCCAATTGCAGTTTGAGAACGAACCAAACAACATGTAAATATATACATCTGTTGAATATCTTCCTACTGAAAGCAAGTAGACTCTATTCAAAGCTTTTCACCGATATAAAAGCATACGGTGTTAGGCTAACATGCTTTTTGTATGGACTGACGGCATGACTATTGATAGAATTGATGTCTTTGAGATGAGGATATATAGAAGACGTAGGAGAAATTCATGGAAAGAGAAGAGAAAAAACAAAAAGACTCTGAGAATACTGCACGCGAACAAAGAACTAACACAAGAAATAAAAATTAAGAATTATAATGCTGTGGACATATTAAAAGGCATGACAGCTTATAGAAGACCTTATCTTAAAGACAGTGTTAAATGACAACGTGCAAGTGGTACGCAGAGATACAAATTTCGGGAGGTGGGGGGAGGATATCATAAGAAGGACAGGGTATAATATGTTAGAGTGCACCACCAAGTCAAGAGATGGAGGATGTTGGAGATTTGTTGTATCGAACTATCAATACCGTAGACGGTATTTGGTGATGATGGAGAAGTGTAACAGCGTAATACTTATAATATTCCTTAAATCCCAGCAGAAATGCATCACCAGTTGTCGTGTATACATTTAACAAGCGGCTGATAATCCTTTTCTGTTTACTTTTTCTATCCCTCCAACTCTCCGAAATAAAATGTATTGCATGCAAACAAATGTCACAGACGAATACTGTGCATCCATTATACAGAACATAAAACGATCACATACATGAAAAACAAAATACATAATCTTGCAGGTCAACAATAACAGTTCTTCAATCAATCAATCAATCAATCAATCGATCAATCAATCGATCCTCGTACAGCCAAATTTCAAAGAACTCGAGGACGAGCAATTTCAGCGATGTATCGTTCGGCATTCAGGCGTCCTACAATCTGTACCAGGTCACTTCTTCCCAAAAAGTTGATGACGCTCCACATCAGTACACCTCCACCATCAATTGGAGACGCCACATGAATATTTTCTGGGCGTAGCGCTCACGGACTCTGCGGTAAACTCTTCTCAGTCTATAGTGTCGCTGGAGAACATAAATTGGTTCATCACTAATCCACACCCGTCTCCAGTCATTCCAAACGGTTCATTGACGATGCAGGTTTGCACATTAGAGTCAGTTCTGGCGATGTTGCTCCGTACGAACAGGATTTCTGTAGGGTCTTCTAGCCCAAAGACGAGTGTCATGCAACCAGTTTCTGACAGGTTGTCTGAAATTCGACGAGCTGCTGTCATAGACTGGACTGTGGAAAACGCCGATGCAAATCAATTCCTGAGGTGATGAAGTCGTATGAAACGGTCTTCAGTGGATGTTATGACTCTGTGTCTTTCACTGCGCGGTAGATCTGTGACTGAGTCAATTTCTTGAAATCGCATGCAAAGGCGACTAGTGGTACTTATAACCGAATTAAAATGTCTGGTGGCTACACTTTGTAATTGTCCAGTCTGTAAGCATCAAATGATGGTGTATCATTTTTCTGTAGCGAGATGAGCTATACATGCGGATTGAATTTTCAATATAATTTATTGGTGGCCCGTCAATCCTTTAAAGGCATTCAATAATATGGTCAGAGTGTTTTGTGTTGAGTATTTTTCACGGGATGCTCATGAGCCTGTCACGAATGACTGACAAAAATGTTGTTTCGTTTTTGACCTCTTTCATAACCTCACGAATCATGAGGTGAGTACAACCACGAGACGTTAATGACCATGTGGACACGACACAATGTATAAGAACATCAAATTTCATATATATATATATATATGCACATTTTTTGTTATTCTTGTCCACCTTCTAGAAATTTTCTATTTTTCTTCTTCTTCTGCGTTCATTCTCAAACTCCAACTGGATCTAACTGGATCATGGTCCTGCTAGATTTCCAGCCGGATGTAGTCCAGAAAATGGAAATGCGTTGTGTTGCCGTTTTATTTGCGCCAATGGCCCGACACATCCGTCTTCGGCGGGATTTTCTATTCTGAAGCTATGAATATGTTGCTTCTGTCTTTGTCTAAAAATCCAGCAGATAAGAAGGATGTAGCCCGAAGAACGTAATGCTCTGTGACATTGTTTATAGAGTAGCTGCGATATCGCCGCCATTCAGTCCGACACATCTGACTTCGGCACGATTACTGTGGCACGCTGGACTTTTATGGAATCGGATAACCAAATCCAAAACTCATAGACCGTCGTAGTTATCTTCCTACGGCAAGAGTTGAAGATAACATTAACAGTTCCTCTAATCTTTGCTCCCATTTTTTGCACAAACATCACATTAGCGAAATATGAATTAGCCTAGAACAGTGTTTTCCAACGTGGGGCCAACGCCCCACAGTGGGAAATGTGATTGTTCAGGGAGGAGGGTGATATTCAGGATGAAATAATACAATTCCTAATATAAAAAAAAATATGAATATGTTTCATAGAGGGGCATCAGATTTATAGAAAGACTTACGTAGGACACGGTGAAATAAAAGATTTGGAAACACTGGACTATAGTATTTTGATGTTTATTCAGCTTTGGTTAGGTTAAGTCTTATTCTTCTTCTGCGTTCGTTCTCAAACTCCTGCAGATCAGCAGGATGTAGTCCGGATAACGGAATGCGTTGTGTCATGGTTTACAGCATTGCTGCGATATTTGCGCCTTTCGGCCTGACACATCCGACTTCAGCATGGCTTTGGGTCGCTGACCCTATATGGGATGGGACAGTTAGGATAAGTAAAATGTACCCCTTATGGTAACGTACGCGCCTTTAAGTAACGAAGCTATTCTAATTTGTTTATATCAGAGCTTTACAACCATACAAATAGTGAATGGTGATCCAGTCACCACGACCTCCGAAATCTTTAATGTTGATTAAAATTAATATTGCAGCTAAAAAAAATAATAATTTATCAGTGTGATAATTCTAAAAGCCACTTGGTATTAGTTTTGCTGTTTAGAGACACCTAAAGCGCTCAATGATATCCGAAGTGAAGTGTTGTCGTTTCATGAAAACTTGAATTAGAGACATGCAACCACAGAATCAATACTATAAATTGGTAGCATATCCTTTACAGGACTTAGCTATCAACCCAGCATTTGTTGGCTGTGCTGATTTTCTATGCACTAAAAATGCGTTCAGTAGTTTGCCATTGCTTTCTGAACAGTCCGGATGCTCAATTGCCTGTGGCGGGGATCGAACTCGGTACCGTGGTCGTCACAGGCGCGCTTGTACCACTTCGACACAGAGCCGGACTAACGCTTGGATAACAATTCTAAACAAAATATTAATTCTCAAAGTAAATATAAACAACGAGAGCAGACATCTGTTCTTCTCATATGACCAACTCAATAAACAAGTTTATTAAATGTCTAAGGATCAAATCTCATTCCCAACACTAGCCGTTCCAATGACCGAACAAAATCACCACTGGTCAGAACTTTGTCTTTGGGTGTGGAAACACTAGAAGAATCCTCTTGAAACTGATCTGTTAAGATTGAATACAGCCTCGGACAGTCTCACAATAACTTTTTGATGAATTTGCCACACCAATAGGCGAAGCCTGTTTGCTCGTTGGACTAGGATCGATGATCTCTAGCAGACTGTAAACGAGTGCCGAAAGCTCAAACGGATGAGATGTCCGACTGGACGGAATTGCATTTGAATTACATTTGGTCTTAAAATATGAACTCTCACGAATGTGAGAAACATTTGCAAGTCTCAGGGACAGATGAATGTGATGGTTATTTCTAGAATGTATTCAGTCCTGATAGCACACAGGTACAGGGCGCGTCTGTGACGACCAAGGTACCAGGTTCACATCTAGTCGCAGGCAATTACCAAAATGGACCGTTCAGAAAGCAATGGCAAACAACTTAAAATATTAAAGTATTTATATTGCTCAAAAAATCAAAACTGTATAAAAATCCTGCATAGATGTCCAAGTCCTGAATATGATATACTACCAACACATATTTAAGTCATTTTACACTAAAAATGTGAATTATGAAGTGTACTCTTATCGATATATGTTTCTGATATCTAAACAATGAACTTATACATGAATGTTTCTGATTAAAATACATATTAAGGTCTTTGCGATGTGAATACACAGATGATTAGGTCGTTTCTTGGAAAAAGAAACATGGGAATGAGAAGGTTATGAAACAATTAGTAATCTAGAGAAATCTACCAACGAAAAATCCAGCTATACAATATTTTGTTATTAGCCAAACAACCAAAAACACCTTTCTTTGTTATTTTATTTTCGCTTTATACCCCTTTGTGCCTTGCTCCGTCAAGTGTAGAAGAGTTCTCTGGAGATGGCTTTCTTTTGTGCGCTTCGTATACATTTGTTTTCGTTGAATCATTTATTTCTGTAATCTGTCGTTTGCATGGTCTTCTCCTGGCTTTGTAACCATCGTACCTGTATAGTAATGCTTTTTAAGGGACACTGTCTGATGGTAGTTTGGAAGAATGTGAAAACCATTTAATCTGTTGTCTTCTGGTGGCCCAAAGACACCAACATCCTGAAAGACCAGAGTGCCATCTTTCAACTGGACACTGAAAAAAAGTACATTTTAACAATCACCTGAACAAAATACAACCACAAAATATTCCAGGGTGCCAGCTCGTCACGGATCCTTACGAAACTATTGACCATCATTTGAAATGTCCATCTCTGGATGATTACTGAATAATGCTATTTCTTCCATTGCTTATGCAAAGTGACCAATGTAAATCCTGACAATTGCAAGTGGCTTTTATCTGATAGATGAAAGTCAATGAATTCTCGCTCGGGTCTGTATAACAGACAAGAGACTCGAATGAAGCTTTAGAAGATATTCATAAATTACGTCACAATTTTTGGCCTAACATTTGACACTCTATCCAAGAATTATTCAGGGATACTCCTGCTTAATTAAGTCTAATAATTTCACAGAGATGCGTTCAGTGGATCCACGACGAAGACAAAGTTCCGGAAAGAATATGTTACTTGATATATTTATGCACTGTAAAGTGATGAAGATGAGGCTAAAAAAAACAACGTTCATGTTCAGAAAATGATAGAAACGTGAGTGACCAATAGAGATAACAAGAGTCTCCTCTCTAGGAAGATCCGAAGATTGCACATCCAACTAACTGGTGCACTGAGCTTATATCCCAGAAGATCGCTGATGAATCGTCTCTATGAGAATCTACCCAGTAAGCTAACTTCTATAAGAGTGTCCCAAGTAAGCTGAATCTTTATGAGAATGTCCCCAGTGAACTGAATCTCTATGAGAATGTCCCCAGTGAGATTAAAGGTTATGAGAATATCCCCAGTACTGATTCTGAATGAAGAATGAAATTCAGAAAAAGAAGACATAGTGCTGCAATTCTATTATATTTAAAAAGTTAGCTAATTTAAGTGAAAAAGTCACAGATACTATTTGAAACTCGCCATATTACCAAATAAAAAAAAGCTGTAGATACGTCTTTGGTAAGGAAAACAAAAAAAAGGGGGAGGGGTTTGGAGAATATAGCAAATTTCCTCATTTTGGTACTTAATGGCCTTTCATATGGGAAAAGCATAACAGGTTTCCTCGCTTTTTGGGCTTGCTTACTAGAACTAAATGTCATATTTTGACTTTATAAGGATGGAAGGGAATTTAAATCGCCTTCTCTTTGTAGACGGTCTTGAGCGTCATGTTTTTGTGTGTGGATATTCGCGCAATAACAGTACAGATGGCGATTAAGTCAACAGACTTCGGTATAGAGTCGTAGTATGTCCACTATATTCATTTCCCATCTGCGAAATAACTCGTTGCAAGAGCATCTAATCTGTGTATCCATTAATCAAATCTGAGTAAACCATTGGAAGTTGAAATGAAAGCAAATATTGATTATATCTACAAATAATCACTTCGACAAATCTGAAGACCTTGAGACATCTAGAGAGAAGTCAATGGAACAACTGATGTAATAAGCTGTGTCTAATGACGTTGATCGTCCAGGATTACTGATCAAAATGCGATTGCCTCTGCTCTGTAATTAACAAATGATGTGACGAAAGTGAGGGTACTCAATATGATAACTATCTCCACAAATATGTTTGAATTTTAGGAGGTTTTACCTTCGGAATGTGTGTGGTGTGATAGTTATATAATATTGGTTTGATCTTTCGTAAAATTCGGAAAAGGAGGAGGGGTTAGGAAGCGGGGATGGAGAGCAACATCAAATGGAGAACAACTGAGTGGACACAGAACTTATCATCACCAATCACCCAATCTGGCCTTGAGGCGGGAACGGTCAGATTAGAGCAGACTATAGGAGGGGGGTGACCAAATGAATAATGATAGAGTAGGTGGCGGTGTTAGACGATCAAGATAACAAACATACCTGGACAAATTAACCAAGAACTTTATAACGTAGTGAGAAAATTCAGTTCATGAGAAAGTGTGAAACAAACCTGATTAGTAGTCACGTGGTGGAAGCAGTTAAACCTGTAATCTTTAGACAATGGTTGCCTATCTAATTATTTGCTTGTCATTATAGCATCACAGAGAAGTTATAGCAGAAAATATAATGATAAAAGATCTACTGATTGGTGATTGAGATTTATTTGATACATAAACATACATGGAGAGAAACTACAACAAGTAAAGCATTATTAATATCTTGGGCATATAGTCACAAATGATGGCAGATGTGAAACAGAAGTTAAAAGGAGAATAGGAATAGCTAAAAGTACCTTTAATGACATGAGGAAAATATTAACATCTAAACAAATTACAAACACGTTAAAAATGAGAATTATAAAATGCATCTATTATATATTAATGTATGGCTCAGAAACATGGACAGTAAATAAACAATTCGAAGGCAGAATTGATGCCGTTGAGATGTGGGTATATAGAAGAATAGGGAGAACATAATGGAAAAAGAAGAAAAGAAATAAAGAGGTGCTAAAGACACTTAATATGAAGAAAGAACTACTAAGAGAAATCAAAATCAGGCAAATAAAATATTTTGGACACATTAAAAGATATGACACCTTATTGAAGACCTTACTTGAGGGTAAAGTCAAAGGGAGGCAGCAAGAGGTAGGCAGAGATACAAGTGGGAGAGTAACATCACACGATGGACAGGTTATATTCTGGAAGAGTGCACCACCAAGACAAGAGACAGGAGATGTTGGAAATCCGTTGCCGCCAACCTTCGTTGCGGAGACGGAACTTGATGATGATAAATATACTGCTAGCATACCGTATGTTGCTCACGTGATTCAGAAAATTCAGTTTATTCGGTAGAAATTTAAACCATATTAATGATATTTGCAGTATAGAACTAGAATAGCTGCGATGTATGTATACTGGGATATGCTGATTATACAGTACTGATCGCAGGAAGCGAACAAGAACTACAAGCCCTATTAGATAAAGTAGTGGAGGAAAGTGAAAACATAGGCCTCAGTTTAAACAAGAAGAAAACAGAAATAATGGTTGTATCAAAGAAACATACACCACCAAGATGCAACATAATAATTAATAACACAAAATTAGCACAAGTTGAAAAAGTGAAATATCTTGGTACCGTGTTAACATCAGAAGGCAGATGCTCAAGTGAGATAAAGAGCTGAACAGCACAAGCCAAATCATCATTCCAAAAAATGAGAACCATTTTCTGCAGTGGAAGTCTATCAATGCAGGAGATGTTATATCGAACCAATTATTTTTTTATGGATGTGAAGCATGGACTGTAATCAAGAAAATTCAAAGCGAATTAGAGGCTACAGAAATGTGGTTTCTGAGAAGAATGATGAAAATACCATGGACAACCAAGAAAACTAATGCAGGGGTTCTCATTTATGATGGCGTAAAAAGATCAATCATATCAAACATTAGGGGCAGACAGTCAAGCTTTCTAGGGCATGTGCTGAGGATACACAGGAGACACTAATAACCACTGGAAGGATCAAAGGGAAAAGAGATAGGGGTTGATACAAAGAGAAAAGTTACTAGATAGGCTTGTATCGTGGCACGGTAGAAGCTCACCAATCGAGCTTATTGACAATACAAGAGACAGAGAGTCGTGGAGAAACATGATGGCCTACGTCAGTCGGCATGGCAATTCATTGATTGATGTTTACTGGTGGGCGCACTTAAAAAGTTGGCTCAGTGTTACAATAGGTGAACAATCCAGTACATACTACTTATCCACAAGAAGCATTACTTTCAAACAGTGAAAAGTTTAAAACCTGCCGCTATGATTCCTTGTCTAAAATGATACTACAGAGAACAGTCAAAGGTGGAAGAAGCAGAGGGGTGGAAAGACAACCATGGAGAGTCACAATCAAAGATACGACAGGTAGAGATTTTTCCTGAATCATCCAAATCGTTAAAGAATAGAAGTCGCTGGAGTACTCCTTGTGTTGATGCATCTAATATGGTACAGAAATGACTCTCTCACTCTCCCCCCCCCTTTCCGCGTTGTATCCCGTTGTGCCTTGAAGCGTCAGGGTATAAGATTTTTCTGGAGACGGGCTTTTTGTGTGTTGCCTATGTTTGTTTTCGTTGATTCTTTTATTTCTGTGATATATCTGTTGCATGGTCTGCCCCTGCTTTTGTATCAATCGTGTCTGTTTAGCATTGCTTTTTGTGGGGCACTATCTGATGATAGTCTGGAAGTATGAGAGAACCACTTATCCTGTTGTCATCTGATGTATTCCAAGATTGGTATTGGGATTGTTAGTCGTCTGATGTTTTCATTTCTGATCATGTCTCTTATTGTTACTCGAAGAATTCTACATAGACAAGTCATTTCTGTTTAAGAAGTTTTTTGCCATTTGTTGATAGTGTCCACGTTTGATATTGGGTATCATAGTGATGGTATGATGATCGTTGTATATAGTGCAGTTTTGGTGTTCATGTTCACATATTTGTTTTTGAAAATAGAAGTCATATGTCCTATATCTGAGTATGTCATTTTGGATATATTGTGTATTTCTTTGGTGTTTTCCCCATTTGATAATATGATGCTTCTAAAATAAGTGAATTCTTTCACGTGTCAGTTATTAGTCATTTAAGAAAATAATAGTGCTTCTTCCTTTTGTGCACTTGCCATTACCTAGTTGTTTTTCTGTGTTTATCTTAATGTTAAAGTCTCTACATGTTTTGTGAAGTCTATTTATATGTTGTTTTAGTTGTTCTTCTGATGTTAACATTATTGTCTGCAATCAATTCCTATCGTCTGCAAAAAGAAGTTCGCAGAGGAAGATGTATAGTTTATCTTCTTCATTATTGAAAATTTTACATATACAATCGATATATGTAATGAGTAGTAAGAGACCTAGAAAACATCCTTGTCGCACTCCAGAGTGTATGTGGAATCCAGAAATATAAATGTTGCTTTAACATCAATTTATTTTCTAGTTTTATTGATTTCAGACTACATTTTTGTAGTCACCAACATTGGTTTGCGAATCAATGCATTGCAACATATAGGCTGTCCATACATTATGCCGAAAATTATGGTGAGGGAGTATGAAAAAGTTTGATAGTTGTTTACAAGGAGGACGGGAGTGGACAAAAGTTGACGTCAACAATAATGTTTTGTATACACCAAAGTGAATGATATAGTATTAGAACAGGTCCACCAATTCAAATATTTAGGTACAACGATCACAGTAGATAGAACATGCTCAACAGAAATAATAAGCAGAATCATCATCATCAAGTTCCGTCTTCACAACGATGGTTGACTGCAACAGACCTCCAACATCCCTTGTCTCTTGTTTTGGTGGTGCACTCTGCTAGACTGTAACCTGTCCATCTTGTGATGTTACTCTCCCACTTGTCTCTACTTCTTGCTCGCTTCTCTATGACTTTACCCTAAAGTAAGGTTTTATTTCAATTAAGTAAAATATTTTATTTGCCTGATCTGTATTTCTTTTAGTAATTCTTTCTTCATATTAAGTGTTTTTAGAACATCTTTGTTTGTTTTCTTCTCTTTCCATGACGTTCTCCCTATTCCTCTATATGCCCACATCTCAAAGGCATCAATTCTGCCTTCTAATTGTTTGTTTAGTGTCCATGTTTCTGAGCCATTCATTAATATAGAATAGATGTAGCATTTTATAATTCTCGTTTTTAACTTGTTTGTAATTTGCTTAGATGTTACTATTTTCCTCATGTCATTAAAGTTACTTTTAGCCATTCCTATGCTCCTTTTAACTTCTGTTTCACATCTGCCGTTATTTGTGACTATGTGTCCAAAATATTGATAATGTTTTACTTGTTGTAGTTTCTTTCCATGTATGTTTATGTTTAGCTCTTGCTCCTATGTGTCTTTGCTGATTATTATTGTTTTTGTCCATATTAATTACTTGATTTATTGACTCGATTTATTAGTCTTTGTAGCTCCTGTTCACTTTCTGCTAAAAGAACAGTGTCATCTGCATGTCTCAGGTTGTTTATTATTTTCTTATTGAACTTGAGTTCTGAAATTTCTTCTATATTTTTAAAGATATTCTCTGTGTAGATAAAATAAACTAAGTGATAAAATTCATCCTTGTCTAACCCCTCATTTTATTTCTATGTACTGTTTTCGCACTTTATTGATGCAGTCTGTTCCAAATATATATTTCTAATCAGTCTGATGTCTTTTCTATCTATGCCTATTTCTTGAACACATATGATTAATTTTTCATGCTGGACTCTGTCAAATGCCTTGCTGTAGTCTATAAACAAATATATATACTTTTTATATGATATGCCATGAAGAAAGGCGCATACATAGCAGGAGAACCGTAAATCATAACACAATGCAATCCTTTCTCTGTACTATATCTAATTAGAATGCGTATGAGAACACATTCAAAAGAAAAGAACACTATAAATAAAAACAATGGAAAAAAGCCGAGGAAAAATGGCTGCTTATTTCATTTTATTTGTTTCTCAAATGCTTGTTTTATTGCCTCCTTACAAGGAACGCCTGCGAGTCATAACCAGTCTTCAATCCCTTATCTGTAAATTATGTTCAAAGTTGACAAATGCAACTTCAGTTTGCCCTTCTCTCCCGACCAGCTCTTGCACATGTGATTATCGATGTTTTATTCTTGATCCTTGCAAAGACAGCTCTGCTTGATCAGACTGGAGCGACCAGCAGATCTGTTCTTTATTATAGTTCACATTTTAATAGTTTCGGTCTTTTGAAAAACCACGGGACCAAATTCTAATGGCAGTATCAGTTCCCAAGTACATTTTGACGTGCTATCTGGATCAGAGGCAACGAAACAACCATTGTTGAATGTGCTGGTAGAAGCATAAGATGAACCAGTAGCTCGGCAGGACTTGACAAATGACAGGGGCTGCACATCTCGTCACAAACGCCATTATAATCTCCACAAACTGTTAGAGAGGGTGAGATTTAGTGATACCGGTTTCTATTTATACTGAATATTATTCTTTTTTGGTTAGAGACATTATTGATATGGGTCCCTGGAACCCGCTGGTGTTGATTTGTTTTTTTTTCCTCTCTCTCTCTACAACTAGAATAAGCTCTTGACTTGAAGCGTGGACTGCAGTTCTATAAAATGATAATTTATCAGGTCGGTTCTCATCCCCCCCCCCGCATCCTAGAAATATTAATGTTTCACGAAAGATATAGTGTTAGTTTGTGCAGAGGGAGTAGGAAGTGGAAGTGTTACTGATCATGACCGTCTATAATATAAGACCTCCTGGCTAATGGGAGAGCAAGCTTTTTTAATGATACATTTGACTATTCTCTTAATTTTTATTGGTTATTATGATTATACTTTACGTGACAGCCAATGAAAATCAAGGTGATAGTTTTATTAGTCATTTTAGAAGATTTGATTTCCCATTAACCAAAAGATATTTTACTGGAGTGTAGACGGTCATGACTGAATATAATTTAGAATTGTTGGTAGAATATCCACTCCGAGACTTAGCGATCAACCAATAAGTGTTGGCTATAGTGATCTTCTAAGAAATATCTCACTCTAGTAGGTTGTCATTGGTTTCTGAAAGATCCTAATGTAGGATTTTTTTGATCACTGTGACCATGTATAGGATGGGAAATCCAGTAATACCAATCAGCGTCGTTATTCTGTGATTCTCTATCGGGTCTAGGCAACACGGTTTCAATGTTACAGTATTGCTCTTCTAAACTTTCTCCGGGCAGCCAGAAGCTCAACCTAGATACATCCATCAATATTGAGTATTTCACTACTCAAGTAGACAAAATTGTTTTTTCTCACACACCGTTCAAGTAGGATGTGTCGGGCCATTAATGCTAATAAAACGGCGACACAACACATTCCTGTTCTCTGGACTACATCCTGCTGGAAATATAGTAGGAATATTGTCCTGATACAAGGGAGATCTGGCGGTAGCTAGAGAAAGATATGGGGGACAAATTTCTCACATTATTCCATTTGATGAGATAGGACAATGTTTTTCAGAGTTGGCCATGTGTCCCCACTTTGAATGTTACGACGCCCTTGTGTTGCTTAGGCCCGAAAGGGAGCAATAAATAGCAACGCTGCTCGCCTTCTATGAGTGGCATAAGAGGTGACTACGGAGGTTTTGGTGTGGAGTTGGCTACTATCTCATACCATACATAGTCAGATTGACCCAAAGCCATGCTGATGTCGGATATGCCAGAGCGAAATGTGCAGATATCGCAGCAATGATGTGCATATGTCACAACGCAGTCCATACTTTGGACTACATCCTGCTAATCTGCAGGAGTTTGAGAACGAACACAGAAGAAGAAGAATGCCACAGATACTTTAAAAAGTTGGGGCGAACACGAAAATGTAATTTTAATTGGGAGTGAAAGTGGGGGGGGGGGGGATTATACCAGGTCAGGGGTCACAGGATGGTTGCTTTATCAAGAATAAATTACAACATGTACATATCTGTTTTTACTTTAGAAATCATGACAACAGATAAAACAAAAGTAACACCAAGAATTAAAATAAATAACATGAACCTGGAAAACATCGACAAGTTTGATTATCTGGGTGCAAATATAAATAACGTACGTGATTGTACAATCGATGTAGGGAAATATTAGCCATAACAAAATCAAAGGAAATGAAAGATAAATGGAAAAACTGTTATAAAGAGACAAAAGTTATACTTTTTAGATGATACATTTTCCCAGTTGCAACTTTCAACAGTGAGACTTGGACAACGGCACAAATAGTATCGACATTTTAACTGAAGTGTTATAGGCAACATTAAGAAATTCTTGGACAGAAAAGATAAGAAATAGTGAGGATTGTATGCTGAATATAGAGGAAGGATGGCTGGTAAATATAATATTACAAAGAAAACTGAAATATTTCGGACACATATAAAGACAATGGAATGGAAAGACGCATATTAGATGGCAGAATTCTGGGAAGTAGAAGAAGAGGTAGACCTAGAAAGAGATGGACAGATGACATCAAAGAATGTATTAAGATATCACTGGAGGAGGCAGGCAGATTGGCACAGGATAGAGTCGGGTTCAGGACATCAATGGCAAAGACAACCTTCTGGAAAAAATATGTCACGTGATGATTACCTGAGAAAGCCGTGGTGATACTGTTAAGAATTTAAAAAAACACCATCATCATCATTAATCATCATTAAGTGCCGTCTCCGAAACGAAGGTTGGCTGCAGCGGATCTCCAACATCCCCTGTCTCTTGTCTTGGTGGTGCGTTCTGCTAGACTGTAACCTGTCCATCGTGTGATGTTACTCTCCCACTTGTATCTCTGCCTACCTCTTGCTCGCCTCACTTTGACTTTGCCCTCAAGTAAGGTCTTCAATAAGGTGTCATGTCTTTTAATGTGACCAAAATATTTTATTTGCCTGATCTTTATTTCTCTTAGTAGATCTTTCTTCATATTAAGTAGATAGCACCTCTTTATTTATTTTCTTCTCTTTATATGATGTTCTCCCTATTCTTCTATATACCAACATCTCAAATGCATCAGTTCTGTCTTCTAATTATTTATTTAGTGTCCATGTTTCTGAATCATACATTAATATAGAGTAGATATTGGATTTAATAATTCTCATTTTTAATTTATATATATATATATACAAACTATATGTATATAGATAGATAGATGCATACCTGTATCGATAGAACGTACACACTAACTAATGTGACCGAAAAAGTGGATGGTGCCGCAGTAACCTAATGAACAAATAGTCAAGCAAAATGAATTAAACAGGTTACATCTATTTTGTTTTTTATTTTGTTGTTTTCTGTTGTTTGTCTCTTGAAAAGGTTTCAATTTGAGCCGATACGTGGAGAATTGTCCTGTTTAGTTTTATTGTATGTTTTTTTATATATACTTTTTTTAATATGGTTTTATTAATAGGCAAGGTAAGTGTTTTAGTAACCTGTTTAATTCATTTTGCTTGGCAAGATTACTATGTAGATTAATAAAAGGACATATAATTAAAATGGTTTATTGTATGATTAATGAAAGGACATATAATTAAAATGGTTTATTGTATGATTAATGAAGTTTTTTTCTGTTATTATCTTTCGCTATTTTCTTAATGTATCATACAATTCATGAAATAGATAGTGAAGGATTTGTGAATGAAGTAGCAGGTTCCTGGTTACGTCATCGATAGAGGTATCTTTTACATGAAAAATGATAATTTCCTCGTTTTAGTGCGTCATTCGTTTTCGTGATATTCTTGGTGATATTTTCTTTGGGGGGGGGGGGGGGGGCTTGTGGTGGAAGAGGAGCTGTTAATGTCTTTACTTGCTTTTTTATTGCTTCGTAGTACTAAGCGCTATATTCTGATTTACTAGCGGGGCGGGGGGGGGGAAAGAAGTTTTGCAACCCAGAAATCCCCCCCACCCCCACACATTAATATAGAGTAGATATAGCATTTAATAAGACACATACACACAGGCACACCATGTACGGCATTGTGTCACAGCTATTTCTGAATATGTTCATGAATATGAGTACCTGCTTTTACAGCAAAAATAAGTGTAACCATTTTTTGTAAATATTGCCGCATTAATTTGTTGTTTGTAGTGTTGTCCGTCAATCATAATCTAGAATCCATCAAACCAGCCAAGGAAATTCTGTTTTTTAAATATTGCGGGATTAATTTATGTAGTCTGTGGTCGTCATAAATCAATTTTAAGAATAATAAATTCATGAAACCCAACCAGGAAAAATATTGCGGCATTAATTTATGTAGTCTGTGGTGTCGTCATCGATCAGCATTAAGAATCAAGAATCTGCAAGTTTAGTTTTCATTAATTCTCAAACTCCCTCTGGATCTCGTGTAGAAGGACTAGATTTCTAGAAGATGTAGTTCAGAGAATAGGCATATGTTATGTCGTCGTTTTATGTGCGTTAATGGCCCAACACATCCGTCGTTGGAGATGATTTATATAATAATTAAAACATTTGTAACTGCTTATTTAGTTGTGCTAAGCAGAAAAGTTTCAGTGTATGCCAAGTCATCCAATGAAGGAAAGATTCCAAAATCTAGCAATGGGGCGACTGAAAAGAAGCAGCTTTATCCATCAAGCTAAACGACTCCGTAGACAACTTACAGACCTACCTGAAGTTGACAGCCCCTTAAGGTCTGTACCCGAACAAACCCCGTGGAGTGAAAGCCATGGAATGCCAATATACATTCAGACCCATGTGAAAGGAATACTAAGCGAGGACGAACAGAACAGTGTGCAGCGAATGACAGTCACCCTCAGTTTCCTGGAGGAGGAATATCCACAAGATATATGGGTCAGAGTGTACACAGATGGGTCAGCACAGAATGCTGTGAGGAATGGAGGTGCTGGTGTATAATAGAATATCCACACAAGCCTAGAGATACAATCAGAACACCGACAGGAAAATTCTGCAATAATTATGATGCTGAAATCCAGGCAATTAGTGTGGCAGCTAAAAAACTGCTGAACTCCAACTCTGGCCTACAGCATGTGGTATTCCTGACATATGCAAGGTCAGTGCTTCAAGCTCTCCAGTCTGGAAAACTAACAGACTTGAAAAAACTACTTAGCGAATTGTCTTACCAGTATAGGGTAACTGCAGTGGATACCCTCTCACTGTGGAATTCCAGGAAATGAAAAAGCAGACCAACTGGCTAAGGAAGGTGCTGCCGAAGACCAACCAGATATACCAATCACCTACTATCAGAAAAAACAGATGATCAAGTCAATAAGAAAGCCACAAACACCAACACAAGATGACTATCACATTATGAACAGATCAGAACAAGTTATAATTCTACGTCTCAGAACAGGACACAACCGACTCCGCAGTCACATGTATACAAAGTTCAAGATTGGCAACACGGCCATGTGTACATGTGGACAGGCAGCACAGAGTGCCAAACATATACTTCAAGAGTGTTCTGAGCATGAAACGCTGAGGCAGACATATTGGCCAGAGGAAACAACACTGGAATCAAAGCTCTATGGGACACTGTATGAGCTACAAAAGACAGTGAGTTTTATTAAGGAGACAGAATTACAGATATAGACATGTTTCAAGTGAACGAAAGAAGAAGAAGAAGAATTTAGTTGTGCTGAAAAAATAAAGATCTTTCGTGATAACCTGAAAGTTTTATTACTTATTTGTTTTATTACTTATTTGTTTTATTACTTATGTGTTTTATTACTTATTTGTTTTATTACTTATTTGTTTTATTACTTATTTGTTTTATTACTTATTTGTTTTATTACTTATTTGTTTTATTACTTATTTATTTTATTACTTTTTTGTTTTATTACTTATTTGTTTTATTACTACTGTTTACGGAGAAGGGACTAGGGGCCGGAACAATCGTTTAAAAAAGAAAACTAGACTCCCCACCATTGTTACTGATTCACGTGCGCACGAGTGCGGTATGTGGTTGCGTTGCTAGAGCTGTGGTTCAAATTCTATTTGAATACAACTTCTGTGTAATTTAAAACAAACGAGTGTTCTAACCAGTCTCTTATGTGAATAGAAAATTAATACCGTGGAGACTGAATTGTATTTGTTCCAGTGGTAGTTGCCTTTTCTATCCGACACCGTGGAAGAGAGAGTGGTATCTGGAGTCTGGGTGTTGTTTATAAAGGTGCAGAAAGGAACAGAAGACTTCAACAGAAAGAAAAAAAAACAAAAAACACACACGGTTCATTAACTTTGGAGATCTCTTTTTCCTTTCTTCAGGAGAAGATAGGGGCTTAAAAGTGATTGAGAATGTGACCTATTTTCAAGAAGGGAATGACTATTTTCAGGAGTCAAGTTGAAATAGTATAAGAAGTAATGTGTTTTACAGGGTTAAAGAATCAGTCTGAGTGTCGAACAAAAAGTCTTTATCAAGCAAGAGATAGAGGATAAATACCTATAGAGATAACTGTGGTACAGAGTGAAAAATGGTGCTCACAAAGAATATAGACGATTAAAAGTATCACATAGAGTACACAACTCCGTAAGTCGCTCGTATGCTATCTGGATCCGAAAAGGGATAAAAGAGTAGCCACAAAGTTACCACTCATGCATGTCGTAAGAGATGATTAAAGTTATTTCGAGTGTTAGCGCTGGCTACCCAATTTCCTCTGAGTGGCAATGTGACACACAATTCAGGCTGAGGTTACATGCGTAAGGCTTAAAATCACAAGCCTCATAGCCTAGCTGTAAACCATGAAACAACCCATTCCGTTCTCAGAACTACATCATAATAATATGCAGGTGTTTGAGAAGAGCGTAGAGGAAGAAGATTAATACCAGTTTTTCTATTATGTATTCAGTGTATGTGTTTCTTGAAAAAGAAAGCATTGTCACATTGATGCTTGTAAATTTGTTTGTTTTAAAATGTTTACAGTTTAATATTTTGTTCATGAAATGTTAAATTCCGTGCGCGGCACACTTTGACGAAGTGAATAGCCGCGCAATTTAAAGTATTAGTTGCTTCATGCAACCATCTCTGTCTTGATAGATATAAAACTCAATCTTTCAATTCAAAGATAATGACTTGCATCAATGTTAATTTCCAAATTGCGAGCCTCGGTCGTATTTTTGATTAGTAGTTCAAAAAGCTGACATGTAGACCCAGGTTTCGTTTTCTGTTTTTATTCTTGATTTGCAATAAAATGTACTCCTATTCAGTAGGAAATTTAGTTGAGTAAAATGTACCTCCTATGGCGAGGTACGCCTCTTTCAACCGTGGACAATTAGATCAAATTGGCTATATCAGAGCTTTCTACCGTCAAATGTAATGGAGGTCGTGATAATCCAGTTACCATGACCTCGAGTATTATCGCTTTACTAACAATCCAATAAGAAAGTAAATGTGGAACGAGAACTCATGAGGCAGCATTGATACTGAGCAAGTGTGGTGGGAGACGATAGTCCAGATTTCTGGTCATCCACTGACTACATTTCTCTGAGTAGTAATGAGAAAACATGTGTTGTGACAGTAGTTTCGTAACTCAGCGTTCCTTTTCATGTATCTCAATTCTTAAATCTACTTTGCAGTGTCTCTCCTGCAACAAAACGGCAAGCTGAAGTGAAAAGATTGATCCTGCAACAAAGAGGCAAGATGAAGTGAAAAGATTGATTCCCTTCCATCTATACAGATCAAGGATTTTAACACTTGTTCCATCACAGGGATCTCCGTGAGGCATCATTTGGGTCCGTCATAAGCATCTCTTTGATGCATCATGTGGGTCCATTACAAGAATCTCCATGAAGCATCACTTGGTTCCATCACGAGCATCTCCGAAAAGGCATCAATTGTGTCCATTACAGGAATCTCCGTGAGTCATCACTTGGTTCTATCACGGGGGTTCCGATTCATGTGAACAATAACCACGAGTCAGCGTCTGCTTCTATCACAAGCATCTCTGTGAAGCTTCACTTGCTTCCATCACAAGCACCACGCATGATAAAGATGCATATATGTATACAGTTTTTCTCTGATCATATGACACAGAGATAATGTTTGCTAGAGAAATAATATCCCGGCCACAGACATTTGAGCATTCGGCCAGTTCAGAATGCAATGGCAAACTGTTATACATATTTATATTGCCTAGAAAATCACTACAGCCAAAAAATGCTGGGTTGATGGCTACGACCTGAATAGGATACCCCGCTAAAGAAGGATGTGTCGGGCCATTGGCGCAAATAAAAAGGCGACACAACGCATTTACATTCTCTGGACTACATCCTGCTGGAAATCCAATAGGACCATTGTCCTGCTACAACAGAAATCCAGCGGCAGTTTGAGAATGAACGCTGAAGAAGAAGAAGAAGAATAGAATACGCTAAAAAAATTTAGAGAGACAATGAAAGTCAGAATCCTAGAACATAGACGTAGGTAAACATCTGAAGACGATATGAGTTAAACATTTATGTCGAATAATGAAGTCTGTACAGACGAAGAAAACAAAAAAGAGAAACAGAAAGAGAGAAAACTGTGATGTATGGCGGATTTGAGAAACATGATCAGAAAACATCAACATTAGTTTTCTACCTAATGATGATGATGTTAAGCAATAGAGTTACAGATGTATACAACTGCAACACTGTAATCTGTTCAACCTCATGATGATGATGTTAAGCAATGGGTGACAGGTCTATAGGCTTACAATTTCAATACTTCTGATCTGTTCTACCTCAAGATAATAGTGTAGAGATATCATAGGACCGATGATTTCAACACTTGTTCTACCTTCTGATGATGATGATGAATGATAAATAACGTGGTACAGTGGAGAAACAGAATCAGATGATGAATGATTAATAACGTGGTACAGTGGAGAAACAGAATCAGATGATGAATGATAAATAACGTGGTACAGTGGGGAGACAGAATCAGATGATGAATGATTAATAACGTGGTACAGTGGAGAGACAGAATCAGATGATGAATGATTAATAACGTGGTACAGTGGGGAGACAGAATCAGATGATGAATGATTAATAACGTGGTACAGTGGAGAGACAGAATCAGATGACTACATAACATTTAATACAAATGAGACTAGTCTCTTGCCTCAACAATTAGTAGGGGTGGGGGAGGTCTCTGAAAAAGTTTACGTTTGACAGTTGTTGGCAATGTGGGGGTGGGGGGTCCTAAACATAAATGGACGTCAACAATATTTTCTTTACAATGTCAATTAAATTGTTTTAATTTGAACTATTTTTCTAAAAATGTGAAGAAAATCATGTAGTTTTTTTAGTCCGAAATTTACAGCTAAAATATTTTATTGTAGCAAATTTATTTTGACATAATTAAGCAGATAGAGAGTTAAAGAATTTATGACAATCCTCGAACTATTATAATAAATATAATAAGATAATAAATTGCCAAAAGAAACGTGGACGTAATCGTACAGACAGCTTCTAGTATCCGGATTACCTAGTTACACAAAATAACTACACAGATGCTCATAATTCCCAAGATGCTGATTTGCTGAAAACAAATTTCTTCCAATGTTTCACCAGAACCGCTCTAGTTGCAATTTATTACACTTCAGACATCAAAAGAAAGTAGTTTTTGTCTCTTCTGTCAGGTTTTATCACAAGTCAACGACATAACTGGGACTATTTCATCATAGAATGCATCTTTCCGTGCCCTATTACGACCTCGTTACCCGAAAAAAGCCGCAGGCACTCAACAACCAAACAGGGAACTCTTTTAGAACTCTTTGAGATGGAAAGTTTACAAACCGTGGTTGGTTGTCTGTTGGTCCGTACGTGCAGTTCTGGTGGTTATTGTTCCAGACCCGTTCAAAAAGGAAGGCCACGTGCACGAAGCACCGGAAATCAATTACATTCTTTGTTGCAAGTTGACAGACGTTCTTTGAGACGGGTGGCATGGAAAGTGATAGTCAGGGACGCGCGTGAGAAGGTCTTGGTGCCGCAAGTGAGTAACTCTGGTTCCGCTAGTCGAAATTTGAGATTAAGGGAAAGACCACAAGTGGTCTAGAAATGGTCTACTTAACCAACTTACGCAAGAGTCTAGTTTCATATTGATGATGAGGATTTGAATGGCTATTTTCTACAAGTTTCTCTCTGATCGAGATGTCAGGAAAATTGTATATCTTGTTGTTTTGATTACATGAATTATGAGCGATTAGTCCCACATCTGATATGCAGTGAGAGCAATGGGAGCCGCGTTAACGCAGTGGTTAGTGCACTGGCTTCGCATACGAGTAGTCCTGGGTTCATTCCCCAGTTGAGACGGAAATGTTTTTCAGATTGCAACGGCTCCCGGGTCGACCCAGCCTTAAATGGGTGTCGGATTAATCTGGGAAGTAAAGACTGCGAGGGAGAGAAGATGGGTACCGCCCTCATTTTCAGAGTCTCTGAAATGTGAGATCGCTAACATCTCACACCCCTACGGCATTAATAAAAGATATGGGTTACTTTACTTGCTTTACTATGCAGTGAGACGGTTTCCTTAGAGTTTTATTTCAAACTTAGAAGACTAACTTCCAACTGTGTGCAATGCTTTGTGGAATTTTATACTCCGAGAGGGTATATTCTATGGGTTATGCCATATCTACCTTTCTACATCATGAAATGATGGAGTCATGGGCTTCATTCCACACCCCCCCCCCCGCAGTCATCCTTTCTGTCATATATGCTCCATAGCATCCAGGTTTGGACGACAGAGATTTGGACGACTATAGTTTGACGGGCCGCTCGCTGTACATTACTGTACTAATGATACATGTTGGTGGTTCTCGAGTGATATACATTAATGTTTAGGGTGTATGTTTTGTTTTATTTGTGCCTATCGACCCATCAAATTACTATGAATACGTCGACAATATATTCATAGTGGCTTCTTCTTCTTCTGCGTTCGTTCTCAAACTCCTGTACATTAGCAGGATGTAGTCCGGAGAACGAAATGCGTTGTGTCATGGCTTACAACATTGTTGCGATATCGCGCCTTTCCGCCTGACATATCCGACTTCAGCATGCTTTTGGGTCACTGACTCTATATGGGATGGGACAGCCAACTCCATCCCATAACCTCCTCAGTCGCCTGTTACGACATGCATGAAAGGTAAAGAGTGTTGCTATTCTTTACTCCCTATCGGGCCTCGATAACACACGGGCGATGTCATTTACATACACCCATATACCCAGTTTCAGTAAATGATGGAATCAAACTAAGGAACCTTACGAGAACTCAAAATGAAGAAACAAAGAATTCACAATACAAGACTGTCATCAGATAAGCGAGGAAATTCCAAACAGAAAAAATGGCAGTAAACATTTTAGTTAGCTGACGTCTATAAGGAAGAAAGCACAACAATATTCTCTACATACACTCATTGACCCTCTTTCAGTAAATGATGGGATATGTCATCTACATACACTCATGGACCGTCTTTCAGTAAATGATGGGATATGTCATCTATATACACTCATGGACCCTCTTTCAGTTAATGATGGGACATGTCATCTACATACACTCATGGACCGTCTTTCAGTAAATGATGGGACATGTCATCTACATACACTCATGGACCCTCTTTCAGTTAATGATGGGACATGTCATCTACATACACTCATGGACCCTCTTTCAGTAAATGATGGGACATGTCATCTATATATATTCACTCATGGACCCTCTTTCAGTAAATGATGGGACATGTCATCTACATACACTCATTGACCCTCTTTCAGTAAATGATGGGACATGTCATCTACATACACTCATGGACCCTCTTTCAGTAAATGATGGGACATGTCATCTACATACACTCATGGACCCTCTTTCAGTAAATGATGGGACATGTCATCTACATACACAAATGAACCCTCTTTCAGTTAATGATGGGACATGTCATCCATACACACGCATAGACCCCCTTTAAGTTCTCTTTTCAAAACAGCAAAACACTGACAGTTAAGGTTTTCTGGGAATGAGATAAAGTTCTGTAGAAGAACTCTACGGTCAAGGTACCGAGTTCGATCCCCGCCACCGGCAATTGTGCATCCGGACCATTCAGAAAGCACGGGCAAACTACTGAACGTATTTATATTGTCTAGAAAATTACTACAACCAAAAAATTTCGGGTTGATAGCCACGTCCTGAATATGATATGCTACCAACAACAGAAGAACTCTATTGCAAATAGAAAACAAGAACTTAATCATTCATAGTTCCTTGAGATGCAACATCTGGGTTCGTTCTCAAGCTCCTTCAAATTAGCAGGATATAGTCCGGAGAACCTAAAGTGTTTTGCCATGTAGTACAGCTTTGCCGCGATAGATAGCTGTGACTTTCGATCCGACACATCCAACATTAGCATGGCTTCAGGGTCACTATGACCTTATATAGGAAGGAAGAGTCAATACCACTCCATAACCTCCTTAGTTATTTCTTACTACAGGTATGGAAGGTAGACAATGTAGCTAGTCTTTGCTCTTCTTTCGATTCCCAGCAACACATGGACGATTGCTGAAGAATAAAACACACATTAAAAAACAACTCAGAGAAATAACAATTTGAAGCTGAAAGTGAAACTTCACTGCCTAGCATAGGGTTCAAGAGTGACAAAACCCTACTACCCCGGGGTTTTATGATCGCCTTCACTAATTAAAGTGGCCATAGACGATCATATCGAAGTTATTCCTTTTGGAGATTCTTCCAGTTCGGCTGATTCTCACAATGTAGTCAAGGATATCGCTTCTCTTTCCAAACACGGATTTGTTATCAGTCCTTTTGCATTTTAATCAAGATTTATTCCAAAGCCATGCAGATTCGTTGCAAAGCAAGCAGTACTTGTTTCGTGAATCGTGTTGTCTGTGCAACTCATCATTACAACTCGTATGATCTGCCTATATTTGTTCGTGTTCCAGCATCTCTTAACTCAGATTTACGAGCTTGGATTTCCTACCTTTTGAAACAAAATGTGCCCAGGAAGAGAATTCTACTTTCAGTTGATATGAAGATTTAGGTTTAGGTTTTGGTTAAAGGTATGCTGATTATTGGTTGCGCACACAGAGCATGTACATAGGTGCTTAGTTCTCAGCTTCAGCAAAACTCTTAGAGTATAGAGTTTGATGGTTCCTATTCTGCGTTGGTTGAACCCCTTTATGAAATTTCTGTTAGGTTTTCTTTCCGGGACGCGTCGATACTCACAACTGTTATGTTTTCTTTCCGGGACGCGTCGATACTCACAACTGTTATGTTTTCTTTCCGGGACGCGTCGATACTCACAACTGTTATGTTTTCTTTCCGGGACGCGTCGATACTCACAACTGTTAGGTTTTCTTTCGGGGACGCGCGATTCCTCACAAACAATTCGGACATTTTCGATACTGGCCAATATAAAACTAAAATTATAGCAATAATACATAAATGACCAAAGACGAAATAGTCTTAATATTCAAAGATGAATCTTCTTCTTTTGCCTATTTTCTCAAACTCCTGCAGATTTAATGCAAGAGAATTTAATCCGGAGAATGGATTACATTGTGTCATGGTTTACAGTTTAGCGGCGACATCTACATGTTTCAGCTTGACACATCCGATTTCAGAATGACTTCTGGGTAACTTTAACCATATATTGAATGTAATGCTCAATTCCCCGACGAAACCTCCATAGTCGCCTTCTACGACATGCATGGTAGGTTACTGTTATATGCTCCCCGTTAGTTCCACAGGCAACACATGGAATGTAGAATTTAAAATACACGAAAATACTCCTATTGTATATACATAAATTTTGTTATTCCTATTCCTAAAAAGAAAATATCCTACTTTTTTTTTCTCAAACTGACTGCAATATTTTTCGGCACTGCTAGGATACTGATACTGCTGGGATCCTGAAGTTTACTGCCGCCTCAGTCAATGTGAAAATCTGATAGGAAACGAAGAATAAGAACATTAGATGGTACATTTCACGGTTTTTGCTTGGGCCCGAGATAGAACGCACAAAATAGCAATATTGTGACAGGTCATGCATGTTTTAAGACTCGACTGAGGAAGTTTTTGGGGTAGGGTTTACTGTCTCAACGTATTAAAAAAGTCAAAATGACTCCGAAATTATTCTTAATTCCAATGTGTCCGATCGAAAGACGCAGATATTACACGCAAGCTTTAAACCATGACAAAACGCAATTTGTTCTCCAGACTGCTTCCTGCTATGTCGCAGGGGTTTGAAAATTACCGCAGAAGAAAAAAAAAAAAAAATAATAAATTTCAATCGAAGAAACATTTTAGAAAGCGATCGTGGTGTCATGTTGGTAGTAATGTTTCCTGTTTAAGAACCCCAGGAATTACGAGCGATTAGCTCTTACATCCTATGTACAGTGGGATGGTTTATGAGCTATCTTTAATAACCAAGAGGATTCAACTTTCGACTTGGTGCAATGCGCCTAATAGAGGGGCCTTCTGCGCAGGAAGGGGTGGTAATAAATAATGTAATAATAATATCTGTTGTAGGTTCACAAAGTGTGGGAACACTGATTGTAATAGCTCATGGGAAAGTGTGCTGGGATCTGGGCACACTGAATTAGAACCCAGAAACCAGGAAGTGCAACAAGTTTCTCAATGATCGTCAGCAAGGTTTACAATATCCATGAATGAAGGAAAATGAATGGACTACCATTGCCTATTTTTTTTTCTTTCTTCTTTTATATTATCTGGAGAGCTGGCGACCGTTACAATTCATTGTTAGGCCAGAACTGGAGGAAACTTTGTGTCAGTGGTAACTATTGTACCTTGTACCCGGCGGAAGTTGGGTCAAACCGCCGAGACCGTCAGTGAAAAAACTTCAACAGGGGAAAGAAACGAGAGACCTTGACCTGGTCTAAGTTCCGGCATGATGTACACCGTATAGTCTATTGTCTATCCCCAGGTGAATGATGGTTCATACTTGCCGTTAGGCGCAGGGGTGGGAGCAAAAGCTGTCGTTCCAAGGCCAGATGTGTTGCCGTGGTTGCATTTAGTCCATGTTTGTTCAAGGTTATCTTAATGTTTTCTATCCACCGTTTTCTTGGTCTACCTTTGGCTTTACGCCTGGATATTCTTTTGTTATATGCTCCCTTTTTACTGGTATTTGGTGTGGATTCATTCTCATAAGGTGACCGACCATTTTACTTGCTATCTTTCAATATTTTCAATACATGATATTATACCAACTCTTTTCCTAATTTCTTCATTTCTTATTTTATCTAGTTTAGTAACCATTGCAGCTTTTCTCAGACACTTCATTTCACATGTAAAGATTTTCCTTTGCTGTGAGGCTGTTAAAGACCATATTTGACATTGGTAGCAGAGTGTAGGTATAAAATTGTAGATATTATCTGTATTTTTATTTCCATCTTGATCTTTGGATGAAGAAGTAATGGTGAAAGTTTGTAGGTCACTGTGTTTACTTTTTTGGTATCTTGTTTCTATTTCTCTGTCTAGTCTTCCATTTTCTGAAAAAATGTTGCCTATATATTTCTTCTTCTGCGTTCGTTCTCAAACTCCTGCAGATTAGCAGGATGTAGTCCGGAGAACGGAATGCGTTGTGCCATGATTTACAGCATTGCTGCGATATATGCGCCTTTCGGCCTGACACATCCGACTTCAGCATGGCTTTGGGTCTCTGACCCTATATGGGATGGGACAGCCAACTCCATCTCATAACCTCCTTAGTCGCCTTTTACGACATGCGTGGAAGGTAATCCGTGTTGCTATTCTTTGCTACCATTTCGGGCCCCGGCAACACACAGGCGGCCTAGCTATTTAAATTCTTTGGCCTGTTTCCCTTTGGTGTTATCTATTGCTGTTGTTAACATTGGTGTTGCAGACTTGTTGATTTTCATAACTTTTGTATTTTGTACGTTAATGTTCATGTTGTACTTCTGACATGCTAATAGCAATGCAATGATGTGCTATTGCAAACTTTCCTCATCTTTGTATATTAGAATTTGGTCATCGGCAAATAGTCACCTGCTAAATATTACATACACTTCAAAATCTTCCGGTCGTTGGTGTCTGTAACGTTTCTCGATCTCTTTCCCCGAATCCGGAGTGTGCCGTGACCTAGCTCACAGAGTACTGTGACTGTATCAGCATAAATTATTGTTGATTGATTTAGATATAAAATGTACAAAGTTGCAATCATCTGTATTCATTCTCAAACTCCCGCACATCCCCAGGTTTACATAGTGTTATGCACGAGCGTAAATAAGGGTTGGGGTATTATCTTGCGTTCTCTTCATAATAATCTTCTTCTTCGTCGTTCTTTCTCAAATTCCTGCTGGATCTCCCTTACCAAGACCATTGTCCTACTAGATTTCAAACAGGATGTAGTCCAGAGAATGGAAATATGTTGTGTCGCCGTTTTATTTGCGCCAATGGCCCGACACATACGTCTTCGGTCGGTCATAATTGTTCCGCCGGGAGCGCAGTTACGTTGTACCACCGTTATGCGTATTATAGGCCAAGAACAGCCGAATTCTGCACTTCTTGACATTTTGGGTGGGCTACCCTAGCCTGTGACAGTCTTTCTATATATCACCAGGCGGCGGATGTGTATTGACGCTACGCCAAGAGGGTTTGTCCCTCATGTCTATCTTGCACGAGGTGTTCAGCAGTCAGTGAACTTGTCTCGTGTAATATGATGTACTGTGCCTAGTGTATGCCCTGACAATTGAGGGGCCCAATGCGAAACGGATTGCGCCGGGCCCAATCTGGGTAGGGAAGAGGATAATAAAATAAATTCTAATAGGAATTTATGGACCTATGAAGTGTGGGGCCCACTGCGGCCGCATAGGTTGCAATGGCCTAAGAACGGCCCTGCCTGTCCCAATCGGGTACTCAACCTTTTCTCTTCCACCAGTCTGGTTCCGGTTTAGGAAGAACTCGACAGAACAGTTGGACCAGGGCTCGTTCGCCCCCTTAGCCGAGGTATTATTCACCGACATCGTGAACCGCTCGTTCATGTTTGAGTCTATCCATAAATTTAGGAGGACCAGGGACTAGAAGTTTGTTCTTTAACTTAATAGAGCTTGCCTTCTTTGACATTTATGCATGTGCCCATCGGAAACTGAACTTCTTCTCTCCGCGAGTATGATTCCGGTATATGAAAAACTCGACAGTAGAGTTGCCCCCGAGCTGGGAGCACCAGTAACTAAATGCTTGTCTGGAGCTGACAATACTTTTGTTGCGATTTTAATGAAATGTTTTCCGATTCTCTTTGCACTGAATATGTTATACTTATAGAGTCTGACGCAGCGACTCTTAATATTTCTCATAACAACTGACCACTTTGTAACATCTGCATTGGCCACCGTTCCAGTGATTTCTCCGAACTGGCAAGCGTCACTGTGTGTCGACAGTGCTGCTGCATATGTTGGCGCAGATGTGTCGGTGATACTGTCTGTCTCTTTTGCAGTGCAGTCAATTCTCTTTCCATTTGCTGCCTCCACATTCACGGACACGATCCCCAAAAGTTTTAGCCAGAATCAGCACGAGCAGCTGTATTTCTGTTTCCAGGGAGCACCGCGGAGAGGTACTTTGGAATCGTGGTTATCTACTAACTCTGAGTCCGCCGAGAGCAATTTGGTACACTTTGCACCCCAGATGTGATATTTAATCCTTCCACCCTCACCTAAACAAATCACAATATAACAACTTCTACTGCCAGAAATTTTTTCAGGTGAAACCCCTCATTTCTGAAAAAGAAATATCTGCGGCTATAGTTTCATGCTGTCCTTCTTCAATTGTTAAACCACTTTTTGCTATTATGTTTGTTTTGATCCACCAGAATTACCAGAAATTATGGTCTCATTTTAGGTGTGCTAAAGAGGGAGGGGGGGGTGTGAAGGTGTCTGCAGAGTCTTCCTTCACATAATAACTATAATGCTTCCATATCTCACCTATATACAATTATGTGTTTTTTTCTGGGTTCAGTCTCAATCTCCTGTAGATTAGCACGGTGTTGAATGGAACACTGATTGTGTTTTGTCGAGGTATACAGATTGACTGCGATATCTTGGCTCTTAGGATCGGCGGGTCCGACTTAGCATGTTTCTGAAGCAATTTGACCCTATTGGATCAGACAAGCAATTCAACCCACACAACATCCTTAGTCGCCTCTTACGATATACATTGAAGAAAGCAGTGTCTCTTCTTTGCACATCTTTCGAGCCCCTGGAACACACAGGTGGATGCCATGCTTTAAGAAAAAGTCTCGTACTTAGAGGTATTCTGCCGTGAAGCATCGTGGAAACCGAAAGTCTATGTTCTATTGCAAAATGTGTAGCTGTTATTGGTGTAATCTCTTGTGGTTGTAGAATGTCTGTGATATTGCCAATCCATTTAAGTCTTGGTTTTCCTCTTTCCCTCATCCCAGATATTCTGCTGTTATACGCTCTCGACCGGTGGCCATCAGGTTCCACTCTTAGTAAATGTCCAAACCATTTGATTTGTTGTCTCTTGATGTAGTCATTGACTGGTGTTGTTCCTACGATTTATCTGTTATCATCGTTTCGCATTCTATCCATTCTTGCCACGCCAGCAATCTATATTAAACACCGCACCTTACAAGCTACAATCCTCTCTCCTGTGCTTCGGAAAGTGCCCATGTTTGACATTGATAATATAATTTTGGCTTTAAAATGTTATTTGTAAATAAAGCAGTGTCAGTGATAAGTGCTTCTTTCAAAATGTCCTAATATAGTGGGATTTTGAGAATAATATGGGCAGTGAAAAAGAAGAATCCAGAAGTAGGCGAATATCAAAAGTTAAAGAGGGTTGGCTTCTAAGCAACATCATAACAAGTGGTTGGCTTCTAAGCAACATCATAACAGCGGGTTGGCTTCTAAGCAACATCATAACAAGGGGTTGGCTTCTAAGCAACATAACAGCGGGTTGTTTTCTAAGCAACATCATAACAATGGATTGGCTTCTAAACAACATCATAAAATGGGTCTGGCTTCTAAGCAACACCAGGATTACACAATTGCTCTTTTTTTTAATGGTAGACCTAACAGCACGAACACATAGTAATGAAAGGCATGGAAGCTAGTAACAATGGAAAGTAGTTCTCACGGACTACAGTAGACAAAATATATTACAGAGTGTATGAATATGAATTTGGCTATAGCAAGGTCACTTCCAGAATTGATTTTGTCATAAAATTTGTTTTTAAAAAACCATTGCGTTATGGAAAAATGTCTTCTTAATGATAGTTACACTACGCTGCGAGTGTGCGATATTTTCTTTACTCCCCAGACCGATATCTATATCTTGGACACATAATCACACATAATGGGAGATACAAAACAGAAGTTACAATTTGAATTATTTTTGTGTCTCGGACCGGATGTGGAGTAAAGAATAGCAACACTGTTTACTTTAACTGCAAGTTGTAAGAGACGACTAAGGAGGATTTAATGCGGAATTGGTTGTTCCTTCCTATATATGGTCAAGTGACCAAGAAACCATGTTGGAGTCGAATGTGCAAGGCCGAGCGACGCAGATATCACAGCTAAGCTGTAAACCATGTTACAACACATTGCATTATCTGAGCTACATCCTGCTAACCTGCAGGAGTTTGGCGAGAATAAACGCAGAAGATAAAGGAGAAGAAAGAATAAATAATTAATATTGTCTATTGTCTTTCCCCAGGTGGTTTGTGATCCACTCTTGCAGTTAAGCGTAGGAGTGATTGGAGCTCGAGCGTGCGTTCTATCGCCAGATGTGTGGCCTCGGCTGTGCTATGACCGTGTCTGTACAGGATGTCCCTGACGTTTTCTATCCATCTTTTCCGTGGTCTTCCTCTGGCTTTGTACCCTGATCTCATTTGGTTATATGCTTGTACGGGCAACTTTTCGTGATGCATTCTCATAATGTGGCCAAACCACTTGATCTGTTCTCTCTCTATGTAATCTGTACAAGATATTATACCTATTCTTTCCCTGATATATTGATTTCACAATCTATCAAGCCTGGTGACCCCGGCAGCTTTCCTCAAGCATCTCATCTCGCATGTTACTATCTATAATTAATAATATAGCTAATACTTTTATTGATACGATACAACACATCACTAACTAAAACTTCAAACTGTAAACTACTACATCTACACTGTAGTAATATATGATTCAGAAACTTCTTTTTCTTCTTTTCGCTTTATACCCTTTTGTGTCGTGCAGCGTTAGGGGTGGAGGAGTTCTATGCAGATTTCTTTTTAAATTTTGTGTGTGATTCCGAATTTGGTGGTGTTTTTAAGGTTGATGATAAATGTCTTCAGAGAACTCTCCATATCTCATACGAGCATTTTAGTTCCACACTGTCGGTTTGCTAGACCAGGCACAATAATGTTTCAATCACCGAATAGCTCAATTGATTCAGAAACGTGGATACAATAAACAGCTAGAAGAATACAGTTGAGATGTGGATATATTGAAGAATAGCGTAACATAGACTTCATGGAACGCGAAAACAAACAAGGAGGTTATGGCAACACTGCATTTGAAATGGGAACTAAGAAAGACGATGCTATCCACGTTCCTGGAACGACTGGAACTAATAATCATTTTTGACTGAGAACATGCCAGAACAGACTCAGACAACACGTGTACAGAAATTTTGGAATTGACAACTCCAAATTGCGCACGCATGGACAATCACTAGAAACCTCAGAACTTATTTTGCAGAACCACCCACTGTCCCATACACCAAGAAGAAAACTATGGTAATCTGAAATAGCTCTGACGAACAAGCTTTACGGCCCTGTACCGTGGCTTGTGACTAGGAGAACCTGGAAGATGTAGACAAAGCAAATTACATATTTCGGACATATTAAAAAGAATGACACCTTGTTGAAAAACGTATTTACAGGAAAGGTTAAGTGGTAGCCAACAAGAGGTAGGTAGAGACATTACAGTACACATGACCATGTGAGCGTCTATAATTCTTACTGTTCGTTTTTTGTTGCGTAATTCTTCTTCTTCTTTCGTTCACTTGAAACATGTCTATATCTATGTTGTGCGATTAAATTTTGTTTTATTTTTGTCTTGATAAAGCGCTCTTGGTCGAAAAGTTGATTTGCGTATTATTATGTGTGCCTTGGGGGATTAGCAAAATTTCATGGTCATGTTCCTGGATGTACCTGGCAGAGATACAAGTAGGGAAAAAATATCATGAGATGGACAGGGTATAGTTTGTAAGAGTGCGCCACCAAGTCAAGAGATAGATATTGTTGGAGGTCGTTGTGGCATAGTTTCAATCTACGGTAACGACACTTTCTGCTAATGTCTGCGGAAATTGTTGTCTTCTGCGTTCTTTTTCACACTACTGCACGATGTCGTCTGAATGTCCAGCGCTGGATGACATCAGGAAAATGCTTCTCCCTCCAGGGCCAGATAAATGGAACACATTATATGGAACAAAACAACAACTCACAAACACATACATATATCACACAATGGCATTGGGTCATAGGGCATGAGCCCATGGACCGCTGGATCAGCAACCAACCAACCAACCCACGATGTCGTCAGGAGAACAGAATGAGTAGTACCATGGTTTCCAGCTTGGCTATGATGTTTGCGCCTTTCGACCCAACACATTTATTTTAGACAGTTTGTTTTATTTTGCTCTATTGTGTTATATACTGTGACAGCCTCACGAAAAACCATCATTGGTCACTTTTTATGACATGTATGGCATGACACATGGTTGCTAGTTTACTCTCCCCTGACTACATGCGCTTGACTATACCACTATATACATGAAATAGAGATTTCTTAACGAGGTCGACAGAGTGGTACCCAGCCAAGATAGACAACCGTCTCGTCGATCTTTAACAATCTCTTCACGTCAACATCATCTCATCCTTAGATTAGCCTTCCATATTTTCTTTCCTCCTTCTTTCCATCTTCTTGTCTGAATCTTTCACCATTTCAATTCTTCGTCATCGCATCTTTTCACTGAACGAACAATGGAAACTTAAAGCAGGTGCACCCGTGAATCTAACACCCTGGGTTGTCCAGTGCGATTTTTGATTCTTGATTAAATACTGGATCGCGTTCTGAGTGCCTTTGAGAGGAGGTCAGTTTAATTTTTAGTTTGTGCCAGGTCACAGTTCTGAAGATGACCGGTACGTGTCCTGAGACCTCCTTCACCTTTTCCTCTTTTTTATTCCTCATCACCTCCCGAACGTTGACCATTTTACTGTAAATACATTTTTCGTGTGGTTTTGTAATGAGTAATTCTACAGTACAAAATTAACAGGAGTCAACTTAAATTAAACTACGTTTACAGTAATGTGTAGCATATCCTATTCAGGATGTAGCCTTCTGCCCAACATTTCTTCTTCTTCATCGTTCATTCTCAAACTCCCACTGGATATCACTTGTAGCAGAACCATGGTCCTATTAGATTTCCAGAAGGATGTAGTTCAGAGAATGGAAATACGTTGTTTCGTTGTTTTATTTGCGCCAATTACCCAATACATCCGTCTTCGGCGGATGCCATCATTTGAAAGGGTTGAAAAGGTGTAGAGGATTGACTTCAGTGTACTCAGGTTATCCAATATGTACTCCGTCCCTCTCAACGAAGCAGTACCCCGCCTGAAAAGAATATCGCTTATAGCACTCTGCAGCTTCAAGCGATAATCCCCAGGGATCTTAGAAAAAATTCACTTTTATAAACAAGACGTTGTAAGCGGGATTTCAACCCGCGACCTTTTGAGCACAATGCAAACGGCTTAACCACTACACCAGGGATATTTTGACTCTAATGATTTTCTAAGCAATGTAAATACGTTCAGCAGTTAGCCATTGCTTTCTGAATGGATTGAATTCATGATTGCCTGCGGCGATAATTAAGCAAGGTACATTGACCGCCATAAACTCGCTCGGTGGTTCGCCATCACAGAGCCGGACGTGACTAAGTAATTTCATGTGAAAATAAAAATCTTAGAAAACTCTTACATTGTGGCTGGGAAGAATTCTTGTCAAACAGGCACATAAGAGAAGACACCAAAAAATAAAGTTTCCACAATAATAAGAAGAAAACGGCGGACTTATATTGGACATGTACTTAGAATGAGCGAAAAAAGATTCACACTACAAGCATTAAAATTTATGCCAAAATGACAAGAGATTAAAAGGAGAAAGACCAGGAGAAATTTTCACATAATAACCACCAATGATGGTATGACTATGGGTCTCAGCAACATACAACAACTACACACAGTAGCATAACATCGCTCAAACTGGAGAGCACTGGTGTCTGCCTTATGTGTCGTAGTATACCAGCGCTGAAGGAACAGAGAAGTAATGAGGAATGGCTTGAGAGCACAGGTTAAGGAATGTATTTCTAAACGCAATAATAAATATGGTTTCTTCTTCAGTGTTCATGATAAAACTCCTGCATATTAGCTTGATGTACTTTAGATTTTAGAAGTCTAGAGACCGGAATATTTTGTGTTATTTTTCGTCGTGTGTTCGAAAAGGGAGCACAGATTAGCCATACCGTTACTGGCCATATATGTTATAAGAAGCGATTGATGAGGTGTCGGGGGGGGGGGGGAGTTTTGGCTGTCCCATCTCATAGATTACTAAGGTGACTTATGTATCATGCTGAAGCCGGAAGTGTTAAGCAGAAATGTGCAGATATCGCTGCTAATATGTAAACCGTAATCCAGGGACAGCGTAGTCCACTCCCTGGACTACATTTTGCCAACCTGCATACGTTATAGAATGAACGAAGAAATATAAGAAGTGTTGTGGTTTACAAATTGGGTGCGTTATTTGCTTCTTCTTTGGCCAAGACGTCTGACTTCATCATGTCTTCCAGATCATCACCAGACACTCAATCACAGCCCAAAAATTTACTTAGTCCTCTCTTCCGATATGCATGGAATGACACAGTGCCACTACTCGTTACTTCTCTGTGGAGCCTCAACAACCAATAGGAGTAATTATGATAGTTATCTGAAGCTCTCACCAATGGCAATCTTGAGAAATAAAACTTTCTTAATGCTGGCAGCTTATCCTATCCATAACGTAGTCTGTCGTTTATCTGAGATGTTTTGGTGGACTTACCTCCAGCTGGATCTGAACACGGTTCCTATGCCGTTCGAGACTTTCTCTGTATCTCTCATTTGTATAGCAGGATCTGAAACAATACTACGTTTACAATATACCATTTAAATCTAATTCTCATTGTAGAAAAAACGTTTCTGAAATAATTTAAACAATGCTATCTTTGGGTGGAACATTTCAAAACACCAATGTGTCACCGGGTCTGAGAGAGAAGCAAAGAAAAGCGATACTGTTACCTGCCACACATGCCGCTGGAGGCAACTAAGAAGGCTTTGGCGTGGAGTTTGCTGTTCCACCCTATATAATGTATAATATAGATGGTAAAATGACCAAAAAGTTACGCTGAAGTCGGGTGTGACATGCCGAAATGCGCAGACATCGCAGCTACACTAACATGCAGTTAACTATGACACAACGTATTGCATTCTCCAGATTTTATCATGCTAAGTTACAGGAGTATGAATACGGACGCAGAAAAATAAACAAAACATTTCAAAGATTATTTTCTTAACAATTTCCCGTCCTCACCCCATCGCTATCAGCAGCATCTTCAAGCAATGCGAATTGGAAACAGGATACGAAATAAGAAAGTATTTGAAAATTATACTGTTTCTTCAGTGACATATAGCTTCAACATTGACAATAAATTCTGACAAGGAAAAAAGAAAAGACTCATCAGGAATACAAATTCATAAAGTATGTCTTCTCAACGAAGTTATCTGTAAATACCTTAAGCATTATGTATCTTTCCTTGATGGTGCATAGTGCTAGACTGTATTTTGTCAATCTCATGTTTTCTTCAGATCTGTATCCATGCCAACCCCTTTCTCACAACCTTTCAAATTTCTCCATCAAATAACGTCCTCAGCAAGATCTTTGAACTTTGCATGCACAAAATATTTATTCTTCATCTCCATCGTTCATCAAAGACCCTCTGAATATCTCTTGTAGCAGGACAATGGTCCAACTAAATGTTCAGTAGGATTTAGTCCAGGGAATGGAAATGCGTTATATCACCGTTTTATTGTCGTCATATGTCCCGATACATCCATCTACGGCGAATTCCAAAATCTTTTGTCTCCTTTATTTCATTTAACAATACCTTTTACGAATTTAGTGTTGGTGGAGACCTTATGAGAATAAAGCCAAACCGAATATCAATAAGAGCATATAATACAAGAATATCCGGGCGTAAAGCCGAAGGTAGACCAAGAAAACGGTGGATAGAAAACATCAAGATAGTATTGAACAAACATGGACTAAATGTAACCTCGGCAACACATCTGGCCTTGAAACGACAGCTTAAGCTCCCACCCCTACGCTTAACGGCATGTGTGAATGCGATCAACAATCATTCACCTGGGGAAAGACAATAGAAAATAGACAATAGAAAGTATATTTATATTTGTTTGATGTGTGCGTTCACTCTGTGATAACAAACACGAAAATATGTGTGATATCCGCCAGGGAGTGTGAAGTGCCAGTTTACAGCAGAACATCGTTATTTTTGCCTTCCTGTCCAGCACATCTGATTTCGGAATCACTTCTCTGTATATCATATATAAACACTCCAAATACAGCAATTATTATTTCCAGCTGTTTGTTCGGATCTTCATTGCGCTATTGTTAATCCGTTTACTTTGTGGTCAGTATATCGTGGGTTAGCTTCACACTCATCATCATCAAGTGCCGCATGGCCATCATATTTCTCCATGTACATCGATCTCTCATCTGTTTGTGTCGTCCATCGAAGCCATTTAGTCAAACTGTCCAATATCTTTCTCTGGGTCTTCCCGTTGGTCTTTTTCCTTTATATCTATTGTTGTCACTATATTCTCAATGCCTCCTCTTCTCATTATGTACTCAATAAATGTTGACTTTTTTTCCTTATATTATCAATAATGCATCTGTTCACATCCACCCTAATAAGACATTCTTCATTAGTAATCTTTGCTGTTCAAGGAATGCGTAACATTCTTCGAATAAACCACATTTCACAGCTTGACACTTGCGATGTCTATTTTACAAATTGATTTTCTTTTGGAGAACCCTAGAGATTATTCTGTAAGATACGGAGTTACGTGATATTAGTGGTGCTCTCTGTTGGCGGCGTGCATAATCCGTGAGAGGGGAGGAATAAATATGGATAACTTCAGCACGGTGAAGTCAATCTTCTACTTCGATGTCGGTTTATAACAACCAATATCAAATAACTAGTGAGTGGGAAACATCATAATATAGACATTATATAGTCTGTCAGAATGGACAACCAAGACTTAGACAGGTGGTGTTAGAGATCCGATGCAGTCATCTTTCAATGCGTAGAAAACACTTGATGTTGATTATTTTAACTGCGACTTGGTGGTAGTTTTGTGACTGAGTGAGTTGTATATGTGTATCTTTATGTTTGAAATTAATATCTCCCAAAGGATTTGCTAGTGTCATCTGCTTGAGCAAAGCAAGCCGTTACGCGGGATCAGTGGGCGTGTCTGCCATTAACACTCCCGAAATATAAGACCAATTCCAATTATAACATGTCCAAGAAAAGGCAGTTTATAACTAACCGGAATAATTCAAGACGAGCGCCAGGAGCAACCTAACACCTCATGACTTGAGTAATTTTAATAAGAGACTAAATTGAACATAGTACTTCGGCCAAGAAACTACTAGTGTGGCATTCAGATTGAAAGAAGACTATCAAGACATTTTCATTTGGTTCTGAAATATGTGGTCTATTCTGATTAGTATGAGACATTCAGAGTCTTCTTCTGTGCTCGTTCTCAAACTCCTGTAGATTAGCAGGATGTGGTCTGGAGAACAGAACGTGGTGTGATGGTTTACAGCATTTCTGCGATTTCTGCGTCGTTCGGACTGACACATACAGTTATACGACCTAGTATAGGGTGGTTAGTGCCATCTTGATATTTCATGCATGCCAAATTCACACAATATTAATACCATTTGGTACATTCAGATGGTGTTGCTTCCAATCCAGAGGGTGTCCGTGGATGGTCTGACTGAGTCACATATTTCATAAAAGATATTCGTAATGCAACCAGATGACTGAAAAATAACGAAGAAGACGAAGCTATTATATTCACTATAACAAAGAGGACATTTAAATAACACAGAACAAGTCAAAAGGAAAATTAGGTAGGTTTCATGGTAACTCAGAAAATACTAAATGCATGGCTAAGCAGTGTTTAATACAAATATGAACGCGTCAGGAGATGAAGGTATTATCAAGAGGTTTTAAAATGTAAAAAAAACAACAACTCCAGGATGGAATAACTAATATGCAAAAACAGAAAACTGCTCAAACATTCGTGTAAATACATTACAACAGCTGTTTTAACAAATCTGGCACCCGTAGACAACACCAGTGAAATGGAACAAGTGTGTTTATTGTAAAAACACTCCAAAACGGAAATCTGACAAACAGCAACAAATAGAGAGGATTTAACCTTGTCAATACTCAGCAATAAATATGCAAAATCATAATCCAAATAACTTTTGAAACGGAAAATCAAAGCTGAAAAAATAACAAGTGTGATTTAGAAGATTTTAACGCTGCACAGATCAAAGCTTTGCTTGTAGGAATATAATGGGACAATTTCCTGAATGACGGAACAAATGTACATAATCGTTGATGTTTTGGACATTTCTTTATCAGGTAACTAGGAACATATTGTGGAAAATACTCAAGTAGTATGGAATTTCAACCTCTTTGTCTGAACTATTACACGTTTTATTACTAATTTCGATTGCATCACTGACTATATAAAACATACCTCTTAGTTAATTAGTAACTTTATAAAATAAACCTCTTACATGATTAGTAACTTTATAAAACAAACCTCTTAGTAGATTAGTAACTTTATAAAACAAACCTCTTAGTGGATTAGTGACTTTATAAAACAAACCTCTTAGTTGATTAGTGACTTTATAAAACAAAGCTCTTAGTGGATTAGTGACTTTATAAAACAAACCTCTTAGTTAATTAGTAACTTTATAAAACAAACCTCTTAGTGGATTAGTGGCTTTATATAACAAACCTTTTAGTGGATTAGTGACTTTATAAACAAACCTATTAGTGGATTAGTGACTTTATAAAACAAACCTCTTAGTTAATTAGTAACTTTATAAAACAACCCTCTTAGTGGATTAGTGACTTTATAAAACAAGCCTCTTAGTGGATTAGTGACTTTATAAAACAAATCTCTTAGTTAATTAGTAACTTTATAAAACAAACCTCTTCGTGGATTAGTGATTTTGTAAAACAAACCTCTTAGTGGATTAGTGACTTTATAAAACAAACCCCTTAGTTAATTAGTAACTTTATAAAACAAACCTCTTAGTGGATTAGTGACTTTATAAAACAAACCTCTTAGTTAATTAGTAACTTTATAAAACAAACCTCTTAGTGGATTAGTGACTTTATAAAACAAACCTCTTAGTTAATTAGTAACTTTATAAAACAAACCTCTTAGTGGATTAGTGACTTTATAAAACAAACGTCTTAGTGGATTAGTAACTTTATAAAACAAATGTCTTAGTGGATTAGTGACTTTATAAAACAAACCTCATAGTTAATTAGTAACTTTATAAAACAAAGCTCTTAGTGGATTAGTGACTTTATAAAACAAACCTCTTAGTGGATTGGTGTACATCAGTGGATCTCAACGGGGATGTCACCTTCTGTGGACCACTTTCAGGGGACCAGGAAAAATGGATTAAAAATTATGGGAGACAGGGGCCTCATAAACTCGACAGAGGAGAGGGAGAAAGAGAGAGAGAGAGAGAGAGAGAGAGAGAGAGATATGGCTACACGTTGCAGTTTGAATGATATATGTCGATATACCTTCAAAAGTATTGGTGAACAGTGAATAATGTCAATCAACGTTTATTTTTAGGCAACATGGGGACCATGCATTGAAAATATCTCAACATGGGGCAACGGATTAAAACAGATAGAGAACCAGTTGATTTCATCGTGATTGAATATTTCATGTTTATTATATCAAATATCTTGCTCTGTGGCAGAAGGTGCATAGATCGTCTATAACAGCAAATATGAAAATGTTGCCCAGAAAGAAAATGATAACCCACTGAATGTATAATGTTGTCTATAAAGTCAAATCACTGCAGTCAAAAAATAAATAAATAAAAGATGTGTTAAAACTTCGATCTAAGCTATTCCTAGTAGTATGTCCGTATTGAAACCTGTGACGTGTATTGTGTAAAAACCTGTGATGTGTATTGTGTAAAACCTGTGATGTGTATTGTGGAACATAGGGTTAGACCAGGATTTTCCGGAAGCCTAAAAGCATAGATACATAATATGGTAAAATTCACATCAAGTCTTTACTTTCCAAGACCTTTCGCATCCAATTATTTATGCTGGTTTGACACTATTGATATCTTAAATTTATTCTATGTGTGTTTTGGGACCCTAATGGGGAGCAAATATTAGCTACATTAGCACATGCCATGTATATTGTAGGAGGCGACTAAGGAGGTCTTTGGTGGTGATAAAAGTAAATATTACATTCAAAGTATGAGCCATAACACAGCGATTTTGGATGTATGGGATTAGGTATGTGCACCTTGGTACTATAGGATTAGATGTGTGCACCTTGGCGGTTTCAAGAAATGTTTCAGGGTATCAAAGACTGGAGGTTCTGATTATGTCTTTCTTCAAATGTGGGTGACGTGTTATCCCCGAATCAAGGGATAAATGTTCCAGTGTTGGGTAACAACCCTAAACAGGAAGCAAGTGGCTGGAGTAACACTGGGCAAATGTCAAGATAAACAAAAATAGGTAGACGTGTTACCAAATTAAAACATAACACAACCTAACAACGAGATACAGGGACAGACGACGTTTCGACTATTAAGCCTTCATCAGGACAAACGAAAGACAACGGTACAACGAATCTTACATGGAAACAAACGTGGTTGATAGGGGGGAAAGAGGAGGAGAGATAGTGAATAGATAGTGGAGGAAGTAAATAGGGAGCAGCATATTGGGGAGGAAGAGAGTATGGGGAGAAGAAGTGAGGAGAGAAAGTGCACGGAAGGAGGTGAGGAGCGAAAATGGATACGGTGTGGTAGCAAATAAAATAGATAAGGTTAAATTAATATACTTACCTCAAAAGTGGCAACACGCAATGAGTATAACGAATAGATAGCAGAGGAAGCAGAGATAGAGCAGCCTAGAAGGGAGGAAAAGGGTATGGGAAAAAGTGAGGAGGGGAAAGTGCACATAAGGAGATGAGGAGTGAAAATAGTTAAGGTGTAATAGCAAGTAAAATAAGATAAATGAGGATAAATTAAGATACTTACCTTACAAATGCCATTTTAAGGTAAATTTTTAAGGTAAGTATCTTAATTTATCCTCATTTATCTTATTTTACTTGCTATTACACCTTAACTATTTTCACTCCTCACCTCCTTCCGTGCACTTTCTCTCCTCACTTCTTCTCCCCATACTCTCTTCCTCCCCAATATGCCGCTCCCTATTTACTTCCTCCACTATCTATTCACTATCTCTCCTCCTCTTTCCTCCCTATCAACCACGTTTTGTTTCCATGTAAGATTCGTTGTACCGTTGTCTTTCGTTTGTCCTGATGAAGGCTTAATAGTCGAAACGTCGTCTGTCGCTGTATCTCGTTGTTAGGTTGTGTTATGTTTTATTTTGGTAACACATCTACCTATTTTTGTTTATCTTGACATTTATCCCCGAATCACCGTATTTCTCACTCCCAGCTCGTGTATTATTTTATTCTACTACATGCTTGTCAATCTCAAACCCTTTCGATATTTCTGACTTGCCTAGAACACTGAGCATATCTTATGCCTCTGTCCACATAGTGGGTTGTTCATGCGCTATGGTGGCACAGCCAGCCAGCGTGTACGATTATTCAAATCACTTTTACATCTGTGTATCTTGATAGAGGTGAAACGGTGTAATCTTGTTTGTTTGGACATGTAACGAGACACGAATCACTTTCAGAAATTATTTTGCAAGGAACAATCGAGGATAGAAGAGGGAGAAACGGTAAAAAAACAACCTGTATTGATAACATCAACGAATAGTCTGGGAATGATTTTTTCTACTCATCCAAATGTTTGAGGACAGACGTGTTTGTATGGCTTTTTGTGCTGATGTCTCCAGTGTAGCACCTTTATGACCCTGAGATATGTGTTATTATTATTATTATTATTATTATTATTATTATTACTATTATTATTATTATCCAGAAGCGAAATGTATTAATTTTAGAAAGGGCACGACGCATCAACCTTTATGTGACTGCTGGTCAAGTTAGATTAATAAAACATGAAAACTTCAAGGTATAACCTGAAAGTTTTATAAATGTCGTTTGGTTTCAATATTTGAACATATGAACATCAAAATGACCTGTCTGAGATCAATAAAACTTAATTCTCGTCTTGTATGACACTGTCACAGATCAGAATCTATGATGGTGTCTTGTCTTCAGACAGGAAGTGTGATCTTGTCACAGAAGACGTCCCTTGTCAACCCGGGGATGTGACTTTATCAACCAAGTTCATCTGCTTAATCGAAGATTTGGCAGTTCGCATTTTTAGCCCTTCTTTCTTGGCAGTCCACGGGTGGACTTTGAAGGTGGTTTTTTAATACAGTCAATTATAACAGAGACGAAATATGAGCACTGGCAATTATAGCTGTGGTGGATTATCACCAGATTACCTCAGACTGAACTCTTGCCTTAGTCGCTTGACAATTTTTTGTTGGGGACACATCCTCACCCCATAGGAGATCAATATCTAACAGATTATTATGCTCTTTTTTTTGTAGATGTTTATTTGTGCTACTTCGGATGTGTGTGTGTGTGTGTGTGTTACATGAGTATCTTTGTTAGTTGGGTTGTACGTGAGTGTGAGTGTGTGTGTGTGTGTGTGTGTGTGTGTGATACATGAGTATTTTTGTTAGTTGGGTTGTTCGTGTGTGTGTGTGTGTGTTACATGAGTATTTTTGTTAGTTGGGTTGTACGTGAGTGTGTGTGTGTGTGTGTGTTACATGAGTATTTTTGTTAGTTGGGTTGTACGTGAGTGTGAGTGTGTGTGTGTGTGTTACATGAGTATTTTTGTTAGTTGGGTTGTACGTGTGTGTGTGTGTGTGTGTTACATGAGTATTTTTGTTAGTTGGGTTGTACGTGAGTGTGTGTGTGTGTGTGTGTGTTACATGAGTATTTTTGTTAGTTGGGTTGTACGTGAGTGTGTGTGTGTGTGTGTTACATGAGTATTTGTGTTATTTGGGTTGTACGTGAGTGTGTGTGTGTCTGTGATACATTTGAATGTGTACTGTTAAGAGAGGAGAATCTCAGGTGTGTAACTGCACATAAACTATGGAAGTAAACAGGATTTGAATATAAACCATATATGCTCTATCCAGAATAGCCTGTCTACATACTATCCTTTCTTTCTATTTCATGCTCATCTTCTTACCTCTCTCCTTTTATCAGCTCTTTGTTCCTATTGTACTATGTGTCTCTGTGTATAATGCCAATTTTTTGCTGTTTGTTTTTATCCCGATGAAGACTTTTAAGTTGACACAAAAGACGCTTGTGTGGTTATTGCTAGTATATTGTGTACTTTAATATTGGCAACAATACTTACATTTTTCGTATTTTCCTTATGTTGCCCCGTGCTGCCCCATCCTAGTACATCTCTAGTACGTTGGGATGTTCCACGTACTGGAGATTTATCTCATTATACTAATAATTACCGACTTTAGATTAATACGCCCAATGAGCTAGATAATGGCAATCTCACATCCAGACCCACAGATAAGGAAGAGGTTTGGAGTGTTTAAACCCATATCTTAGCAAATTTGAACATGACTTTTAGTACTAGGGACTTAACCAAAGGGTTGATAAAAATTCCTCCCGTAGCGTTTTTCACAAAAAGTCTTCAAAATTATGTAAAATCCCTTTCTTTATTATAATAATATCTACGGTCCTGGTCACAACGTTTAACTGATTCTCTTTTTATAGCCAATCAATGGAAAAAAATAAAACACGTAATAACCGGTTCAGCCAAGTGACTTGGTAATGGGCTGGTGATCGTACAGGTTTTATTTCATCTACAGTCGGCCAAGTACTATAGCATATGTTTAGAAACAGATACCCATTTTGATTGAAGTACAAAAATCACGTGTTAGAAACAGATACCCATTTTGATTTGAAGTACAAAAATCACGTGTTAGAAAGAGATACCCATTTTTATTGAAGAACAAATTTCCTCTTCCCAATAAAGCACGCATGGAATTGTACAATAAAAACAACATACAATGAACATAAATATATTCAAATTAGATTTGAAAGAGATATAAAAACGGACTTGTAAAATTATCTTTAAATGACTGTTTTGATTACCGTGAGGCATAGAACACTTCACTCTACTATGACATTATACAGCACATGGATTAACTTGGATATATTTACCTATATAAATTAATTAATAAATATTCAATATCGTTTTCAAATTGTTGTTCGTCCATCACAAGTGATGATGATAAGTTGTTACATCCGGTTTTGAGATTTAGTTAGAGTTATGTCCCTTCAATATGAGTTCGTAGATGGCTAGTAACCTCTTTTATATCTGACTATGTTGATGAACAGTTCGGGCATCGGATGACTGCAGAGGGATTTTGTAGCCAATGACGGATGTGCTGGGCTTTTGGCGCAAATAAAACGGGAACACAACATATATCCATTCTTTGGACTACATTCAACTGGAAATGTTGTAGGACCATTGTCCTGTTACAAGAGAAATCCAGCGGGAGTTTGAGAATGAACGCTGAAGAAGAAGAAGAATGATTTTGGTCTACCAGTGTTACCCCCTCCTCCTTATTAAAGACGTATCTACGACCTTGCGACAGTAAGTGCAACGCGCACGGTCGACTTTTGAACTAAACATCAATTATTAAGCATAGAGTAGTAGTTCAGATAGAACCATATACTCACATATATCAATTTAGACATACGATAACTTCAAGCATTGTTAGTCATGTTGCGTGCTTGTGACTCGCTAAAGCAACTGCACTCAGTATCAGTTATGTTGTGTGGTTGTTACCCAAGGCAGCTCATCACAGTCATGTTGTGTGGTTGTGGCTCAGGCAACTCTACGCAGTGTGGTTCATGTTATGTGGTTTTGATCACTAGCGCAACTCCACACAGTCATGTTATGTGGTTGTGACCCAAACAGACAATTCACCACAGTCATGTCATGTAGTTCTGACCCAGTAAGGAAACTCCACACAGTCATGTCATCTGGTTCTGACCCAGTAAGGAAACTCCACACAGTCATGTCATGTGGTTCTGACCCAGTAAGGAAACTCCACACAGTCATGTTGTGTGGATGTGACTCAATAAGGCATCATTCTCTATCTTAAAACATTACATTCTTTATTACCAATTTGTCCTGTCAGAAAAGATATCTTTCTTAATGATTTTGAAGCGTATTGCGGAATACCGAGTTATTTCCGTATTTCTCACTAAGGTTTCTCACCGATGTTTCTACTGACTTCTAGCAGGCCAATGGTTCTATTTGACTTCTAACAGGACGATGGTTCTACTTGACTGCGGAACGATGGTTCTACTTGACGTCTAGCAGGACGATTGTCCTATTTGACTTTTAGCAGGTTGATGGTTCTACTTGACTTTTACCAGAAAGATGGCTCTGCTTCTAGCAGGACGATGGCTAAAGTTGACCTGTAGCAGGACGATGGCTCTACTTAATTTCTAGAAGGACGATGTTTTTATTTGACTGCTAGTAAGACAGTCTAAAGAACAGACATGTGTAGTATCCTCGTTGTAGTTTCTGCCCTTATCATTTAATGTGTACACATTGTGGTGAAATATGCTTAATCAACCGCCGAAGTGAGTCCCATCTGGTCATATCAAAGTGTTTTTACCATCAAAAATGGTGAAGTTCATGATTCAGGTACCTTCACCACGACACCCAAAGGTAAGAACTTGCATTGTTTATACATAGAATCAGCGTTTTAATACAAAACCATTACTGTATTTATCTGAAGGCATATCACATATCAACTTAATGCAAAATATGCGAGATACGGTAGGATTACCTGAACCCAACCCTCAATTATTGTTTATAACGATACGCTATAATGTAACCAAAGTGAGGGTAGGTGCACGTGTGAATATTTGCCTCACCAATATAAAACTCCCATTAAAGAATATCACGTTTAACTGAATAACTCCTATTTCAGATTATGCACAACGTTTTTAAACCTTTCTTTTGCGATCATTTACCCATATTTCCAGAACAATTTCCTGTTCCAACATATTCATTATGTTCTTTCATTCTACCATGTCTTTCTATTTTTTCACACTCTCGCTTCAAGAAATCCTCTAATCCATTCATTCTGATAAGAATTTCAAAACTATAATTACATTATAATTCTTTTCAAAACTTGGACATTCTACATAACGTTTTAGGACATCGTCTATTGTCATGATAATCTGGGCATTCTTCGTAAAGTCCACATCAATTTGCTTTGCCAGATTAGTGTCTTTCTAAATAGCACCTTTTTTGGAGTGAGTAAACCTTCCGCTCAAATGTTCCCTCCCTTTCACTGCGTTTTTTACTGTTCCTTAACGCTGTAGTTTTAAACTTGGGACATATGACTTCGCAGATGGCTACGGAGACTTGGATTGTAAGGGGAGGACAAGGAAGACAAAATAGAAAATGGGGGACAGACTCCGCAAGGAAGAGGGGCCACACTGTAGTAATTATTTTGGCCTATATTTACTAAAATATAACCATTGTGTTGTAGGGGTAGAACGAGGAGCAAAGAATAGCAGCTCGTTTTACCTTCTTCGCACGTTAAAGGAGGCGAGTAAGAAGATTATGGGAGTAGAATTGGTTGTCCCAACCCATATAGGTTCAAAGTGACACAGAAGCCATGCTGAAGTCGGACTTGTCAGGTCGAAACGCGCAGATATTGCAGCAAAGCTATAAACCATAACCCAGCACCTTCAGTTCTTCGGCCTACATCCTGCTAATCTGCAGGAGTTTGAAAACGAACGGGGGCCACTGTCCAGAAAAGTTTGAGAACTACTTATGGGGAGTCTGCCTACATCGCTGGAAATATACAGATGACATATTGAAAGTCTGCGAACAAGAAGAAGAAGACACGTGAAAGATGGAGAAGATATATGAAGTGTGCGGTGGGCCGTAGATGTGATCTCCTCAGGGAAGGGGGTTACAAAAGGAAAAAAAAGAAAGAAAAACGTCATTCGTGTGTTTTCAAAAAGAAAAGGTCATTCGTTCGTAGATCGACTTTTCGATGAAACATTTGATGACCTTTTTTCGTGACAAATCTCTAAAGGAGGGAATTTTTTGAGGTCTTTTTACCCGCATTTTGCACAAGTTCCTAGTCCAACGGACATGTTCTGATATGTTAAAAGACGAGGGAGGGGGGAAGGGGGTTGAATACTTACCTCCCCCCTTAACCTCCATCTTATATACGGGCCAGAGTGACTGTGTGGGAGACTGAAAGTTTAAAGAAAGGGCAACTCTCGTTTACTTTTAGGATTCGCATGAAATGATAGTTGACAGAGCAGCACGTTGAATATTCTGTGTTCGAATCTCCCTGTTTGTCTTCATCATTAAACTAAAATTAAGAATATCAGATACTTGCTTTGGCGCCCTGACGTTGAGCTTCTCCATCTCTTGTGTGTGTTTGCTTTTACTGGCGAGTTATAGTCCGATTCTATACAGTCTCCGTTCCGGTGTCCAACCCAAAGCTCTGGTTTCAATTTCAGACCCTGAAAGCGCCTAAATTTGAAGTGTTCACAAGGTTGTTTGCCACCAAAACAAGGTCTGAATCGGGTTAAATATTCCACTTTCATTCCTCACACCTCAAATGTTTGTGTATTGTCTTCTCTTCCAGCATCCGCGTCTCATGTTTTGTTTTTCCTTTGTACAGCCTGTCATGTTTCTGATGTCCCCTCAATGGGAGCTTACTCTTTCGTTGATGTCCATGCATAAAATGTGTCAGTTGTTTCTCCCACTTCTACCTTAGGTAAACAAAAAAAAATCCCATTAAAGACGTATAGGATTGACTTTGTTGTAATCGGATTTCCTCATAACTACAACATAAAACTATGTCTGCCAAAAGAAATAGACATAACACGTAACCAGAATGGTTATCTGAATATGTGCGTATCCTTAATGAGTCTACTTTCTATTTTATTTTATTTCATTGATATTTCAACTTTTAGCAGCAGTATTTTAGGTTAGTAATGAAATTTCCATTACAAACTGATTTTTCATTCCCCTTATGTGAGGTTTCCTTTACATAAGTTTATCCTCACTCCTTTTCTTCTTCTTTCGTTCACTTGAAACATGTCTACATTTGTAATTCTGTCTCCTGAATAAAATTCATTGTCTTTTGTAGTTCACACAGTGGTCCATAGAACATTGATGGGAGATGGTGAACACAATTAAGCATTAGGATTCCAAACACAATTAAGCATTAGGATTCCAAACACAATTAAGCATTAGGATTTCAAAATCATGTTGTTGACGAGGAGTAGGGAATAAGAATGTGGCAAAATTTGGTGACATAATTTGTGAATAACCCATTGAAATCTACTTTTATATTTTTCTATAAAGTGATGAAAACAGCTTTGATTTTTAGAAAAGTTGTCTGTAGCCGCATTATTAACCTCTGAGGTCTCATCTTTTGCTAATTATTAAATCAACGCTGGGAAAAACTGGTACACTGTTATTTGACCTTTCTGTCACCTGAAATATATTAACAATATACATAAGAAGCACCACGAGGACATAGAAAACAATCAGAAGACAGCAAACTGGATTTGAACCAGGCTCCTTCAGCTAGCACCTATTCGTCGCACAATTTTTGGCAATACGTTTTCGGAATTTGACCAATCCTGTGAAAAGAATATATGGTTCAAATGATTACTGCTGACTTCTCATTTTTTTAAATATACTAATTTTACGTACCTACACAACAGTGTATGACGTGACAACACAACAATGTATGACGTGACAACACAACAGTGTATGATGTGACAACACAACAGTATATGATGTGACAACACAACAGTGTATGACGTGACAACACAACAGTGTATGACGTGAAAACACAACAGTGTATAAAGTGACAACACAACGGTGTATAAAGTGACAACACAACGTTGTATAAAGTGACAACACAACAATATTTTAAATGCCCACACAACGATGTATAAAGTGACAACACAACGGTGTATTAAGTGACAACACAACAATATTTTAAATGCCCACACAACGATGTATAAAGTGACAACACAACGTTGTATAAAGTGACAACACAACAATATTTTAAATGCCCACACAACGATGTATAAAGTGACAACACAACGGTGTATTAAGTGACAACACAACAATATTTTAAATGCCCACACAACGATGTATAAAGTGACAACACAACGTTGTATAAAGTGACAACACAACAATATTTTAAATGCTCACACAACGATGTATAAAGTGACAACACAACGGTGTATAAAGTGACAACACAACGATATTTTAAATATATGCCACACAACGGTGTATAAAGTGACAACACAACGGTTATAAAGTAACAACACAACAATGTATAAAGTGACAACACAACGATTTATGAAGTGACAACACAACGATGTATTAAATGACAACACAACGATGTATGAAATGACAACACAACGATGCATGAAGTGCCTACATAATGTTTGATGAAAATTTCAAGCGATGCCTTTTAAGTAAAAAAATAAAGCAAAGAAAAGCAGGAAAACGATACACGTGTCTTTACTTCGTGCAATCTTCCATCTGCTATACTATTAGTGTCAACGCACTCTTAGAAACAAAGACATTCACAGACACGTGCATCCAAGTTGATGTAGCAACATTAACATCATCATCATACCGCCGCAGATCTGCGTCTGGAAGATTTAAATTCCTACACTAGCAGCTAGCGAAATTATAGCATCCATTGTTGTCAATGAGTATTGAATCAGATTCGGTATTCTCTGCAATTCAAGTTAATTTATACTCAGTTATTGCATTTCGTGCCAGGCTCCTTTTACAACCAAAGATTCATGTTGTGTTATTTTGGCCAGCTCTTCAAGTGTCAGAAGAAGCGTGCGCATGTTCGGTTCTCGCTATTCAGACTCTTCTGGAAGGTTCATTCGGAGGTTCAAAAGAGAGCCGCTTGGGACGTCCCTGCATTCATTCTTAGTCGAGCCAAATTCTGACCCACTACGAAGTTGCGTCAAACGAACAAAGGACTGGTCACTCCATGGTCAGGTGGACAAAAGTGCTTTTGCGCTAAGGTGAGAAGGGTCAACGGGTTAAGTCAGAGGTCGCCAGATTCTCGTTGTTATTCTTCTGTCCATTAGTCGTTTGTAGGGCGGAGCGACGGAAATCCTTTTCTTTTCAGCTTGCAAACTCATTTAATTCTGTCATGACTGCTGGTTTTTGGACGTTTCAGGATTTGTTTTCTGTGCCCCGGCATACAGTATCGAGAGGTCTCAGCTGCCAGAAAGATGATTTCATAATTCAAAATAATTATTCCGAATTGAATGTAATCATCATTATGTCAAGCCAGTTAGGTTAGATAGGTTGATTATTCTCTTAGATAGGTTGACATTTCCATAGGTACGCAGATATCAGCTTCAGTAAATCACGCAATGTATAACGGTTCCAATTCTATGTTGACAGTGCTCTTTTTGAAATCTTCATTATGTTCTATACGGACCACGCCTATCCTCACTCCCAAACCGCGCATTTTTTATATGGACTCATGCTCTCATAGGTCATCATGACCGATGCAAAAGAATGACATTTGAAAAAATTACTTCGATCCCATATAGATCTGATTGTCTACTCATTCTGTCTATCTGTCTGTCATCCCTTCGGCTGTCTTGTCCATGATTTTATTTGTGAGTGGCTGACAGAATGTGTTCAGTCCTCTTATCTCAAGACATTTAAGAAATACTATGATGCAGATCCGGGGCACGTCTACGGTTTGGATGGGGGGGGGGGGAGTTTCAAAAAAATAATAGACAGTTTCCTCTTTTTCATGAACAATTTTGTTTATTTTCTGAGATTGTCATCTTTTTATGAGGAAACAATTAAAAGGAGGTGGCTGGATGGTTACCCGCACTGTGGCTTGCTCTTTAGTTCTGATTTCCTAAGGAGGGATTTTAACCCCCATTTACTACCTTGCTATGCTTTTCTTATCATTTATTCAATTTGCGTTCTCTGTTTGGGAACTCCGAGGCATATTATATAATTCATGAGTGATGAATTTGAGTGTTTGCACGATCGATAGCTGGTCAATACGTTTTATTTATATCATCATTTTCATTTTTGATATGTCTGTGTATTATCCCTTGAAGCTACTGAGTACCTGCTATGAGTGATTCGTTAGGTGGCATGCTGCTCTATTGAGAGGTGCTAAGTGCATGAAATGAAATATGAGTACAATAAAAACAAAACGCTACTTATTCTACGTTCGCTCTCTAATAATCAGCTCTAAAAAAACTCAGTTCTATAATAATTATCTATATAATAATCAGATCTCTAATAATGAGCTTGATAATAATCAGCTCTCTAATAATCAACTCTCTAATAATCATCTCTAACACTCATCTCTATAATAATCAACTCTCTAATAATCATTATATTGTATATATTAGTGTCGTATCCTATTCAGGACGTAGCCATCAACCCAACATTCTTTGACAAGTGATTTTCGAATAATCAGCTATCTAACAATCAGTTCTCTCATATTCAGCTCATTGTAGTCAGCTCCCTAATAATCAACTCTCTAATAATCAGCTCTCTAATAATCAACTTTCTAATAATCATCTCTCTAATACTCAGCTCTTTAATAATCATCTCTCTATTACTCAGCTCTCTAATAATCATCTCTCTAATACTCAGCTCTCTAATAATTATCTCTCTAATACTCAGCTCTCTAATAATCATCTCTCTAATACTCAGCTCTTTAATAATCATTTCTCTAATACTCAGCTCTCTAATAATCATCTCTCTAATACTCAGCTCTCTAATAATCATCTTTCTAATACTCAGGTCTCTAATAATCATCTCTCTAATAATCAGCTCTCTAATAATCATCTCTAACACTCATCTCCATAATAATCAACTCTCTAATAACCAGTTCTCTAATAGAAAATACAATAGTACAGCTGTGATTCCTTGTACATACTATGAAAGACTATGTGACTCACGTTGTTCTTGCGAGTCCATCATCGTCATGGATGTTAGATTATATTATGTTAACAGCACAATAATAATAACATCATCTGGGAAGACGGAAAGGTGCCTATTAGCCCGGACAACATAATGCGTTATGTCACGGATTGCAACGTAGCTGCAATATGTGTGTCTTTCGGTCAGACACATCCGAATTCAGAGTTGCTTCTGGTTTACATCGATACTTCATATAATGAGACGACAAATGCACCCATAAACACCCGTAGTCGCAGCTCACCACTGCACTATTATTTCTCTCTCTCTCTATTCCCCCCCCCCCACCTTTTTCGAATTTCCGATAATATACAAGCTGGTTCAGGTGTTAAAATATGTGGTCAGAATAAAGGCTTAATCCGTGTGTACACTTCGACAACTTAGTTGTGATTGATGTTACCTGAACTTCACCAAGTTTGTCCAAGAATAATGACAGGAAGTATGAAAATGAAAAAGGACAGCAGTAGCCCAGAAAATCGTTGCTCATTTGTCATACGGTAATGTCCAGAACGTCCAGTTGAGTCGAGCGCAAAGACACCAAAGATTCATCTTTTGAAAAGCTGTGTCCACTGCAGACTTTCCTACTTAATGTACCCTTTTGGTAGTAACCGTGTTCTCTGTTTCACTAGAAACTTGAAATTATTTTGCAATATTTCCTTATTCGGATACCTGAAAATGATATTGTATTAAATTCTAGCAACTGGACCAATCAATCTTTTAGCTTTCTTCCTGTCAACTGAGATTTCAAGCGACCATTTATTGCATCTTGGACAGTGAGTTATGACTGTTCATACAGAGAAACAAACAATGGATGTACTCTGATTCCGTGTATTGAAGGAAGCCGTCAAGTGAACACTAAATAATAAGACTGTGACCTGTCAGTATGCATGTCGTAAGAGGCAACTAGCGAGGTTTGGTCTGAGGTTGGCTGATCCATTTCATACGTCAAAGCGACTCGATCGTTGGAGATGTTAGGACCAAAGTTTCAGATATCGCAGAGGAGCTTGTAAACTAGGATTCAACTCATTTAGTTCTCTGCGTTACACCACTTGAAGGTTTGAGAACGAGCAGTGTATAAGACGCAGAAGAACACCGTCAAAATGTTCATGGTTATGTGTGATCCTGTCCGTCTAGATTCTAATGTTAACGTTATACACGAGCTGTAGAGTGTGTTACTGTCCGTCTAGATCCTAATATTAACGTCCGTCTATATTCTAATGTAAACGTTGTACACGAACTGATAGATTGTGTTCCTGTCCGTCTAGATCCTAATGTTAACGTTATACACGAGCTGTAGAGTGTGTTCCTGTCCGTCTAGACTCTAATGTTAAAATTGTATACGAAACTGTGCCGAGACATGCGGAGCCCGGGGTAATGAGAGAGAAGATAGGTTGGCTGCACACGCGGCTTCTACGGTTGTTGGCGGAACGCTGGATCGGGCAGACATTTTGAACGCCCTACGGAAAAACGCGCGACCAAATGACTGTATAAGTGATAATGACTCTTGTTGTTGCATGACTAGAATAAAGGAGCTTGGTTTGAAATGTGGTGTAGCTAGAAAGGAGCGGTTTCGTGGGCGAGGAAGAATGATGATCACTCAACGACGTACTCAGCGAACCGTCAGTGAACGTGGGATGGCGGATACATACCAGGAGAGATATGAGCACCTATGGACTTGTCCGGAGTGCAGTGCCGATGATCCAACTAACTAACTAACTAACTAACTAACTAACTAACTAACTAACTAACTAACTAACTAACTAACTAACTAACTAACTAACTAACTAACTAACTAACTAACTAACTAACTAACTAACTAACTAACTAACTAACTAACTAACTAACTAACTAACTAACTAACTAACTAACTAACTAACTAACTAACTAACTAACTAACTAACTAACTAACTAACTAACTAACTAACTAACTAACTAACTAACTAACTAACTAACTAACTAACTAACTAACTAACTAACTAACTAACTAACTAACTAACTAACTAACTAACTAACTAACTAACTAACTAACTAACTAACTAACTAACTAACTAACTAACTAACTAACTAACTAACTAACTAACTAACTAACTAACTAACTAACTAACTAACTAACTAACTAACTAACTAACTAACTAACTAACTAACTAACTAACTAACTAACTAACTAACTAACTAACTAACTAACTAACTAACTAACTAACTAACTAACTAACTAACTAACTAACTAACTAACTAACTAACTAACTAACTAACTAACTAACTAACTAACTAACTAACTAACTAACTAATTAACTAACTAACTAACTATCTAACTAACTGACTGACTGGCTGACTGACTGGCTGACTGACTGACATACTGACTGACAGACTGACTGACTGACTGACTGAATGCCTGACTGACTGCCTGACTAGCTAACTAACTTGCTAACTAGCTAACTAAACTAACTAACTAAACGACTAACTAAACTAACTAAATCAACTAAACTAACTAACTAACTAACTAAACTTGACTAATCAACAAACCAACCAACTAACTGGCTAACTTACTAACTGACAAGCCAATTAACTACTAGCTAGCTAACTAACTAAAAAAATTGATAGATTCCTATCCGTCTAGATTCTAATGTTAATGTGTGTACACAACTGATAGATTGGCTTGTGGTTTATGTATCTTCTTCTGAGTTCGTTTTGATACTCCAGCATATAGTACTGTTAGATCAGCTTCCCTTTGTGGGGGGGGGGGGTGATGGGCCTACGAAAAGGGCTCAGCGTGTATAATTTCTAACTGCTGAACATGGAGAATCTGATGGTGGAAGAAGATGATCAAATGTTGATTTTATTATCATGGGAAACTGATGGTGAAAGAAGATGATCAAATGTTGATTTTATTATCATGGGAAAGTGATGACGGAAGAAGATGAACAGAGGTGCAATTTGTTATCATGGGAAACGGTCGGTAGAAGTAGATGAATAAATGTGTACTTTATTATAAATATAAGTGCTGTCAGTTGCTTTCTTTCATTTCTTCGAGGAAAACCTGCCCGTATATTGCCGACGTCCGAGAATGGTAAAATATAGCGAATGGAATCTACGTGCGTAGGTAGAAGATTGACGTTCATCAATCTCAGGGAAGCTCACGTAGCCTGCCACCAGTATCACAGAGCCCTGTAGCTTCAAGTGATAGTTCTTAGGGACACAACGTATTCTGTACTCCGGACTACATCACATTCAGCTAATCTGTGTGATTTTGAAAGGCATCGCAGAAGAAGAAGATAGAACACATCAAGGTACATGTTCATTGAAAAGAAACTAAACAAATATAAAAATCAAGAATTAAATACATATAAAAGTAACATTTTGCTTGTGTCAACAACATCGTTGAACATCATGAGAGACAACGATTTGTCTACATGTCATTGCACTTCCCAAATCAAACGCGCCCCCAAACGTTACGTTTTAAATTATTGTCGTGATTTTATTTGGTCACTTTTTATATACTTGGACTCGTATACCAAAAAAGGTACCGCTGACCAACGAAAATTACGGAAATAATTTTTATTTTAAATTATGTTTATTTTCTGTACAAATGTAATTATTGGATCCCGGTTATGGTTGAACCAAGGCCAACAAGCAGCCGTAAGAGTAGATTGTGAAACATTTGATTGGCTAGGAATAGAAAAAGGAGTCAGACAAGGGTGGATTCTATTACCATTTATCGTCAAAATTGTCAATGTTTATGTAGAGATTGTTTATTGGTTATGAACTGAGATCATTGCACTCCTCGCAAACCTGTAGATGCTTACATTAAGGATTCCATCATCAGTTTCCCAACAGATGTCGTAGGTGATGTATGGTTATAGTTCCTGTGACTTGCTAGTTAAAACACTCTCCTCTCTATCGATCTATTGCCCAAGCACCCAGTCTTATCTGTGCCACATTTAGTACTAATCTAACCCAATAGCTGACTTCATTCACCATCAACCGCCGTGGCCACATTTAACAGTCGTTCTTTAAGCAATTTCAAAACTTCACCTTTATCCATTTTCAACTCACCAACTATACATTCTTTTTCTGTAATCATGTCTGCTAACTCGGTACCAGGAGCGTCCTTATGTCTAGGACAGTAGATCCAATTGTGTCCCGGAGGTTGAATGAGACTATAAATGACTTCCACACATAGCGACATTGACCGTTCTGGCTGAATCTTTCGCAGAATATACTGAATCTGACGACATGATAACCACCCTAGTAAATGAACTCTGAATGAATCATTGAAAAACTGAAATAATAGCTTTAATATTCATATTCGTTCAGGAAGTGGTTTTTCTGTATGTCCGACTGCGTTCGTCAACGATCTTACCACCAAAGATGGTTATTAAACCCCAACCAGATTGATCACCCCGACATACTGATCAATCTTTAAAAACCACAATATTCCAATCTCGGCTTTATTCTGTGTTCATTCTCGGCTTTCTACTGCAATTGTTCTCGATCTCCCCGTGGTTACCAGGTTCTAATAAAGAGAACGGAATGCGATGTGCCATTATTTACAGCTTAGTTTAGATATTTGCTCCCTTGGCCCTGACACACGCGTCTTCATCTTGACTTTTAGTTCACTTTTTACAATTGGATGAAACAGAAAACTACACCACGAAGAACTTCCCTAAGTTCACATGCGGCATAAATCAAAGCTTACAGTGTTGCCATAATTCACTCCTCTTTTGGATCAAACGGTACTACACAACGGGTAAGCGATAATCAATGAATAACAGGAAGACAAACCACATTTTCAAATAGACTTAAATATGGTGACATTGGAAAAGAGAATGCAATCCATTCATAGCAGGCGGGACATATGATCTGATTTCTTTTGAAGATTAGTCATTCATTCAGCAGCTAATGATGCAGGAAGCTTTGAACATTAACGTTACAACCCTGTAGAAATGCGGTCAGAATCTTGCCACCAATGACCAGAAAATCTGATGTAAGACACTGTTAATTTCTGAAAATTTCCGTCTGAAGTGGTTAGTGCCGTCATCAGCTTCTTTGTTCATGTTGTTACCAGCTTAGTACTGTCTGTAGTCTCGAGTATCAGGTAAACGGTTTGTGTCATCAGTCGTCACTTAGTAACTATTGTCACACTTTCTATGAAGCTGTCACACTTTAATGTTCGAATGTCGCTTAAGCGGACCTTAGCATTGTACTGATATTTATTTCCAACAAGATTTTGGACCAGCGTGTTCTACCACGTATATCTTGACACGAGGACATACTACGGGGTTTTCACGTCACAGCAACGGTTACTTGTAAACCCATATTGCTGAGAGTTCTGTTACAGCAGGGGCTGGAAAACAGGAATCATTTGTAATATAATATTTCTCAAATTGTGAGACGATCTGAAATTTGTAGTATATCCAGTGAGGCCGCAACAATAATCTGCAACCATTATACATCAAAGTTACAGAAAGATGTAGATATTGATCAGAAACTAGACCCCATACACCAACTTCATAGACAACAACAGACCATCATGTGTCCACTTAGAACTGACCACTGCAGACTACAGGGCCACCTAGACAAATGAATGCCCATGCGTAACAAGCATAGAGGCGTCTGAACTCATATTTCAAGATTGTTCAGATTACAAAGAACTGCGAGGCAAGACATGACCATACAGGATTTTGAATGGAGGCAAAAGTTTTGGGGCAGCTATGACCTGGAGAAGATTGGGAACATTGTGCTGGCGACTGGCATGGAGATCTAGCAAGACTAAATGAATCCCGAACGTAGAAGAAGAAGAAGATAGCATATAATATTCAGGACGTAGCCATTAACCCAGCGTTTTTGACTGCAGTGATTTTCTTGGCAATATAAATACGTTCAGTTCTTGTCTATTGCTTTCTGAACGGTCCGGATGCATAATTTTCTGTGACGGGATTCGAACCTGGTACGTTGGCTAACACAGATACGCCCTGTGCCTCGCCACCACAGATAATCTACCCTCTGTGAAATATAAAAGTTTTGAAATTATATGTATAAGATAATATATGTGAACTTCTGGCAGTAGTATTAGTTTTATGGCAGCAGCGATACATTATACATGTATAATGTGTAATACGGGGCAGTAGATACATCTTCGACTGGGGGGGGGGGGGGGTGGGGGCTAATTTATAATTTTACAGTTGTTATTGATGATTTAAATGTTACAGGTTCAATACTGAGTTACATGATAACACAAGCCAGACAAACGTTTCAAGAAAGTGAGAAACATTCTATGCAATGGAGTAATATCAATGCATGCATTATTTCTAGTGCTATGATGTTATATTTGTTATATTGAGCCAATCTTACTTTATGGAAGTGAAACAAGGACAGTAAACAAGTGTCCAAGATAAACTGGAGGAAACTGCGATGTGGTTTTTAATACGAAGGATGAAAATTCCATGTACAGCCAAGAAAACTAATGTAGATGGTCGCAGAGATGCCGGGGTAAAAGGACAAATTGTAAAAAAAATTGGAAGCAGACAATCAAGATTTTTAGTGCATGTTACGAAGAAATTAAACTTGAACATTAAGTAACCACCAGAAAGATCAAGGGAGAAGAGACAGAGGAAGACAAAGAGAGAACTTCTGAATGGATTGTCAATGTGGCATAAAAATAAGTCACCAACTGAACTTGTTAGCAGCACATGAGGCAGAGTTGTGGAGAAGCATGGTCGCCTACGTTACTCGTCATATCACTTTATTGAATACTGAGTTCAGAATGTGCTCTGTATTACAGAAAGACTAGTAATAAAACATGTCAACTTAACCGCAAGGAACTATAACTTTTAGCTTCTAGAATCCTATTAAACTTAGTTAAGACTTACTTATGTATTACATTCAAGAAAAAAAAACACCAAAGAAACATATTAACATATATGTAGTCTAAATTTAAGTAAAAACAAATGCATAATTTATTAAAGTCATGTAGTTCTCGACTTCGCGAGAAATAAGCACCTTCATTATTACTTTAGGCGTACGTGAGAAGGTCGTTTCTATATTTGTTTAAGAAAGGGTGAGCTGAGTAATTTTTGAAGAATGGCAGGTTACGGCCTGCGGACAATAGTTTGTCACTTCTAGTTTTAATAAAACATTCAGTGTTTAATTTTTTCCGTGCTAGTTTCATATCATTGATCGCTGCCGAAGACGGATGTGTCGATCCGTTGACGCAATTAAAACGGTGACAACACGCATTTCCATTCTCTGGACTACATCCTGCTGGAAATTGTGTAGGACCTTCGTCCTCTACAAGAGAGATCTAGCGGGAGTTTGAGAAGGAACGATGAAGAAAAAGATATAATTGACCGTCTAGATATATATCTGTAGAGGTTCTATATACAGTCGACACCACCACGGACGTTTGGGAAAACGAATTTCTCTATGTGTTGAAGCATTATCTGTAGTACCCCTACGTCCATCATCCTTATCATAAGCTCGTAACCCTTCATGGTCGTAGGGGTACCACATTGGATACTTCAGCACACAGGGTCAACCAGCAATATCTATTCTCAGCGATGCGGATGAGTGAGGAAAAATCTTGTCCTGTCCATTCCTTGATGTTGTCTGTCCATGCCGTTATTTTCCTCTCCTCCTGTTCTTCTACTTCGACAGTTCACTGCAGTATTTTTTGACAAGGAGCAGTTATGGAAAATACTACAACTGCATAGTGGCCCACAATGATATGTTGAAATATGATATGCCGAAATGAAAATTACAGAAGCGGCATTTATATTGTGTGGCACAATTCAACACATTTATGTTGTGTGGCACAATTCAACACATTTATGTTGTGTGGCACAATTCAACACATTTATGTTGTGTGGCACAATTCAACACATTTATGTTGTGTGGCACAATTCAACACATTTATGTTGTGTGGCACGATTCAACACATTTATGTTGTGTGGCACAATTCAACACATTTATGTTGTGTAGCACAATTCAAGATATTTATGTTGTGTAGAACAATGTAACACATTTCGTTCCCCACAGTCTGCTCAGTGAGCTGTCCACAAAATACATCAAAAAGTCAAACGTGACAATGGTGTGGGGTTGGGGGGGGGGGGGGGGAAAGAATCTGAAAAGTGTTACAGTTGTTTATTGACAAGGTACGTGTCAAAAGCTAATGTCAACAATACTGATTTTTGTACTCTGATAAAATTGTTTGTATTTGAAACATTTTTCCACATATTGGAAAAAGGTGTCACTTTGTCGTTCTTTTTTAAGGTAATTTTTGTGGTGGTTGTTTTGGATGGGGTGGGGTTTACATTTTTTGTGACTTATTTTTGTTTTTGTCTGTCCGTCACGAGTAATATTGACAATTTATTACATCCACTTTTGAAAATTCAGTTATAGTTATGTCCTTGAAGTTCGTATATGGCTAATAAGCCATCTTCCAGCCTCAAATATCCGTGAATAATTCGGGCATGGGGTGGCCAATTAAATGGTTTTTGGTCACCCTGTGGCTTTCTGTTTCATATAATAACTATGTACTTCATACTTGTGACATAATTAAGCAAGTGCAGGAAATGTATGAATTCTTGGATGTTATTGACAATGGGGGAGAGGAGTAAGAATTGGCAGAAATTGAAGACGTAATTTATTGATTACCCCCCCCCCCCCAAATCAGCAGAATTACCTCCCCTCCCACCACCATCAGCAAAATGTACATTTTTTTTTACATATTATAGTAAAGTAAAGTAACCCATAGCTTTTATTAATGCCGTAGGGGTGTGAGATGCTAGCGATCTCACATTTCACAGGCTCTGCAAATGAGGGCGGTAGCCATCTCCTCTCCCTCGCAGTCTTTACTTCCCGGATTAATCTGGTACCCAGTTTAGGTACCATACCACTCATATGCGAAGCCAGTGCGCTAACCACTGCGCTAACGCGGCTCCCCTACATATTATAGTAATATCAAGTAACATTTTTGTCCCTGTTATATATCTTCCTACAAGTTTTCATGAATGTAATACATATTCCATATGCCTTTTACGTGTTCTACATCACATATGTCAATGTGAACGGCCATTATTCCTACTGTCCGTTTTCTGTTGTATGTTTAAATTGCATTTTAATTCGTGTCTTGATAAAGCCTTTTGGTCAAAACGTCGGTTTGTGTATGCTATTATGTGTGTCTTGAGTGATTAGCAAAACTTCATTACCCTGTTCCTGGATTTATTTTGTACATTACTTTGAGTTTTTATTGTCAAAGCTGTTGAATTAAGAAAAATGTAAACACCGAATTAGTATATCCTTTTTCCTACAGAATGTCCTAGAAATTTTCTAGAGTGTTATACAGGTGTATTTCCAATTCAAATATTTAGGTACAATGATTACAACAGATGGAAGACGTTCAACAGCAATAAGAAGCAGAATAGGCTAGACAAAAAAAAACAACTCCATTCAGACAAATGAAACATATATTGTGTAATATGACCTTGTTATTAGAGGTGAGAAAGAGAGTTCTGGGGTGCTATAGAACTCCTATAATAACATATAGATTCGAGTGTGAAAGACATGGAATGCCAATATACATTCAGACCCATGTGAAAGGAATACTAAGCGAGAACGAACAGAACAGTGTGCAGCGAAGGACAGTCACCCTCAGTTTCTTGGATGAGGAATATCCACAAGATATATGGGTCAGAGTATACACAGATGGGTCAGCACAGAATGCCGCGAGGAATGGAGGTGCAGGTGTATATATAGAATATCCACACAAGCCTAGAGATACAATCAGAACACCGACAGGAAAATTCTGCAATAATTATGATGCAGAAATCCAGGCAATTAGTGTGGCAGCTAAAAAACTGCTGAACTCCAACTCTGACCTACAGCCTGTGGTATTCCTGACAGATGCAAGGTCAGTGCTTCAAGATCTCCAGTCTGGAAAACTAACAGACTTGAAAAAACTACTTAGCGATTTGTCTTACCAGTATAGGGTAACCATGCAGTGGATGGATACCCTCTCACTGTGGAATACCAGGACATGAAAAAGCAGACCAACTGGCTAAGGAAGGTGCTGCCGAAGACCAACCAGATATACCAATCACCTACCATCAGAAAAAAACAGATGATCAAGTGAATAAGAAAGCCACAAACACCAACACAAGATGACTATCATATTATGAACAGACTAGAACAAGTTATAATTCTACGTCTCAGAACAGGACACAACCGACTCCGCAGTCACATGTATACAAAGTTCAAGATTGGCAACACGGCCATGTGTACATGTGGACAGGCAGCACAGAGTGCCAAACATATACTTCAAGAATGTTCTGAGCATGAAACGCTGAGGCAGACATATTGGCCAGAGAAAACAACACTGGAATCAAAACTCTATGGGACACTGTATGAACTACAAAAGACAGTGAGTTTTATTAAGGAGACAGAATTACAGATATAGACATGTTTCAAGTGAACGGAAGAAGAAGAAGAAGAAGAATATAGATTCGAGTCTTAAACAATAAACAAACTGGAAAATGGGAAATTAGAGGCAACAGAGATGTGGTTCTACAGCAGAATGATGAGAATTCAATGGACTGCCGGAAAAACTAATGTGGAGGTTATGAAAAAGACAAATGTGAAACTGACCTTAATCAATAATAAGGAAAAAAGATTCTTCATTTTTTAGCTGATATTTCATGAGACAGGGAGATTTGGAGAGCATAGTCATAACAGGCAAGATTGAAGACAGCAGAGGGCGACAACGTGGGAAAATATTAGACAGTTTGACAACCTGGCATGGCAGTGAAACAACAACGATCTTGATAAATAATGCTGGAGATAGAGAGCTGTGGAGAACCATGATCACCTACGCCAACCAGAATGGCACCTGATGATGATGATTTTCTACAGCTACTTAAAATACATTTAATTTGTCGATTCAAACATCGGATTTGTTTTCTCCCCTAATAAACTATTCACTGTGCTGGTATGCTCCATATGGGCCTCTTTAAAAAGACTCGTACCAGCATGAACGGGGCCAACGTTCACCATTTCCGAGCTTCTAACGACCCTGTCCCATAAACTAAAGTGGCACTTTGGGACAAAACTACGCGCTTCTCCAAGAAAAATGTAACATCGATTTGCAGCTGTTGCTATTTATAGTCTTTACGTTACCAGTTATTGCCGAAGACTTGCTCCCAAATTGCCAGAACCTTACCCGTATTTCACTTGCAGGTCTTGAGTAATGAGAAGGTAGATCGTCTTAAGATGTCAATAATGGCAGAGCTAGAGAGTCTTATATGTTCCTCTAACAGTCTGCTGATGTCTGAAGCAGTAACTTATGACAGGACATCTGCTGATAATACTACCAACATTATTCGAAAATAGAAAACTATCAATACCTCCTTCACCTCTCTTCTAAAACCCAGACCTGTCCCTTGTCCCCATACCACCTCCTCTAAATTGTTTTAACTTTTCATGACCATCATCAAGATTACAATTTAAGTGTTGTTGATGTTGTTTTGTAGACGAGGACAAGGCGAGGGATTTTACACTCAGCAAATAATTGCCTAGCAGTTAATACAGTAATACACAGCATCATTGAGTTAAGTCCTCCTTCTAGGTAGGTCCTTCCAACTAATGAGATTAAGCGTCACTAATTTTGGCTCGTTTGAGTGATCTATCCTTTTCATTGGTCACTGAGTATACTTTGTGTCGTTAGCCAATGAAAGTCAGACGAACCACAATGAGGGAAGCTTTCTGTAACTAATTGACAGGATGAAGGCGAAGAAGGATATGAATGAGGCATATCTATTAAAACATCATTAGCTGATTTATAATTTGATAACTAATCCTATATTTCTTCTGTGTTCACGGAATAACCTTTATGCTTTTCTTATGTAAGCCACTGAGATTATATGCGTTGTGACAATATTTTACGAAGATGTTGCTGTATGTATCCTAGTACATCCGTTTGTGGCATAGAAAAAGCAATATTTTTGTTTATGTGATTCAGAACTTACATTATATTATAGAACTTCGGAGTCGTGGTGACATATAACCTGAACCGCGATCTTCATTATTTATGATGGTCAAAAAGGTCTGATTAGACTCACGTACTCAGTTGAAAGGAGGCGGACCTCATCATAAAAGGTACAAATTTAACGACCAATTGATTCATTAAAATTATATTAGTAATGAGATACATTTTTGCAACGTAAATTGTGACGTGAATTTACAATTTAAGAAAAAATATTTCTGCAATATTTGAATTTCGGCCCGACACGTCCGACTTCAATTTAGCATGTGTGCCACTTTGGAACAAACTCAGTCGTTTCTTATAATATGCATAGCTGGTACTAGTGTCGCCATTCTTTAATCCCATTTCGGATTAGGCAACACGGGGCGCAATTTGATATTTTAAACTATAGATATATCTTTTACAACCTTAATATCATAACCCCCATGTCCAGGCAACACTTAAAAAGGAATATGAACTTATTGAACTCTCATATAGATTAACAGAAATATAATACTCTCTAAGACAAGATACGATAGATATAAAAAAAAAGAAAAATGTAATTTGATGGCATAATGCATTTTGAATGAAGACAGTTCTTTTATATTTACAACAACACCTAACTGAGATTATGTATGACAAACAAAGAAATAAAGCCATTCTTAGTTGTAAGAAGACCAATGTGACACCATGTGATTGTCATATTTTTAATTGTCAATTTTGTCCATATAGACAGGGCACGCGTATGTTCCAGGTAGTCAGTGCTTCCACCAATCGGGAACCAATACCTCATTTCATTTCATACGTGTCGGCACTTAACCTGACAATGGGTAAACTCGTTCCTGTCTCGGGATGGACGGTGATACTGACAATAGGTAAACAATCGCGTGAGTGCCCAAGGGGGAATCTCACTCGTGCATACTGCCCTAGTGACAAAATGTGTGATACTTTAGTTGACGAGCTGAAAACGAGTTCTCATGAGTCTATGAATCATATTATGACATACGCCACTCGTATGAATAGTGTAGTAAACTTCCGTTAAGCGGATAAATAGCGAACCAGGAAAAGAAAAGCAAGTGTGAGAATAGGGGTCTCGCGGTGTCCACGTGTGTGGTTTAGCCTCATCCAGGCATGCACGCGCTGGACGATGCTGGTCAATTTGGCAAAGGGATATCCGATAATTGGTAATCCTGTTGATGACGCTGGGAAGGTAAACAAAATACAAATCAGACATGCACTTGCCGCGTGCACTCGACAGATTTACAACATATTACTAAAACCATAAATTATAGAACTCAAAAGCCCGTCTGAGAACTGACCATCGTGCACTCAATTTTAGACAACAAATGTCTGTGATGTATCTTTAATGGAAGCAACCTTTGGCTTGCACACGAGGATGTGGTCTTTGCACAGATTGGCGGTCATTTTGTGCCACGTGACTAAATACGGTGACCAGCAGTTTTAATGTCGCTACATAATTGCGTTTTTTTAACAATCTTATTAAACTCCTGGGTTGCATCAGCGTTTCCTACAACTGCAGACTTGATGCATCTAATTTTTGTAATTATTAATATTAAGTTATTAGAAAACAGCGAAATCGGGCAGCTTTGATGTTATCACATCCTGTGTTTAAATATAAATAGTTTTATAGAATTATATAAATTCCTTATAGAATAAGGAATGAATCACTTGCACATCTTGTGAGTTGGTTCTAATGAGTTCGCTCTCAAATACCTGCAGATTCAGGATGTAGCACGGAGAACTTTATGCGGTGTATTGATTAACTGAATGTAGCCTGGAGAACGTTATACGTTGTATTGATTAACTGGATGTAGCATGGAGAACGTTATACGTTGTATTTATTAACTGAATGTAGCCTGGAGAACGTTATACGTTGTATTGATTAACTGGATGTAGCCTGGAGAACGTTATACGTTGTATTGATTAACTGGATATAGCCTGGAGAACGTTATACGTTGTATTGATTAAAGGATGTCGCCTGGAGAACGTTATACGTTGTATTGATTAACTGGATGTAGCCTGGAGAACGTTATACGTTGTATTGATTAAATGGATGTCGCCTGGAGGTCGTTATACATTGTATTGATTAGCTGGATGGAGCCCGGAGAACGTCGTATTGCGAGTAGATTAGTTAGGAAATTATTTTTCCGAATTAATTAGAATATTATTTATAAATCTAAATCTTCCCATTCTGCCTTCTAACTCTTTACCTAAATCCATTTAGAACTACCCTTTGCGATGGTAATCCAACAGATTCTTAATTTCCTTATTGACTCCAGGTATATGACTTCAGGACAGAAAAATCAAACATAATTAAACAGTTATTAAAGTTAATAGTAATGTCTTACATAATTATTTAAGCCTCGTTATTATATTTTTAATTCTGCTACCCGTGAGCGTCTGTGGACACGTCGATAGCATTACAGACAGCAGCAAAAATGGCTACATGTTTGCCTTGTTTAGTTCTGAGTATAGTAACCAGCGCGTAAGTACTAGATCTCGTACGGCTGGGTTACTCTACTAGCAATATGGTTACAGAAGTCCTCCGTTCAGTAACAGTGGTAAAAATGATGAGCGTATTAGTTACTAACCCCGAAGTTAGTTGTTTCGGGCCATTATCGCTAATAATACGCTAACACAACGCATTTTTATTATATGGGCTACATACTGCTGGAGTAGGAAGAGAGATACGAAGGAAGTTTGAGAAAGATGGCAACAATGTTGCTACATTTTACAGGTGACATTTAAAAAATAACAACCAGTTACTGATTGATTACTGATTACTAGATTTTTTAACAATTTGCTTTTAAAAAATTAAGTAATTTGCATGTGGCTGGGAGCAATAATTGCAAAAGCTGGTGGCAGGTGCGAATGTAGGAACCACCCGCTTAGCGGCTCCCAAATTAGCCCGATTAGCGGCTCCCACAATAGCCCGATTAGCGCTGATCAAGTAATAGTGTCAGTATTTGCTGCTATCTTTGCGGGCACTACTGCTATATCTTATCACCGCGGCCTAAGCCTATGATGCATAGAGTAGGGTCAGTGTGTTTTTTCCAGGCATGTCGTAGGAGACGATTAAGTAAAATAGGGGGGGGGGGTAGGCTGCTAACAAGTCATCTGTGAAAATTCACTGTCATTACATATCGTTCTTCAACATCTTACTTTCGACTTCCATCAAATGATCCCCATTGATAGTGGATATTACACTTTTGTTCTCTCGTTGAACATTTCTAAATGGCGGGGAATGCTAGATAAGCCAACACAGCGGATGAGTCGACAAATCTAACAGAAGAATGATGAGATGGTTGGTCTAGAAGTGTATGATGTGTTTCTGGCAGGAAATGATGGCCCGACAAATCTAACAGAAGAATGATGAGATGGTTGGTCTAGAAGTGTATGCTGTATTTCTGGTAGGAAATGATGGGTCGACAAATCTAACAGAAGAATGATGAGATGGTTGGTCTAGAAGTGTATGCTGTATTTCTGGTAGGAAATGATGGGTCGACAAATCTAACAGAAGAATGATGAGATGGTTGGTCTAGAAGTGTATGCTGTGTTTCTGGGAGGAAATGATGGGTCGACAAATCTAACAGAAGAATGATGAGATGGTTGGTCTAGAAGTGTATGATGTGTTTCTGGCAGGAAATGATGGCCCGACAAATCTAACAGAAGAATGATGAGATGGTTGGTCTAGAAGTGTGTGCTGTGTTTCTGGTAGGAAATGATGGGTCGACAAATCTAACAGAAGAATGATGAGATGGTTGGTCTAGAAGTGTATGCTGTATTTCTGGGAGGAAATGATGGGTCGACAAATCTAACAGAAGAATGATGAGATGGTTGGTCTAGAAGTGTGTGCTGTATATCTGGGAGAAATGATGGGTCGACAAATCTAACAGAAGAATGATGAGATGGTTGGTCTAGAAGTGTATGCTGTATTTCTGGGAGGAAATGATGGGTCGAAAATCTAACAGAAGAATGATGAGATGGTTGGTCTAGAAGTGTATGCTGTATTTCTGGGAGGAAATGATGGGTCGACAAATCTAACAGAAGAATGATGAGATGGTTGGTCTAGAAGTGCATGCTGTGTTTCTGGTAGGAAATGATGGGTCGACAAATCTAACAGAAGAATGATGAGATGGTTGGTCTAGAAGTGCATGCTGTGTTTCTTGGAGGAAATGATGGGTTGACAAATCTAACAGAAGAATGATGAGATGGTTGGTCTAGAAGTGTATGCTGTGTTTCTGGTAGGAAATGATGGGTCGACAAATCTAACAGAAGAATGATGAGATGGTTGGTCTAGAAGTGCATGCTGTGTTTCTTGGAGGAAATGATGGGTCGACAAATCTAACAGAAGAATGATGAGATGGTTGGTCTAGAAGTGCATGCTGTGTTTCTAGCACGAAATGATGATCCTGGGAAATTGTTGTACTGAAATTCCTCGCTTCAGGGATTAAATATGCAGCCATGAAACACACCCCCCCCCCCCCAACACAAGAATGTCTCTGAGTTGTCAAACTTTATACGAGTCAGGATATGGCTTCGGTTGCTCAAATGAGGAGAACTAACGTTTTCTTTTAAAAGAAAGTCTATGGGCTGTCAAAACAGCTCACTGCTAAATGGATTATTTCATCACCATCATGTGCCAAGAATTATCTTCTAACAGCTGAAGGTGATATTTCGTCATCATCATGTGTCAAGAATAAGCCTCTCACAGCTGTCTTCCTCCTAAAGCAACATACGGGAGAGAAAATTTGTCAAGTTTTGATATTTCGAAATGTCAGCGGTCATATAATTTATTTTGTGCCATTTTTTGTTAAATTTGTGCCAGTTTGATGCAAAAAATAATTAATGCATATTTTCTTGTTTCAAATTGATGAAATTATGAAGAATCCAGTTAAAACTAGCAGGCCATATTGTTTACTGAATTGTTTCTATTGTAATTGCTACTAAAACACAACAGGCAGATAGAATAGAGCTGAGTCTCATTGGTGCAATTGTTAAAATTAGTGATTAACTGCATGTTAATGAATTAATTTCATTTATGAGTTTGGCCACATTATTTATCTTTGATTTGACTTTAAATCGTTCCACCTGTCTGGCAGCCCTGATGTTTTAATAGAAAGCCCTTGAATTATAATTAGAGAATTGAAAATCACAGAGGATTACCCCCGAGTGCGTGTCATGCCAGGTAACATGATAGAATCATCGTTATATATTGTTTAAGAAACACGTTTAAATGTAAGAATGGGCTGTTATATTATTCCTTGTCGGAGCCTTTATTAAGTTTTACGGAGGGGGAAAAACAATTTGTCGCTTGTGGCATGTGGGTTCTTCAAGTTTTCATCTATTTCTATTTGGCTCCTTGAGATGCGGGACATCTTTTCGAATATATTGGCTAAATGTGTGCATGAAAGTTCAGTATTATACGAATAGACGTGTGTAGATAAAGAGCGCGATGCTAGAAGCAAAAGTATTCAGGAATTAATAATTGCTGATTAATTTCTTAGTTGCAGAAACCGTCTGATTCATATGCTAAAATATGGACATGGTGTACAGATGCGACTGTTGCCATGAATGAAGGTTCCATGATAGCAACATGCCGTCGGTCTGCCGCCACAATGGTAGGTTCTATGATAGCAACATGCCGTCGGTCTGCAACCACAATGGTAGGTTCTATGATAGCAACATGCCGTCGGTCTGCCGCCACAATGGTAGGTTCTATGATAGCAACATGCCGTCGGTCTGCAACCACAATGGTAGGTTCTATGATAGCAACATGCCGTCGGTCTGCCGCCACAATGGTAGGTTCTATGATAGCAACATGCCGTCGGTCTGCCGCCACAATGGTAGGTTCTATGATAGCAACCTGGCGTTGGACCGCTGCCATAAGATAGGTCGCATGATAGCAAACTGCTGTCAGGGATAAAGATAACACTTTATGTACTAAGCCGCAACTTCTTCTTCTTCTTCTTCTTTCGTTCGCTAATAATGTCTATATCTGCAGTGTTGTTTCTTGTATAAATTGAACAGTGTTTTCCATTTCTTGTTTTGTACCATAAAGTTTAACATTCATTGGTGTATCAGAAGGCCAGTATGTGCATCTTAATGTGTCATAGTTTGCACATTCTTGAAGGATATGTTCTGAAGTCTGGTTGACTTGTCCACAATTACACTTTGCTGTTGTGCCAATTTTAAATTTTGTATACATATGGCTGTTTAGTCTATTGTGTCCAGTTCTCAGTCGAAATATGATGACCTGTTCTTGTCTGTTAAGTAGGTGGTAGTCATCCCGTGGAGGTAAGTTAGGCTTTCGTTGTGCCTTTATCATGGATTTCTTTTGGTGATAGCTGATTGGTATATCCGGTTGCTGCATGTTAGCACCTTCCTTGGCAAGTTGATCAGCTCTCTCATTTCCTGCTATTCCACAGTGTGATGGAATCCATTGCAGTATAACTCTACACCTATTTTGTACTATGGACAATACCTCTTTTAACTCTGGAAGTTTATTGGATTGTAATGCCTCTAGTACTGACCTTGCATCTGTAAGTATTACAATAGGGTGTGAGGTCCTGTCCAATGTTAACAGTTTCTCTGCAGCTGTATAAATAGCTTTGACTTCAGAGTCATAGTTGTTGCAGTAATTCCCTGTTGGTATACAAGTGGTATCAGTGGTGCCATCTGGGTATTCTACATATACACCACTTCCTCCATTTTTTACTGCATTCTGTGCTGATCCATCTGTATATACTCTGGTCCATAGATCACTTGGGTAAACATCATCAAGGAAACTTAGAGCTGCTACTCTTTTCTGCAGATTATTCTGATGTTCATCCCCATGCACACCTGCTACTGTTGTTTGGATGGTCACTGGTAGGCATGTCCGTTTTTCCCATGGGGTGTGTTCTGGTTGAGATGTCAGTGGTATTGTTACCTCTGGTAGATCCGTTACCTGTCTACGTAGACGCTTGGCCTGGTGTATGAAGCTGCTTCTTTTAAGCCGTCCTTGTGATAGATTCTGGAATCTTTCCTTCATTGGGTGACTATGGTGGGAAAGAAACTTTTCTCCATGAATTATAATTTTAGTATCTCTACGCTCTTTCAATGACTGCATCCCTTCGATATTCTGCATTTCTATGATTGGTGTGGATCTCATTGCACCTGTAATGATTCTAAGTGCTTGGTTCTGTACTCTATCTAGGTTTTGTAGTGTAGTGTTTGATGATGAACTCCATGCTGTAGAACCATATTCCAAGTGTGGTCGAATGGCTTGTTGGTATACATTTTTTAGAATTCTTTCATTAGCTCCCCAAGTTGTCCCACTCAGTTTTCTTAGTATAGCTATCTTCCTTCTAGCCTTTGTTTCTGCTTTGCTGATATGATGTTTCCATGTCATTTTGGCATCAAATGTTACACCAAGATATGTGGGTTGGTCATCTACCTTTAAGATAGTTTTATTTACATAGATGTTTCCTGCTCTTTGTTTTGGTGAAAGTGTAAAAAGGGTTGTTGCTGACTTCTCTATATTGATACTTACACACCATTTGTCAGCCCAATTAGTCAAAATGTCCATGGCTCTCTGAAGCATTTTTGTGGTAACCATGGCGCTCTCATGTGTGCACCAGAGAACCAAGTCATCTGCATATAGTGCTGCCTTAGTTCCACAGGGTATTTCTTCAATTAGATCATTGATAAATATGAGAAAAAGAGTGGGTGATAGAACTCCTCCCTGAGGCACTCCATGGCGTAGTAATACTTTCCTACTTTTTTTGCCATTTACTTGTACTCTGGCTCTTCTATTGTGAAGAAAGGCTTTCGTCCATCTATACATATTTCCACATATCTTGTAGTTTCTCATTTTTTGAAGCAATCCTTCTTTCCATACTTTATCAAAGGCCTTCTGTAAATCAATCCATGCCACTAAAACTGATTTTTTGTCTTGGAAAGCATCCTCAATTTCCTGTGAGAGGTATGTGGTTTGATCTTCTGTGGAGTAGCATTGCCTGAAACCTGCCTGCTGTGGTGCAAGGAATTTTCTACTTTCCAGGTGAAATTTTAGTCTTAGGTTTATGATGCGCTCCATTGTTTTGCACAGGCAACTTGTAAGACTAATTGGTCTGTAGCTAGTTGGTGTTGTTCCATCTTTTCCAGGTTTAAGCAGAGGGACCATAATTGATTCTCTCCAGATTTGTGGTATTTTCCCAGTAGACCAGCTAATATTTAGGATGTCCAATAGTTTCCTTCTGGCTGTTGTTCCTAGATTCTTTATCATTTCATTTGATATTTCATCAATTCCTGGAGACTTATTTAGCTTTAGTTTAGAGACTGCTAATTCCAATTCACTATATGTGAACAATGTATCCATAATTTCATCTGCACTGTTTTCATCACTGATTCTAGTCTGAGCATGTTCCAATTTACTTTTTTGGTCGCTCCGCACTGTATGCTGTTTCTCTGGACTAATTTCAATATTGCAGTCTTGAGCAAATATCCTAGCGAAATTATCTACTGCTTGCTTTCCTGTAATCATTTTGCCATTCTGTACGAGTGTTATGTTTGTGCTTCTACCTGTTCCCTCATCATTTAGTTGTTTGACCAGTTTCCACAGTTTTCTTCCATCCTTTTCAAAATTTAAGGATTCTGTTTTCTCTTTCCAGCTCTTTCTTCTAGCTTCTAGTTTGGCTCTTTGGAATTTAGCTTTTGCGTGTTGATGTTTGTTGTGATGTTCCTGGCTTGGGTTATTTTCCACTTCCGTCCGTGCTTTTTCTAATTCCTCTTGCAGCAGTTCTAGTTGTTCACTCCAGTATGGCTTGTATTGTTTGCGTGCTCCTCTTGGTATTGCTTCCTTAGCAGCTTGATGAATACATTTATTGAACTCTTTGACTATGGCGTTTATGTCTTTTCCTTCCATGTCTATTTGTCCAGCTAAAACACTACTGCGGTGTTTAAATAGTCCCCAATTTGCTTTTTTATAATTCCATCTTGGAAGGCTACATGCATTTCCTGTGAGTTCATTTTTAATACTAAGGAGGACTGGTCGATGGTCGCTACCTCCAAGTTGCTTCCCCACTGTTCTATTGATTTCCCAGTTTAGGTCTGCTGAGTACAATGCCAAGTCTGGCGTGGAAGTGGTTTGCCATGCTCTTGAGTAGTATGTTGGAGGATCTTTTGGCTTATTAAGCAATAGAAGACATTTATCGTCTTGCCAGCTTTCAAGTTCTTCTCCTCTTTTATCCATGTGGTCATAACCCCAGCTTTGTGAGTGACTATTAAAATCTCCACATACTATCAGTCTTCCTCTGTACGGTATTGTGTCCAGGGAAAGGGACTGGTCATTTGGACAATAATAATTTAATAGGTTGAAGTCTGTGTTCTTGGTCTTTAGTTGAAGGACCTGATATTCTGCTCCTTCCATGTATAGCTCAGTTTGATGTGCGCTGATATTATTTTTGACTAGAGTTAGTATACCTCCTTTTCTTCTGTCTACTCGATCAGCTCTAAAGCACTGATAACCTGCAATTTTAAAGGCTACATCTTTGCTGAGGTGTGTCTCTTGTATGCAACAAATGCTGACCTGTTCCTTGTGAAGGGTGTTTTCTAATTCTAATTTCTTGCTAAAGCCATCTTTTTTGCTATTTACACCCTCAGCATTCCAGTGCATTATTGTAAGTGATGTCTCATTGGTTGGTAATATTTGTTGGTCAGTGATATTACTCTTGTGCCTCCTGGCTCCACAAGGCAATTGAAGAGGACCTCCAGTCGTATGGGGTGGGCCCTTTCGAGGTATAGGGCCCGGTGCTACTCCTGCCTGGTGAGTCGTCACAGGGTTAGCACCATAACGGGGTAATGCAGATATAGACATTCATGTGCGATAATGCATGACATTCTGATTGTTGCGGTGCGCCTTCTGGCCAAATGTCGCTGACTTCAGCACCTTTACTTGCTAGGCAAGACTGTGGTCCTGCCCGAATGTGGGAGGGCCCGGCCAGTCTTAGTTTCCAGTCTCTGCTGGCTGGACTAAGCCCCATCTCCACGCCAAGGAGCTGGCCTCGATGGGGACTAAGCCGCAACAACTATTAAGTGGGGTTCTCAGTGTATCCTTGGTGTGTATACTTTCCTTAACTCACCCACCAGGTGCCCATTTTACAGCTGGGTCGGCTGGCGGAGTGGTCGTATCAGGCAAAAAACCACGAGGCGGATTTTGTGGGTGTTCCGGCGTGGTTTTTGATCTGGCATGCTGTAATCCGCTGAATGTAAACAAGCACATTATCAACTAGGCTAGCAGGCTACATATAATTTTGTAGTCCGTGTACTTTAGAATCTTAGCTTTCTATGTGATCCTACTTTTCTACCCGTGCTCCAGGATAAAACCAGCCTAACTGTACTATTGAATTGTCTTGTAATAAGCTTGATAGGGCCTTCGTTACCTCTAATATTTTATGGTAGTGTATCCTGATATAACCTAATTGGACTTTGTTGTATTCTGGTTGAAAAGGGCACGCCTCTCCAAAAGAGATGCAAACTAATTAACTACCTACCTACCATTAAATTGTCTTCATAATGTATGCCATTTCCTTCAAGGGCAAATCCCGCATTCCAGAAAAAAAGTTGTCTCTTCAGTGTCCTCTGTGGGGGAAAAAAATGCTATTCAACTCCAATCGTATATGTAACTCTGTCACGCATTCCTTACAAACTATACGTGTCCGCTTTCACACTTCTATACTTCTGATAGTTAGAACAATGTATTCCGCGGACAACTAAGTAGTATTGTGTTGTGGGGTTTACAGCTTTGTTGCAATATCTGCGTCATTAATGTATTGCTTCGGCGTTAGATTGTGGTTCACTTCAACTTTTTACGAAAGGAGGTAGACATGTTCATACTTAACGCTCTTCATTTGCCTCTTACGTTTTGCAAAAAGTTTTTCATTGGTGTAATGAGTTTCAAAGAACTAGGAGATAGCCAACACTTTCAAATCCGATTCTTGTAGTGCTTTCCAGTAACACGTAATTTTGAAGCTTCGGCGATCCATCTTGCCAACTATTTACGTTCCACTCCAAACTGTACAGATTGATATAAATTTAGAATTGATTACACGCAAGATAAAGAATAATTAGGACCAATACCTCTCCAGCCCCATATTATAAAAAGCATCGATGAGTATTGTGTTGCAATTAATGGTCTGATCATCTCTCTAGGCCCTATATCTCACGATAGCGAGATTAGTGAACAAGCAAGAATAACAGTGACGTAAAGCCCAATTTTCCGTAAAATGTCTACTGTTGACATAAACAGCTCAATAAATCGACTTGTAATGCAAGTGGCACTACATTTGTTACAGAAACAAACCGAAGCCAAGACGAGGACATGTTTATGAGGGAGAGCAAGCTTATAGCCATCTTCCAGAAGCTCTTACAGTGGGGGAAAAAAGGACGTCAAATCGTTCAAATCTGCAGAAAAATGTGTGTATCTACAATATGAACGAAACATCGGCTAAGAGGATGAACCAACCCTAGTCAAATTCTACTTTCGAGCATTTCAAACACAGGAACCAGACTGTTAGATGATAGAGAATGTGTGGTCACAGTCAAGGTAGACAATGGTTGTATAATGACGCTAGATTACCTCACACGCACAGCGAACACTTCTTAAAAGATTGATATAGTCGACCAAATCCAAATCCATTCTTACCGTTTCCAATTTCAAAATTACCAAACGGGGACATAGGGACCACTACAGTTCAAATATACGATGGGAGCTAAACCGTCACATCATAGAGTTGATGTATACTCCATGCTATTGACAAATTGAAATATTGCTTCAAGCTAGGGACGTCCAGATGTATCACAGGCATGTCGAAATCGCATGTGCTGTAGCAAACTGTGCAAATATAACTTCTGTGGTGTAAATTAACACAACCACTTTCTCCTGTTCTCTATTGAGATCGCGCTAGTTAGTTGAGAGCGAGTGCAGAAAAGGAAACATAATAACCTCTTGCGGCATGCATTTACATTGAGGCCAGGTCATTGACCAGGTGATAGAGCTTATTCCAGCAACCAGAGGTTGGAAATTAAAACTGGTGGGTCCTCATACTTTCGGGCAGGATCACAGTTCCTGCCTGCAAGTTAAGGTGCGGACGTCAATTTGACCAGAAGGCACACAGCAGCAACCAGATTGTAAATACATTATCACACATAGACTAAGCAGCTATATGCATAAACAATTGAAAATGGTAAATTCGGCACAGTGTACATGTGGTCAAACCAACTAAACAGCAGATCACATCCTTTATATATCTTTCGTCAGAGGCTACTGAGGAGGTTTCGGGGTGGATTTGGCGTTCCCATCTCATGGTGACATAACAGCCATGCTGAAGTCGATTGTGTCAAACTTAAAGGCGCAGATATGACATCCAAACTGCAAGCCATGACACAACGCGTTTTGCTATCAACGTCATCTACATCCTGCTAATCTAAAAATGTTTGAGAACAATCACAAAAGAAGAAGAAGAAGCTTCACAAAAGTCATCTATGTCGACACCTGACAAAGTAAACAGAAGAAATAAAGATGTTAAATCTAACAACAACCGCATCTGATAATCATTAAACAACATTTCAATTAATGCAACTAACGAAAACAATAACAATTTAGGTAATGTCGGATATTTGCAACTATAAGAACGGTATGTGAAATATTTAAACAAGAAACATGTAATGAAGGAAACCCCACTCTAGTCTTCTACTCCAAAACTAGACAAGGACTGAATTTATAAAAATATTATCAGACGCTTCAATCAACAACATTCCCAAAAGATTGCACCAGTTAAAAAAAAATAAAATCCATGTAATCTATGAAATCTCATAGCAGAATAGAAAGTCATTAATCAGAACGAAATGTCTTATCTCTAGAATCCAATATTCCAACGTGACTCTGGTTCGTCACAAGTCCACGAGAGACCAAATCCATTCTCAAAACAATGCAAATAAACGGTGCGAAGTGTTCAATAAGATTATCTTCTCCGGGCAGTAATGACAAGAACTTGCTAAAATTGTGTATTGTGAGCTTAATAAAGATAGTGTAAGGAGTGCAGCTGGCAAGAGGTGAAATCCATTGCCCGGGAAATGTAACAAACATTTATTAAAGGATTGTCCATACATTACATCAACAATTGGAGAGGGATGGACTTGAAAAGTTTGAAAAAGGGTTAACAGTTGTTGATAAGGGGGGAGGGATTTTGACAAATTTGACATCAACAATAATTATTAAAAAATACTTTTAAATAGTTTGAATTTGAAACACATTTCTGAAAATGTTAAAAAAACTTATGTCACTTTTTTTCGTTCATTAAAAATTCAACACTTGTAAGATGAAATTTTAAATCTACATATAGCAAAATTATATACTTAAGGAGACAATTGTAAACGATAACATGCTTGTAGCATATTTAAGAAGATAATTATTATAGTTTCATGCTGAAGGCGGATGTGTAAGGCCAAAAGAAGCAGATATCTGAGCTATGATGTAAACCATGACACAGCTCATTCCGTTCTCCAGACTAATCTGCAGGAGTTTGAGAAAGAACGCAAAAATTGAAGATAATCAATTGAAGGCAGTATTTACTGTATACTGTATTTAAGGGGAGATTTGTAGTCGATAAAAATACAAATACTTTATTTAATAAGTGACTTGTATTCGAAAAGGAAACATTTAGGAATAATTTGGGTTCTTGTATGGAATGCGTACCCAGTGATGTGATTATTTCCCTTGGCAATGTTTGCCAGTTTATGTTCATCCTTTATTAATTTTCATATAAATTCATTTAGGATTAGGGTTAGTACTGTAAAACAAAACCAATCCTAAATAAAACTCTACTTATAACCGTAAAAAGAATAGGTTAATTAAAAATTGATAAATTTAAACCTGCAAACATTGCCAAGGGATATAAACAAATTAATAATCACTTCGGAGATTTGGGGGCGGGGGTGGGTGGGGGGGGGAAGGGAGGGTTTGGGTTACGCCTTCGAAACCAGAACCGAAACTTGTAATCACAGAAAACTGGTCTATGATCTCACTTCATGGAAACAAACGACATATAGTCATTTGTAAAAGAAAATAACATGAGAAAGATGGAGAACAAACACCCAACGGATCTCTCTTATAGAAAGACAGTGGTTCTACTAGACTTACAAGAGGATGTAGACCATACATTTCTTATGTAGCAGGATAACGTCGTACACGATTTCCAGCAGGGTGTAGTTCAGAGAACGGAAATATGCCGGGCCGCGGTTTTATTTGCGCCAGTGGCCCCACTCATCCGACTTGATATAAAATTATAACACGCCTACCACACTCCCCCACCCCCTCAAGAGTCAAGAGTAGTACGCGGTATCTCCAACTCTTGTTCCGTCTCTATTATATTTGTATTCATAAAATATCACATTAGCTAAATGCTTTCTCTTATTAAACACGCTATTCCAGACAGACCAGCGGCTACAGCGACACGTGACCTCTTTGAAACTGTTAATCACAATTAACTTATCACACTTTTGGCTGTCTCTTCTTTCACGCTAGCGGTTCTAAATATGAAGACGATATCGTACTATAAACATATTAAAAGTTTGCAGAGATAGATCATTTTCACTATCATTTCCTTAATGTGAATTTACAATTTAAGAAGTCGCATAATTTTAGCTTCGGGCTCTGTCATTCTTTCCACCCTCGTCGCTACCTCCGCCATTTTGTGCTCTACAAAATCCAAACTCAAGTGTTCTATTGTGAGCGTTGCTCCGTCTAGTCGACTTGCTAGATTTGTGCAGGTGATTCAGGAAAATTGTTACCCATTTTTTAAACCACTTCTCATTCATTAGGCTGGTTATGCGGGCAATGACCTACAATACCAGAAATCTGGCATCGTAATATCAGCGTATTACCTAAACCAGATCATCACTTTCTCTTTCATTTGCTATTATCATTCTCCCTCATTCTCAAATGTAAAAATAATTTCTGATCAGAGAATTTATTTTCCTGTGTGATTCTTGTAAAAGAATAATCATGAGTCTATTGAAGCGTGTGACCACTGGAAAAATTGCCAGGACAATTGAAACAAGAGAAGGTATGAGACAAAAAAGTAACGTCAGCGAGGGGTAAAAATAATGAAATTAACGTATAAATACTTTCTGTTGAATTTCATGCATGCCCGTATACACCGCACTTTATCAGAACATTTGTATTGCTATTATTCATTACGTAATTTTTACTATAAAAAATTATGATTGCTCACAGGCGAAACTTGACTGCATAACTAAAAGCAAACAGATCTTGAGTCAGTTGAATAATAGCGAAAGATAGATCAAGTGGTTTATTACGATTTATATGCTACATCTGTGCTGTTTTTGTGACGACCATTTATTATGAATGTGTGCGTAGTCAGGAAATGGCTTTATTCGGTTGTTTTAAACGTGTGTGGGCTTCCATAATTTGTCCTGTTACAAATCAAACTTACGCTTTCAAATGGAATGGGTTTTTGATTTCATTTTATGACGAAAACAGTTTTTGTGTGACTTCAAGCTTTCTTAGTTACTATTATTTGGTTGTGAGTTTAATCTTCTATATTTATGTATAATGTTATCCTCAAGGTCACTCCGTATGCCTCTCGGTTATGTTCAAGACAGAGAAGTAGGGATAGGTAGGTGGTTAAACCTCTCAACTTCTCCGAGAAATAAGGATGTGTCATAAATTACTAGGAAGCAAACACAAAAAACTGGTAATCCCCTCTCCTCCCACAAATTAATAGAAAATCAAACAAGAGAGAAAGTGTGAAATGAGATGTATAGTAAAAGCAGCAAATAGAACTAAAAGAGATCTTGAGGAATGAAGAGATTACACGAACTGTTGGAACAACATCTGTGGTGTGGTCAAATATATTAAATAACAAAAACTGATTTGGTAAAGGGTGTAAATGGTCGAAGGAGACAATCTAAATATTCAGAGAATGGTAGAAATGGGAATGACTAGAGGGATGGGAGAAAGTGCTCACTCTCTGGAAAGATCAGAAGAACGCGTAATCAGCAACTGGCTGGGGCACTGAGCTTATACAATTTTAGATCGCTGACGGAACGGCAAGCAGAGCATATATGGGAATGCCCCCAATGCTGCGACGCTTGTTCCTAATCAAGAATCGAGACTGAAATGGTTCGGTAACATAATGAGAATGACTTCTTATTGGTCAGCGGCAATAGCATACAACATGAAAATGGAAGGATGAAAAATACAGAGGAAGATCAAGAAGAAGATGGATTTAAGGAGTTACAGAAATGCTGAGACGTCACACCGTTACTGCATATCAAGTCACCAAACCTGCCACAACTCGAAAACCGATCGTCAATCCTACGACGCCTTACAACAAAGGCAGAGAAAGTACAATAGATAGATAGATAGACGAAATCTAAAGAAAACTAAAGAATTTCTCACGAGAAGGAGAAACTAAAATTTTTTCCCCCAAAGAAAACCCTTCCCTCTCCCCCTTAACGAAGACGTACCTACGACCCTGGTTCTGTCTGACATGATTTTTTTCACGTGCTGTGTTTACGTGTTTTGATCATCATAAATTACGAGCAATACATTACTCTCCTACCTAAGTAGACAAGTTTTAAAAGGCGAGGTCTCTCCAGATTATCGGATACCCAGAAGTCTCCTACTATCATCGGTGCAATGCCTTGAGAATAAGCCTTTTTCTCAGAGGAGGTAAAAACATATTGTACAGACTCTTCTTTTTTTTCCCTGCGTTCGTTCTAAAATTCCTGCAGATTAGCGAGATGAAATCTGGAGAACAGAACTAGCGAGATGAAATCTGGAGAACAGAACCAGCGAGATGAAATCTGGAGAACCGAAATAGCGAAATAAAGTCTGGAGAACCGAACTAGCGAGATGAAATCTGGAGAACCGAATTAGCGAGATGAAGTCTGGAGAACCGAACTAGCGAGGTGAAATCTGGAGAAACGAATTCATTGTGTCATAGTTTACAGCTTAGTTGTGATCTCAGCGCCTTTCTGCCTGCTGCATCCGACGTCAGCAAGTCTTGAAAGAGAGTTGTAGTTTTATCTTTGTAGGTAGGACTAACATCAGAGAGAGAGAGAGAGTATTAGACCTTTACCTTGGTAAGTAGATAATAGCATCAGAGAGAGAGAGAGAGAGAGAAAGAGTACTTGTACATTGGTAAAGTGTCATGACAGTGAGAGAGAGAGAGAGAGAAAGGGAAAGAGAGAGAGAGAGAGAGAGTTGTTCTTTTACTTTAGTAGGTTCGACTTTCAACAGAGAAAGAGAGAATTGCACTTTTGCATTCGTAGGTACGACTAACATCAGAATGAGATAGAGAGAGAAAGAAAGAGAGAGTTGTACTTTTACATTGATAGATTCGACTGTCACGACAGAGAGAGAGAGAGAGAGTGAGAGAGGGTGGGGATAGTTATACTTTTACCATGGTAGGTACAACTAACTTCAGAGAGAGAGAGAGAGAGATTGGGGGTGCGGGGACAGTTGTACTTTTACCTTGGTAGGTACGACTAACATCAGAGAGGGAAAGAGGGAGTTGTACTTTTACCTTCTTAGGTACGACTAAATCAGAGAGGGGGGAGTTGTACTTTTAACTTGGCAGGTATGACAAACATCAGAGAGAAAGAGAGAGAGTGAGTGAGAGAGGGAGGAAGTTTTACTTTTACTTTGTTAGGTACTACTAACATCAGAGAGAGAGAGAGAGATAGAGAGAGGTATATATATATATATATATATATATATATATATATATATATATATATATATATATATATATATATATATATATATAATTGTACTGTTAATTTAGTAGGTTATTTTTTGTCATCGAGAGAAAGTAACACTTTTATCTTAGTAAGCACAATTAACATCAGAGAGGGAGAGAGAGACAGAGAGAGAGAGAGAGCACGCTATTTTTACCATGATTTTAATGGTTGGTCTCAGAGGGTGTGTTGTACTTTTACCTCGGTAGATACGGATATCATGAAAGAGAAAGAAACATATAGTTGTAATTTACCGTGGTTTTCTCAAAATAGCGATAATTTTCCACTTCATGGTATGTTATAGATTATTTTACCATCATTTCTAATGTTGTCCGGAGAATATTTCTTATGTGTTCATCACAAATTATAAATCCTCAGAATGTTGTCCGGACAACAAATATATGTTGCATTATGGTTTATGGTGTAAATATAAAATCTGTGTCCTCCGTTTCGACTTTCAGTTTCTCAATTTACTGCATATTTATGGAATAGGCAACTCCAAACTTTGTCTCCTTAATGGTCACTTTCTTAAAATGCATGAAATATTACATTATTACTATTATTTGCTTCCATTTATTACACAGAAGACGCAATGATAACACTATATTTATGATATTAGATTTAATGATTATTAGTCTTTATTACTTCATAAAAATGGTTAAATGGTTGGGCCAGATTTTTCTTCAAAACTACCTCTTAGATCGCAGAGATTTTGGTCATGCAACTTTAGAATATCAATGACTCTAAGAATATTTATATTATTTAGTCCATAGATGCACTGAATTTTGCAAATCTGTGAATTCGTTTGATCTTTGAGTACCATTTCAAATACGTGTAGTCAAATTTTAGATTTTACAGTACTTTCGTTATTTTCTAAGTACTCGTTATTCATAGTTACTTTTGATGTCATATCAGATTATTTCCGTGTTTTTCTTGTAACAGAAGTGACATAATGTATCTAGAAATCTCAATTTTACTGTGAACTACACAACAATTTATCACATTGTGAACATTTGTGAGGTCCGTTTCAATTGGGTTGATTTGGTACAAATGGAAATCGAGAAATGTAATTTTTTAGATGCATTTGATAGCTAAACACTAAGTTTTGAACAAGACAGTAGTTTACAAAGAAAATGTTTTATTATGTGCAATGAAATGTGGCTGATATATGGATAACCTATAGCGACAAAGCTTTTAAACTACACACATTTCTAAGAGCAAATAATATTAATAAAGCGTCATTGATATTGGACAGTTGCATGTCGAAAATCTCAGCGATCGAACAAATAGTTTTGGAGAAAAATAATTTCCAATCTTGTTTATAAATAAATAAATAAACGTACTATTGTTGTTTTTATATTGAATGTCCCATTTCATAGAGGGTTAAAATGACCAAAACGCCATGCTGAAATAATGTCCAAGACCAAAAGGTGCATTTATCGCAAATAAGTTGTAAACTATGGCACATTCCCTTTTCCAGTATACCATCCCCCTTTTTAGGACAGGCAGTGTAAAACATTGCACTCTGAGCCCACATCTGACGACATGCACAGTAGAACATTGCACTTTTAATTTCTGCAGCCCAGATGTAAAAAATGCCAGGTATTTTCAAAGTAGAATTTGTTTTCAAATTCTGCTGAGAGAACTGCCAGGATAAATTATTGTTAAAATATATGAGATCGCAATGAATGGCCTCATCAATATCAACACACGGTCTATCACTGGAACAAACATGAGCTAGTTACTCGACAGATGTCAGCCTACTGGCTTACATGCAGTGTTTCTGTGTCGAATATTGAGACGAAACCAAGGCCAGAATAGACAATAAATTATTTAACGGAGAAATCAAATAAATTTGTTTCATTATGAGAAAATGGTTGCCGTATCACATCTGCTTCATTTTTAAACGGTGGAATTTCAAACATGTTAGAGATGTTTTATTTATATGAATATTGTATGCATATTGTTGCTTTTTTGATGACATTATTTAAATCTTCTGTTTTCTGGTTAAAGGTATACAGATGGAAACACAGATATGGGGGGGGGGGGGGATGGAAACAGAAGTATAGAGATGGAAACAGAAGTATAGAGATAGAAACAGAAGTATAGAGGTGAAATAGAGGTAAAGAGATGGTAAAAGAGGTTTAACAATGGGAACAATCATAGAGATGGAAACAAAGGTATAGAAATAGAAACTGCGATATAGCGATGGAAGCAGAGGTATAAAGAAAGAAACAGGGGCATAGCGATGGAAACATCGATATAGAGATGAAACACAGGTATAGAGGTGGAAACAAAGGAATAGAGATGGAAAAACAAGTATAGGGATGAAGTATAGGTATAGAGATTGAAACAGAGGTATATAGATGGAAACACAGGTTCAAAAGATGGGAACAAAAGTATAGCGATGGAAGCTGCTGTAGAGAGTGATTGATTGATTGAGAACTCCAGGAATTGCGAGCGATTAGCCCTTACTTCCTATGTGCAGTGGGGTGGTTTTTCTGAGCTTTCTTTCATACCCAGGAGACTTCAGTTTTCGGCTTTGTGCAATGCCTATTAAAGAAGTTTTCTACTCAGAGGAGGTAATAGAAATAGAAACACATGTATAGAGATGGAAACATAGATATAGAGATGGAAACAAAGGTATAGAGATGGAAACACAGGTATAGAGATGGAAACACAGGTATAGAGATGGAAACACAGGTATAGAGATGGAAACACAGGTATAGAGATGGAAACACAGGTATAGAGATGGAAACACAGGTATAGAGATGGACAAACACGTATAAAGATGGAAAAAGATGTACAGAGATGGAACGATAGATACAATTATAGATACGGAAACAGTCGGAATGTTCTTTTTATTTTCTGATATTTATTGAAAAAAGAAATAGGGTAGACACGATTGCTATCACACAAACATACACACAATGAGCAGAACTGATCTATTTTATGAAGCAGTCACCCGTGTGTTTACCAAAGACGGAAAGGGGGAGCAAATAATAGCGAAAATGTTATGTGCTAAGCATGTCATAAGAGGCAACTAAGGAGGATTTGGTGTAGAGTTACATGTCTCATTTCACATAGAGCAAAGTGACCAAGACGGCTTGATGCAGTTGGATGTTTCAGGATGAATGCACCGATATCGCGACTGAGATGTAACCAATGACACAAACATTATTTGAGGCAAACAGAGTAGTTATGGCATGCTTTTTTAACTATAACTAGATAAATCTCAGTTCCTCTTACAATATGAGTTATAGAAATGAAACATATGTTCCTCTATCTGAATTGTAAAAATGAAACATATGTTCCTCTGACCATCCGAGTTATTGAAATGAAACCTATGTTCCTCTGACTATCTGAGTTATAGAAATGAAACCTATGTTCCTCTATATGAGTTATAGAAATGAAACCTATGTTCCTCTATATGAGTTATAGAAATGAAAGATATGTTCCTCTGACTATCTGAGTTATAGAAATGAAACCTATGTTCCTCTATATGAGTTATAGAAATGAAAGATATGTTCCTCTGACTATCTGAGTTATAGAAATGAAACCTATGTTCCTCTATATGAGTTATAGAAATGAAACCTATGTTCCTCTATATGAGTTATAGAAATGAAAGATATGTTCCTCTATATGAGTTATAGAAACGAAACATATGTTTCTCTGACTCGCTGAGTTAAAGAATTGAAACATATGTTTCTCTGACTCGCTGAGTTATAGAAATAAAACATATGTTCCTCTCACTCTATTAGTTATTTAAACGAAATATATGTTCCTCTGAGTTGAAGAAATGAAAAAAAAATATGAGACAATAAGTTGAACGATTCTCTTTGTACCCAAGTTCCAAAACTATGAGAATTTTAATGACTGAAAAGAGTGCACAATCTTTAATATTTCTCGTACTATTTACAAGTGTTGGTAGAATATGCATTCATGATCAAGTGATTACACAAGAATTTTGTGAATGTAGTTATTTTATAGACAATATTTACTCTAGGAGGTTAACATTGCTTTATTTACGATCCGGATAAACTTGTAGATAAGGTGGATTTATGACGATCAATTCTTCCCATTAAGAAGTTATAACATAGCTAGGGATAAAACATATATCGACCACAAGTACCAGCAAAGAAGATAGCAAGAAAGACAAATTTAGCGAATTACTTTTTATATATGACCACGTACTAATATCGACATCAGAACAATTGCAAGAACATATGAACAGACTCCAGACAACATGTCAAAAATTCGACATGAAGATTGACATTGAGAAGACCGAAATAATGACAATAGCAAAGAAAGAAAGAAATCTCCATCAATAATAAAGACCTTAAATAGGTGGAGTTCAATTACATAGGTAAAACTATATCGAGTGAAGGGAAAAACAGTAAAGAGATACAAAATAGATGCAACAAAACATTCCGGATCCTAGGACAGATGACACGTATTTTCAAAAACAAAAAGGCAAACATAGACACTAAAGTTGCATTATACGAGACTATTATTATCCCATCACTGTGCTACCAGTGCCAAACCTGGACAATGACAGCACAAGACAAAAGAAAAATAGAGACAGCAGAAATTACGTGCCTTCGAAGAATACTCGCTGTGTCATTAATAAATAGAATTAGAAACGATAACATCGGATAGATATCCAAAACAATACCAGTATTGGAACACATCAAAAGACAACAGATCAAGTGGTTTTCACACACTTCCAGACCACCAACCCACAGAATGCCACAGATAGTCCTGACACATAGACATCACGGTTATAAAGCCAGAGGCAGACCATGTAAGAGATGTATCACATAAATCAAAGAAGCCATGGGAACAAGCTTACAAACATCACACAAGAAGGCCATTTCTAGATAACTCTACTAACCCCTAACACCGCAAGGCAAACAAGGGCCACATCGTAGAGATAGAACGATGGATAGATAGATAAAACGATGGATCGATAGATATATAGATAGATAGATAAATAAATAGAAAGAAAGATAAATAGAAAGATAGATAAATAGATAGATACATAGATAGATAGATAAAGCAAGACATACGGTATATTATATACAATAAACTCCCATTAAAGGATCTCTAACAAAATGATTATAAAAAACCCAACGAAAAACATGGTAATTTAAACAAAAAAACACACTTCTTTCTCGCCTTGTAGACATGATCAGGAAGGAAGTTTGGTCTTTTCAAGATAGGCTTATTACATCTCAGCCACAGAGCAAGGTTATTGTTACTGAAGTTCGCTGTAATTGTTAAGTAAGACATATTTGCATCACAAGATATCCCGTCACCATGACCGTATCATAAATCTAACACAAACAGAAATGCATTCAGTGAAGCGTGACAAGCATATCAGATATACAACAATGCTATTCAACTATTGGTGAAGTGTTTGGCGTCAGTTTTAAGCGTCATATCAAATTGTATCGCAAGTAAACTTTGGACGATTGGATGTTTAAACCACGAGCTCCGCAGAATACGGATGTGTCAGGTCATTAGCGCAAATAAAACGGCGACACAACACATTTTCATTTTCTGTACTACATCCTTCAGGAAATCTAGTAAGAACATTGTCCTGCTACAAGCAGGATGAACCACACCTCCAGTCGATTCAGCTGTAAATGAGTATCTGACACATCAGTTAGGGGAGGTGAAGACAGCAAGGAAGGGATCTCCCCTAATAGTTGCTATGGCTTAGTACACGAGCTTAGTACATGAAGAGTTTTTCATTCCAACTGTAGATTGCTGATATGGGACCTACCTTTATTTTACCTGCTACAAGAGAAATCCAGCTAGAGTTTGAAAATGAACGACGAAGAAGGACAGAACCACGAGCTAATTCGAGGTTTGTGAGGATGTCCTACTATTCACTCTACCACGGTACTACTTGGTTAGCACATTGTTAATCAACTGCTTATTAATTTCTGTGCCATACGTTTGCTTTCAATTTCAAAATAAAACAACATTTTTTACTTTCAACAAAGTTGCACAACTTTTACTGCGCTGGAACCACAACCAATATCTCCCTAGTTTCGAGTGTGGGGCTGTTCTATCTCAGTCAAGGAAGACGGGAGCGTATGAGTTAATAAATGTAAGGTATTACAAAAATACATCACTAAAAGATTGTATTTATCATTTCGCATGATCTTATAACAAAATGCAGTGTCTCGACGTAAAACGTATTCACCTCACAAATCTCTCCTATTGTCCAGGGACTAAAACGTCTTTTCAATCGCTTCTTCTTTTTAAACAACTAAAGTCCCAGCTCGTTTCCCAAGTTTTTGTTATATCTTCATTGATAAATATCAGTGATACCATTAACACAAATAAGATTTCAAAAATTTGTATCAACATTCTGCTAAGCAAAGCAAGCATATGTTGTTTGAAATCGTTGAGCATATGCTGCCCAACTGTGCCAGAATTGGGTTACTATTGTCAACCACTGTGAAGCGTAGTCGTGAGAAATTTCTATAGCATAGTAGTTTTGCAATCCATACTTGAGTGCGTTTACAAATGTTTCTTGCTTAAGAATTTAACATTATTCTAATTAACTATAATAATGATTTAAGCAACTATTTAAAACTGTAACTCATTTTTAAGAATTATAAATAATTAATTAATTATAAATAATTTAAACATTATAAATAAGTTATAAATAATTAGTAATAAGTGGAGTCAGAAAAACCTAGCTTTTAGGCATGAATTATAACATGTGTTTATAATGTAAAATTAAAATAAATCTGTATATAAATACACCAAGTCATGTATAAACAGTCCAGGAATATAAAATAAGCTAATGCATATTATAAATGTTACAGTGTCCTGTATAAACCACGTGACAGACGATTAATACAATATTTTATATTATTTATCGAAGAATACATGGTCTATTTATACCTTACTATTACATGTGAGGGTTCTTCCATGAATTCGTTTTCTTAGGGGTCCCGCAATGTTTAATATAGTATTATATTTGTGTGTAATTGTTGCAACGTGTATGTTTACACTTCTGCGTAAGCAAGATGAGAATACGATTGTAGTACTATTGAAAGTTATGTTTATATGTTATTATATCATTAGTTATGATTATGCTTGTTACAAATAATATTTGATATATTCGTAAGGCAAGATAATTTCGACATGACCTAGAAGTTTATGGATATTTTAAGTCAACACATTTCATTATTTATTGAAATTCGCTGTGTTACCGTTCGCCCTCGGCAGAGTTCGGTAAAAACGTGATTTCTCCGGTCTTTCCTATCGTCACACGCCAACAGAAGTCGCTATGCCCAATTGCGCTTGTACACAAACGCATTACGCGAGCAAAGGACATTATTGCATGCGACATATTGAGCGAACCTTTGCCGAGCCTCGCCACACGGGGGCGCTTTGTTTACACTTAGTGCGCATGCGTTAAAAAATCCAGTGGCGCGCAGGTTCAAAATTTAGCAGTACTTCTAGTTCAGCTAAGCCGTTTATGAAACCGTTATTTAGACGAACTTTGAGGAAATAATTATCTTTAATGGTGATACTGATTTAAATTCAACACTATTATGTTAGAGACTTAAAAAAACCCAGCAAATGTTATAGTAAAACGTTGACGGATTGAAGGACGACATGCCGTGGTTTTTTTCGATTTCCAATTTGAAGCGATAATTTAAGCAATAACAGAAGAACAAAATGATATGACTGTATTCCACCTGGTATAAAAAACGCTTGGGCAGACTATGGGGTGGGTTGACGCTTATCCTTGTAAACATCAGAGACCTTTTAATCCGTCTAAGATGTGTGCCAGAAGTCTTTTGGCAAGTTAGATCTAATTGCTAGTCCTTTACATGCATTAATCATTGCTTTGGACACTGCACGCGCTGTATGTGCCTTCACCTGTTCTCTGAGAATAAAACCTATTGTTATTCTCACACGTGGCCTGATACACAATTTTTGCATCAGGACAAAGGTTCTCCAAACGGCTGCACCGTTACCTTTGAACCATCTGCATATTTACAATTACCTAATAACAAAACACGTTCAAGCGGGAGACAAAAATTGTGCTTTTTATTTGCCAATGAATTTGTCCCAACCGCCCATTTCTCTTTTATTTCTCACTTCAGATGTTCCTTTTCTTCTGACGGCTTCCATAGAAGCTGCAGGCTGCACTTTCAAATCTTTCACAGTGAACCCCATGTCAAACGTAGAATCACATGTTTTGTCTAAACCAAAAGTTGCCCACAAGTCGCCTCTCATATCTCGTGTCCTCCTGCTGCCTCTCTGTGTGTGTGTTTTGCCCAATATCACATCACATCTGCTCTATGTAAGAACACTCCTTTTTTGTTAACACGACTTCCCACTCACAGACCTTTAGATTTTATTTCTTTCTTCCAAAAAGCTCACATCTTTCTTCCAAATGAGCGAAGGCACTTGTGCAGAAACAAAGACCCTCGGTAGCTCTGCTTGTAGAAGAAGGGCTACACGAGGCGATAGATTTGCAAGTCCCGTTATCGGGTGGTCTGACATAATTACTGATCTTGTTATGACTATAGTACAGAACTGTACAAAGTCGCTATCTGAAACTTGTGACATAGAAGAGGTGTTGTCTTCTTTTTGACACCCCACGTTCTGAGTCTTGCATGCCATATGCCACCTCTAGAACATCTTTTGTTTTTCGAACTAGACTCAAAGTACAAACGGCGTCTGTCGTCGTGATCCTATTCTAGTATACGATGAGCTACCAGCAGAATAAAAGAAATATGTTACCAAAAAACCAGCACAAGGCGGAAACATAAATATATGTTAAACATTCATAAGAAGATTAAGCAGAACTAGTTAGCTGGAAGTGCACATCATTTATTCATCATCATCATCAGCATCGTTATTATCATCAAACCTATAATCCCTAACAGTCGTAGGAGTACCACTCTGGAAACAATGACATATAAAAATCACGCCATTTCTCTCTGTTTCCAGTTGCTTGAATATGAATCCTGTCCAGTCTGTAATAGTAAAAATTTATACTTTCTGTTGTCCTCTTCATCTTACACCCTCAAATGACCACTGCAGGATCACCTTTAATAGGGGATCATGCCATGTCTCATTAGATGACAAACTACACAAGTTTACAATATTTCATTACTGCCGTAGAATATTCCGGTTGAAGTGCACAACTATTCACTATGTTTCTCTCGCATATGTTGGTCGTACGTTCTGTATGTTGGTTGTATGTTCTGTATGTTGGTTGTATGTTCTGTATGTTGGTTGTATGTTCTGTATGTTGGTTGCATGTTCTGTATGTTGGTCGTACGTTCTGTATGTTGGTCGTACGTTCTGTATGTTGGTTGTATGTTCTGTATGTTGGTTGTATGTTCTGTATGTTGGTTGTATGTTCTGTATGTTGGTTGTATGTTCTGTATGTTGGTTTTATGTTCTGTATGTTGGTTTTATGTTCTGTATGTTGGTTGTACGTTCTGTATGTTGGTTTTATGTTCTGTATGTTGGTTTTATGTTCTGTATGTTGGTTGTACGTTCTGTATATTGGTTTTATGTTCTGTATGTTGGTTGTATGTTCTGTATGTTGATTGTATGTTCTGTATGTTGGTTGTATGTTCTGTATGTTGGTTGTATGTTCTGTATGTTGGTTTTATGTTCTGTATGTTGGTTGTATGTTCTGTATGTTGGTTGTACGTTCTGTATGTTGATTGTATGTTCTGTATGTTAGTTTTATGTTCCGTATGTTGGTTGTATGTTCTGTATGTTGGTTGTATGTTTTGTATGTTGATTATATGTTCTGTATGTTGGTTGTATGTTCTGTATGTTAGTTTTATGTTCCGTATGTTGGTTGTATGTTCTGTATGTTGGTTGTATGTTTTGTATGTTGATTATATGTTATGTATGTTGGTTGTATGTTCTGTATGTTGGTTGTATGTTCTGTATATTAAATTCACAATACTCGCCTATAACGTCTGTTTTCAAAAACTTGTTATATATTAACTGTTTATAAATAAATGTTCTTTCCCATTGTTCTCTATGCATAAATCAGAGTAATAATGTATACAATGTAGCAAATAATATCATGATATTTCAATTTTTCTTGGGGAATGGTAATATGTGATGCTTAAAATTAATGATACATTAATGATTTTACATATGTAATGTCTAAGTTCGTATCTTGGTGACTTGATCATACATCAATAATGTGAGATGTATTAATACAGTGGTGACTTGATGATACATAGATGATCTCAAAGTTATAAATATGGTGGTGACTAGATACTATATAAATGGTGCCAAAATGATTGATACTTTAATGATTTTTTGATACATAGATGATCTCAAAGTTATAAATATGGTGGTGACGATGAAATATGGACGATGCCAAAATGATTTATACTTTAGTGACTTGATGATACATAGATGACCTCAAAGTTATCAATACCGTTGTGACTTGATATATAGATGGTGTCAAAATTATTGATACTTTGGTGACTTAATGATACGTAGTTGATGGCAAATTTATTATATGGTGATGTTTTGATAATACTTGGATGATATCAAAGTTTATGACAAATTGTTGTCTTGATGATGCATGATAATAATTTGTGTAATTTGATTATAAATAAGTAATGTTAAAGTTTATGATACCTTAGTGACTTGATGTAACATTGAATGTGTTGTCCAGGATGAAGATAACTGTTCATGTACTAAGCAACTGCAACTATTTTGTGGGATGGCCAGTTCCATTCAGCGCTGTTTTTACCTCCCCTAACTCATTTACAGCTGAGTCGACAGGAGGAGTTGTCGTGTCAAGCGAGAAATCACAACATGGATTGTTTTTTTGTCCAGACGTGGTTTCGAACCCGACAACGTGGTTTCGAACCCGACACACTGTAACTTGTGATAACAAGCAAACTCGCTATCAACAACACTACAGCGCTCCTGAATGACATGATGTACATAAGTGATGTTAAAGTTAATGATGTCTTAGTGACTTGATGAAACTTATATGGTGTCAAAGTTGATTAAATCATGGTACCTTGATAATGCATCAATAATGCTAAAGTTAAGGACATCTTAGTAACTTGATGACATCAGAACACTTGTTAGAGATCCAGACATTGACGCAAGAACTCTAATACACGCCACTCGTGAGACGTCATTCGTGAGATCCAGACATTGACGCAAGAACTCTAATACACGTCATTTGTGAGATCCAGACATTGACGCAAGAACTCTAATACACGTCATTTGTGAGATCCAGACATTGACGCAAGAGCTCTAATACACGCCACTCGTGACACATCATTCGTGAGATCCAGACAATGACGCAAGAGCTCTAATACACGCCACTCGTGAGACGCCATTCGTGAGATCCAGACATTGACGCAAGATATCTAATACACGCCACTCGTGAGACGCCATTCGTGAGATCCACACAAGGATGCAAGAGCACTAGTATATGCCATTTGTGAAATCAACAAAAAAAATAATACAAACAGAAGATGCTAGAGTATTGTTTTATAGATTTTTAATTGTTTTACCACGCCCAATTTGGATGTTTGGAGCCATTGAGGCAAATAAAATGACAACACAACGCATTTTTGGTTTACTGGACTACATCCAACTAGAAATATAGGCGGGCCATTATTCTGCTACAAGAGAGACCAGACCCATGGGGTCTTTGAGAACAAACACAAAGAAACACACGCGCACACACACACGCACACACACACGTACACAAAACATACACTTAATTTCTCTATATGTTGATACTGATTAGTGTTAAAAAATTCAGACATAAATTTTTTTCCCTATAAAATTGGAATTAATTATGGTGTTTGAGTGGTGGGTAATTATGGTGTTTATGTTGGGGTAATTATGGTGTTTGGTTTGGCGTAGTTATGGGGATTTAGTGGGAGTAGTTATGGTGTTTGGGTAATAATGGTGCTTGGGTTGGTGGTAATTATGATGCTTGTGGTCTGCGATGACTGTTATTGCTTCTAGAATTTTTCTTAATTCTGCTTTTATCACAACTTTATATTCCTAGCATTATCGACAAAGTTAGGTAAAAAAAAAGAAAGGTGCTTATACAAATAACAGGCAAAACTTTACACACGGTAATAAAGTTTTACTTATCACTGAAAACACACATAATAATATACACACATCGATGCTTCGACCAAAAGGCTTTTAGCAAGACTACATTTAGAAAAAAAAAAAAAAAAACTAGCATGAACGATTCTGTTTTCGTTCAAAGCCAAATGCTGAGATAAATCAGAAGAGTTCAAACAAGGTCAGAAATGAAACAACACAAAAACCATTACGCTAGGATATTCAGGTGACGGTCATTAAGTTGTGCTTCTTTGACGACTGAACCCGTCACGCCCTTGAGAATCGCGCTCTCTCTCTCTCTTTATATATATATATATGTATTCCGAATATGGCACCATTCCGAGTTATCTCCACCTTTCACTCTGCCATGTGATCGTCAATAGTGCCGTTATTGTATGTCGTTCATTGTTTTGTGTATGTAGTCTTGATAAAGGAAGGCCTTTTGGTAGAAACGTCGAGTTGTTGTGTTATTATGTGCATTTCCAGCGATTATCCAAATTTCATTACTCTGTTTCATTCTTTGCCTGTTGGATGTCAGTTTGTCTTGCAAGTACGTACATATAAATATAACAATTACATATTTTACAATTGTAAACACTGATAATTTGAAATTTTAAAAGACCTGAATTCGTCATTTTCTGCATATTTTATGATATATTATTGCTGTCTTTGAAAGGTAAAACATGCTAGTTGCATTTGTTTTGTTATGATCCCCTGGAATGACGAGTTATTATGCTCTTGTTTTCTATGTGCAATTATTGTTTCTTTCATAGCTCTCTTTCCTAACTGGAAAACATTCACTCTCAGTGGAATGAAATAAGAAGAAGGTTACAATTTAGAGGTGTTTTGTGCTACGTATAAGATAGGTTACACTTTTTATATATATCCAGACATTAAATCACATGAAGGCCTGCAACCATTAGAAATATGTACTTCTTCAGCGTTAATTCTCAAATTCCCGTTGGAACTCTCTTGCAGCAGAACAATGGTACTGCTAGTTTTCTTGCAGGATTAAATCCGGAGAATGAAAATGCGTTGATTCGCCGTTTTTTTTTGCGACACAGACCCGATACATCCGTATTCGGCGATGTAGTAGTAACATTCAGGTTTGTAGATAAGCCCATAAGGCGTGCCAAACTAAAAAAAAACCCCTTCCTTAACAATTTTTCACAGTAAGGTCAAATCACATTTTTTCATCATAATAACGATATGACACAATAACGATCTGACACAATAACGATCTGAAACAATAACGACCTGACATAATAACGATCTGACAAAAACACGATCTGACATAATAACGATCTGACACAATAACGATCTGACAACATAACGATCTGACATAATAACGACCTGACACAATAATGACCTGACGCAATAACGATCTGACACAATAAAGACCTGACATAATAAAGATTTGACACAATAAAGATCTAACACAATAAAGATCTGACACAATAACGACCTGACACAATAACGACCTGTCATAATAACTACCTGACACACAAACATGCACTAATCACGTTTAAAAAAAAAAAAAATTTATGGTAAAATCACCCACCTCCACCCCCTTTAAAAAAAACATATCTACAGTCCTGGTATTAATGGTCAGCATGGCTAAAATACAGCCACTGTCATATTACCTATTGATCTGTGTTAGTGTGGCACCAGTCTCTTTGATCTTCTCTTAATGTTCAATCATTATTTATCTTAGATTCGTGATTTGTCATAGCATGTGAAAGCGGTTCTAAATAAATCCACTTTCCTGTTTAAAATCGACGTTTCCATTTCTTGCAATATTGTTGCTTGAAATGCATATCGAAAAAGTCGACTAAGGAGGTTTTGCAGGTTGGGTTATCTGTTTCATCCCATAGAGGGTTAGAGTGGCCAAGACACTATGCTAAAGTTGGATGTATATGAAACAAAGATACAAATATTGCAGTCAAGGTGTAAACCATGGAATGTAGGCATATGTATATAGAAACACCTCAGGTGTGGAACTAATGTGCAGTCTCAATAGGTTATATTTTCTCCCTCTCTTCTTGGTAGCGTTGACATGCGTCGAGAGTGTGTTCCGCAGTCTCTGGACTGCGCAAACAGTTGCACAGGCATTTTCCTATTTCCATAGGTTGTGTGGATCTGGATGCCGATGCTGATTTTAACAACTTTAACTATTTTTTTCCCAATTGAAGTGAGAATTGAATCTTGAATGACCTGAATAATAAGCCAGTTCACTAACAACTGAGCTACCGCACAGTTTAGGTTTATTCTTAACATTGGGGATCATCAGGTAGGCTAGAAACTCTGAACCTCCTTAGTCACTCTTACGACACATATGACAGCATTGCTAATCGTTGATATCCTTTCAGACCCAGCACGACGTTGGGTTGTTCATGACTCAACACCAGTAGTTATCCATTTCAAAAATCCATGTCACATGAGATAGAATATTCAGGTTAAACACATAATTTATTTGCTCCTAAGGCGATCGCCAAAGAATCTCCTTAGACAATAAGATAATCTACAGTCTTGGTGTACTCTATCCACTTGAACTTAAAACAACCCACGATTGCATCTAAGTATTCAATACTATTTAAAAATATACCTGTGGGTGGTGTTGGTGGTGTTTGGTAGAGCTAGGTGTGAGGCAGTGAAGGAAAATGCGTGCGATGTGGGTTTGTGAGCCTGAAAGGTTGTCTTGGAGATGATGGTCGTGGTTGTGGTGCGTGGCGTAGGGATGCTTTGACAGGGTTTCTAAATTATAAGATGTTTCTGTTTCTTCTCATCGTGATGTACTTGTTTTATATTTCTTCTTATCTTGATGTACTTGCTTTCATTTTATTCTTATTCTTATTCAATCTCGTTTATTATCTATTTTTGTTCCTCCTATCTCTTCCTGTCATAATAATATGCATGTCTTTGTGTAGTATTCGTTTGTTTTTCTTGTTTGCAGTATGTCTTTATGCAGACTTGTTTGGTTGAAACGTTGCTTGTTTTTGTGAAGGTTGTTAGCATCTTGTTTATTAAATTATTGACAACACTCCTTACCTACTGACCCCCCCCCCCCTCTATATCGCTCTGTGTGTCTCCACTCCTCACGTCTCTAATAATACGTTGGTTTGTTCCATGAGATTAGAGATTTAGTTCCTTTGTGTTGTCTGTGTTCGAAAGGGCATAAAATTAGCAATACATATCTAAAGAGAGAACTAAGGATTTTTAAGGGTGGAGTTGTCTGTCACATTCTATATGCCGTATTGGCACAAAAGACATGTTTAAATCAGATGTGTCAGGTCGAAAAGCGCATGTGTCGAAGACAAGCTGCAAGCAATGACGCAACACATTTCCAGACTATATGCTGTTAACCACTAGAGGTTTGAGACTTAATGAAGAACCTAGGAACCAGGGTAGAATTTTATAAATAATGATTGTTAGGTGTTTCACAATTTAGTGTAACAATTTAGACACCACGTGTACATAGACAGATAATATGCATAATCTGACAAAAACTGTAGACATTACGTGTATATAGACACATTAGCTGAATAATCTGACAAAATCTGTAGACATTACGTGTACATAGACACAGATAAATAATCTGACAAATACTGTAGACATTATGCGTACATAGACAAATTAGATAAATAATCTGACACATACTGTAGACATTACGTGTACATAGACAAATTCGATGAATAATCTGACAAAAACTGTAGACATTACTTGTACATAGACACATTCGATAAATAATCTGACAAATACTGTAGATATTACGTGTACATAGACAAATTAGATAAATAATCTGACAAAAACTGTAGACATCACGTGCACATAGACAGATGAGATCTACTATAAAATGTCTGATAGCTTCCATAAAAAAATTGAAAACAAAAAATTAAAAAAATTTAAATCTTAATTTTGTAATTCGGTGAACATCAAACCAGAAAGGACACGTGCACAAACAAAAGTGATGTGAACCCAATGTGTGAGTCTACAGAACAATTAAAACGGTAATAGGAAACTCGTTAATCGCTCAAATGGCTACTTTCAAAGCCAGTTCTCGGAATGTCTCATGAATTCGCGTGCGAGATCGTGATTTATCTCTTAGACCTCAGGCTATCAAAAATAGACTCGGGGCACGACAGTGTTGCCGGGAGATGGGTATTCACTTGATTAAGCTGCTGAAAAAAAAGAGTTTCGAGTAGCGCTTCTGTAAGTCAAACAGAGATTAGATTATGTTTGAATTCCCCTCAGTGCAACATTACAGGCCAATGTTACTTATTTGTTTAAGTTTTCTGTTTTCTTGAACGAGAAAGCAATGGCGTGATTTAAGTAATACTGAAATACAAGGTAAAATGGCATCCTGTGAATCTGCAGTGTCAAATATGATATTCATACCCACGCTTTACGTTCGGTTGCTGATGATAAACGGGGTTGGGGGAAAAGGGGATGGTGGGGTGGGGGAGTTAGTATTTCAGTCTCCCCCCACTCCACACGCCTTTATTCCATGTGCTTGTACTTCTATTATCTGTTCATGTGTGGAGAAAGTTATCTGTGTATGAGTGGAGAAAGTTATCTGTGTATGAGTGGAGAAAGTTATCTGTGCGTGAGTGAAGAAAGTTATCTGTTCATGAGTGGAGGAGGTTATCTGTTCATGTGAGGAGAAAGTTATTTGTGCATGAGTGGAGAAAGTTATCTGTGCATGAGTGGAGAAAGTTATCTGTTCATGGGTGTAGGAGGTTATCTGTTCATGAAAGGAGGATGTTATGTGTTCATGACTGGAGGAGGTTATCTGTTCATAAGTGAATGATGTTCTCTGTTCATGAGTGGAGGAAGTTAACTGTTCATGACTGGAGGAGGTTATCTGTTTTTGAGTGGAGGAGGTTATGTGTTCATCACTGGAGGCGGTTATCTGTTCATAAGTGGAGGAAGTCATGTGTTCATGAGTTGGGGGTGAGGAGTTATCTGTTCATGAGTTGGTGGTAGGGAGTTATCTGTTCATGAGTTGGGGGTGGAGAGTTATCTGTTCATGAGTTGGGATGGGGAGTTATCTGTTCATGAGTTGGGGGTGTGGAGTTATCTGTTCATGAGTTGGGGTTGGGAGGTATCTGTGCATGAGTTGGGGGTGGGGAGTTATCTGTTCATGAGCGTAGGAAGTGCATTAGATATTGTTGTACTAACAGCTGGTGTGTCCTAGCTGTCGTCATAACCTGTAAAGGTTGGATTTGTAACTTTACCTTCAAAAGAAAAGAAAATCATACACTGTAAAAATAATACAAACTGTGATCTGAAGCCTTGCTGTCAGGATAATGAGGTTTGTGTCTGTCTGTCTGCCAGTCTGTCTGTCTATCTGTCTATCTGTCTGTCTGTCCATCTATCTGTCTGTCTATTATACTTTTTATAGTATGATATCTTCTATGATTTTGTTTCTAGGTATCGTGTGTGTGAATGTCGATGACAATTCCCGTAATGGCACTATTGGCTGCTCGACATGGAGTAACGTTGTTAATATTGTAACATCTCAAGATATGGGTAACTCCTTCAATTCACCTTCTTCTATTCATTCACCTCTTGATGTTTTTATTGTGATGATATATGTTCCTGTTAATATCATTCATGGCAAATATTGGTTTCATTTTTATTAAGTGGCCGAACCTTTTCAGCCTCTGTTTTTCAATGTATTTGATAACATATGTTACTCGAACAACTTGTTTAATCTCTTCATTCATCACATGGTCTGTTCTTGTTCTATTTTATGATTTTCTTAAACATCTCATTTCGCATATAATAAGCTTCCTCTCTTGTTCTTTACTTATTGTCCATGTTTGACAGTATTAGCAGAATGATAGTATAGAGATTTACATTATTATTTCAATATAATGTATGCCATTTGTAAAAATAAAATACTATCTAGAATACAAAACATTTAACAAAATTATTAAATATGATCTCTTGATATTTCATAGTTCAATTTTTCGTAGAGCGTACGTTTCGCTACAGCATATATTTTATATATTCTACACAACATTGCTTTTGTGGTAACTGTACATTACTTATAACAACGGATAATTTCATAATATTAATAATAATAATTTACCCACTTTCCACTTGTTAATAATAATAATAATAATAATAATTGTTATAATAACTATTAAGAATTTAGAAATACCCTCCTTAATTATTTCAAGAATTCAGAAACACAATCCTTAATTATGTCAAGAATTCAGAAACCACTCTGCTTAATAATGTCAAGAATTCAGATACCACCCTGCTTAATTATGTCAAGAATTCAGAAACCACGCTGCTTAATTATGTCAAGAATTCAGATACCACCCTGCTTAATTATGTCAAGAATTCAGAAACCACGCTGCTTAATTATGTCAAGAATTCAGAAACCACTATGCTTAATAATGTCAAGAATTCAGATACCACCCTGCTTAATTATGTCAAGAATTCAGAAACCACCCTGCTTAATTATGTCAAGAATTCAGAAACCACCATGCTTAATTATGTCAAGAATTCAGAAATCACCCTGCGTAATTATGTCAAGAATTCAGAAACCACGCTGCTTAATTATGTCAAGAATTCAGAAACCACTCTGCTTAATAATGTCAAGAATTCAGATACCACCCTGCTTAATTATGTCAAGAATTCAGAAACCACCCTGCTTAATTATGTCAAGAATTCAGAAACCACCATGCTTAATTATGTCAAGAATTCAGAAATCACCCTGCGTAATATGTTAAAAAGTATTACCTCACCCCCTAACATTATGTTATGAAAGATCCGAACTATATCATTTGCTTCATATCTATAGTAAAATTTTCCATTTTAATTGGTGCATAGAAACAGTATTGGTGAGCAGTGCCGGATTTACGTATAAGCTATACAAGCTATAGCTTAGAGCCCCCACATTCTTGGGAGCAGCGCCGGATTTAGACTTGATAAGGCCCTAAGCTATTTGCGATATGCGGCCTTTTATAAGTTCAGATATTATATGTCAGTACCAAATATAATTTTTTGCGGGCCCCAAGACAGTGGGGGGGGGGGGGGCCCTTAGCTATAGCTTGTTTAGCTTATACGCAAATCCTGCGTATAACGGGCCACATATCTGATATAGCTTAGAGCCGTATAAATTCTAAATACTGCGCTGTTGGTGACTTCAACTTTTATCAACTGCATCCCTCCCCTTGCCATCAACTAAACACTCGTGTGCTTGTATGACGTCCTCCACCCCCCCCCCCCCCCCGCAACCCCCTAATTGTTGACGTTATTAACGGCCATCTCCCTAGTTGCCATCTTGAAACACGGTAATGAAGGCTAAGACTAAACACTGGAAAGTTGTAAGAATACACACAAAGCTTGACCTAACTACAATGACTTTTAGCTTTATTATGTGATTGTGCAAGATGCCATTCTTCATTCGTCTTGCATTGTGATAACTGTGCAAGATGCCATTCTTCATTCGTCTTGTATTGTGATAACTGTAAATCTCCTTTCGTCTCAACGTCGATTTTTGCAATTTTTCCTCTGTGATTCAGTGATAAACAAATTATCATTGCACAGTCTTCAAGTTCCACCGAAGACGGATGTGTCTGGCCATTGGCACAAATAAAACGGTGGTACAATTTTATCATTGCACAGTCTTCAAGTTCGTCTGTTAGATTAGTTGTGCTGTATTTGTTATTATCGATTAGTTGTCTTTTAACATATATACGACTGATTAGTGTCTCTAATCTTTGCTCAAATGTCGAACCCGGTAACACACAGGTGATAAAAATTGATTAGGTTCAAGATATCATTAAAATGTTAAAGAAAGTGAAGACAAAGTTGAAAACTTTCTTTTGTTTCCTTGAATGTTTGGCAATGAAAGGTAAACATTATTCATACTTAAATAGACGGTGCAAACAATACAGCGCTCGTGAATGGGATCTCGATGATGGTGCCTCTACAGTTTCCATCATCCAGTCCTTTTCAATCAAGGTATGTGTTTGGAAGCTTTATTTGATCAATTAGGCATTAGTATCTGGTTACTGCTGAGTTATCATATTCTTGGACAACGGGACTCATTTCCTTGTCTTCTCAATGGAAGAAATAAGCCTCGTTTTGTTTTTAGCTTCAGCAAATGTTTTTTCTGGAGCTCTGATCTGGCCGACAGATGGCAAAGAAGGAGTTGAACCATTGTGCGAGATCTAGCCTGAGCACTTTCGCTTGTCTTCCCTATGTTTGGCCTGGTGATAGCTAAGACAAGGAGACCTGCCAGAAAGGCGGGATAACGCAGCCAATTCAACAAAAGAAATTCGCATTCTATTTGAACGCTACTGTTGAAATAGTTCCGACTATTAATGTTATAGAAACCCGCCTTCTCTATTTATCGCATTCGGTGGATAATAGAAATAAAATCATTTTTTGGTCCCCTAGTTTCTACGAATCCAATGTAGTTTGTTTTCTGATGGTTCTTATCCAGAGCTCTCTGCAGAACAGGAAGTGGTTCTTCCATTGTGTTCCATAACCAAAAATTGAAGTATCATGCGACAAGTGCTCTGTCACTTTTGTCAGTACTCGCGATTTATAGTGCTTTGATAATGGTCACTCGGGAATAGCGAGTTCTGTACTCAATTATCACCAGAGGACACGTGGGCGTACATCCAGAAAAAGAAACATTTAGTCAATGCTTATTGATAAGCGCGCCAGGGGATATGTATGTTTGCTATATCATGTTTGCGGCAGTGGTGTAGTTGGGGACGGTGAGGGAGTCTCTAATGGCGTCTCTAAGGGGGTCAGACTTAGAAAGGCCAACAATTTGATACCAGAATTGGTTCGAACTGGAAAAAAAGCTTTCGCTTCCGAGGCTGGGGCGCCAATTTGTTAGTTTGGAGCGGGCGCCAATTATATTAGCTAGGCAACTAGTTGGCGGATGTAGCTATGATCGTGCTCTAATAAAGATCTTTGTACAGAATGTAAGCACGACATGAAAAGCTGATTTTTTAAATTATTTCCGTGGTTTTCGTTGGTCGGCATTGCCTTTTTTGTCATGTGAATCCAAGTATATAATTAGTGACCAACGAAAACCACGAAAATAATAAAAGACGTAAAGAATAAAGACTTCTTTACTTTCTGTACAGTCTTTACTGCTGACTATCTCGATGAAACAATACCGTTCTTGAAGCATACATCGCCCGTGTGTTGCCGGGGCCCGAAAGGGTAGCAAAGAATAGCAACACTGTTTACCTAAAACGCATGTCGTAAAAGACGACTAAGGAGGTTATGGGATGGAGTTTTCTGTCGCATCTCATATATGGTCAGTGACCAAAGTCATGCTGAAGTCGGATGTGTCAGCCGAAAGGCGCAGATATTGCAGCAGTACTGTAAACCATGACACAACACATTCCGTTCTCCGGACTACATCTTGCTAATCTGCAGGAGTTTGAGTACGAACGCAGAAGAAGAAGAAGAAGCATACATACAATTCTAACAATCCTGGAGAAAAAAAGACAGTGATAGTTCCTGTGTCGACGAGTTCGGGGAGCAAAGAATAGGCATCACTGTAACGTACCATGCATGTTGTAAAAGGCAATAAATGAGGTTTAGATGTAGAGGTTGGCTGATTAATCTCATAGAAGATCATAAATGTCATGCGCATGGCCGAGAGGTTAGTCGCACACCCATGAGTTCCAGCGTTCCACTCTCAGTAAGGACTGACTTTTTTTTTTACTGTCGGAGGATAAATTTTAAAAAAACCTACATGACTTAGCGGCAGTAAAGGCATGCAATCTTTATCATACAAGCCATTCGCAACCTCCCTGCAACTCTCTCAAGGGGAAAATAAAGTATTGGCAATTAATAGTTGACATTCATGCTAAAGAAGTATGTGCCGTATAGAGTGACGCAGACATTACATTTAACTTGTAGTCCATGGCACAACGGATTCCGGTGTCAGGTCTACATCCTGAAAATTCTGAGTGTGAGAACTATTGCAGAAGTGGAAAATACAGAGACAACATTAAGATTGGTTTATAGAGTTTCAAGTGCATAGCTTGGTTTATAGATTTCCAAATGAATAGCTTGGTTTATAGAGTTCATAGTGCATAGCTGGATTATAGATTTCATATTGCATAGCTTGGTTTATAGAGTTTATAGTGCATAGCTTGGTTTAGAGATTTCCAAGTGCATATCTTGGTTTATAGATTTTCAAGTGCATATCTTGGTTTATAGAGTTCATAGTTTGGTTTATAGAGCTTCAAGTGCATAGCTTGGTTTATAGATTTACAAGTACATAGCTTGGTTTATAGATGTCCAAGTGCATAGCTTGGTTTATAGAGTTTATAGTGCATAGTTTGGTTTATAGAGTTTCAAGTGCATATCTCGGTTTCCAAATGCTTAGCTTGGTTTATAGAGTTCTAAGTGCATATGATTTAGAAGCAAGAATGAATGAAATCTCGTAAAAATGAACAATTATTCGTAACGGAGATAGTGAAAGAGAAAGCACCTAGGGTTTTAAACGTAACGGAGTTAGTGAAAGAGAAAATATCTAGGGTATTAAGATGGATTCATTGTCTATGTTCCACAGCAGCTTCTTCTTTTTCTTCTTCTTCTGTGTTCGTTCTCAAACTGATGCAGATTAACAGAATATATAACCTTAAAAAATTAGAAATAATTAATTGGAAACTAACCACACATTAAAATAATATATACACAATTCTACTTCAAAATCAATTAATCTGAAATGGATATCTTGAACAACAAACATTCAACACGTGCTGCAAGGGTCGCTAACAAGACGAGTGACTAGTGTTTCCTCAGAAGATACGCTAAGAAAATGCTGATGAGCCGCTAAACTGTTGTTGCTTTAAATCATGTCTGAGATTTGAAACAAAACGTGGTAATTTACAAATGCGTGATGGATTTAGATAATAGAGTTGGTCTTGAGCTGTACTCACAAAATTGTCTTCATAAATAACACAACTGCTTCATAGCCAGTACACAATATAATGTCTCAACGAAAGCTGAGTGGTGTGTATAAAGAAATTTTGTTCATGTTTTTTTAAAAAAAATGAATTTATTTTCTTGTAAACACTTATGCCATTGTCACCTTGGACATCGTATTTGCTTACTGTCTGTTTTTAATGTTTTTACTGTTTGTTCACTGTTTTCTTCTTCTTCTTCTTCAGCGTTCATTCTCAAATTCCCACTGGATCTCTTTTAATGCAGGACAGTGTTCCAACTAGATTTCCAGCAGGATGTAGTCCAGAAAATGGAAATGGTGTGTGTCACCGTTTTATTTGCGTCATTGACCCGAGAAATCCGTAAAAATGGTTGAAACGTTGAAAATATCTTGCAATTTGTTATGTGTATAATTTCATCTATATATATCTCATAGTCTGTTGATGATCATAAAACTACAAAAACATGTGTTCTTCGTAAGAACTATGAATAAAAGAGGAACCATTGAGTGGTTTTAAGAAACATTACTGTTTGAAATGTGGCTCGAGGGATTGCGGTTATCTAATTTTGTTATTGTCAGACTGCAGAAGCACTTTGCCAGACTTGTATCGTAGAAAAACAGCAACTTACAGATCGTCCTAGTCCTACTACACCTCCAGAAGATAGATTAATTCAGAGGCAAGCACAGAAACAGAGAACTGCTAGTGCACATGTTATCAGAAGATTCCATAGAGAGGCAACAACTCTATAATCAGTGATCAGACTATTCGGCCTTATATTTGAGCGCAGACGTTGCTACAAAAGTTATTGTAATCTCTTCATTTCTCACATGTTCTCTTTTTTGTTTACCCGTGTGACATCCATGGCCTAGAATTATAGTACAGAATGCAAAGAATAATACAACTGTATTTTTCCAATAATATTGTAGGAAGCGTTTAAGCAGATGACCGAAGTCTGATGAACTAGTTCGTCCAGAAGTATATTCTGCTCTTCTGCAGGTTGATCTTGAGTTAGTATTACTGCCGTAATGAAATGCCTCCTTTCGAAGACTTCTTCTTCCTCTTCAGTGTTCATTCTCAAACTCCCGCTGGATCTCCCTTGTAGCAGGACAATGATGCTACTAAATTTCCAGCAAGATGTAGTCCAGAGATTGGAAATGCGTTGTGTCGCCGTTTTATTTGCACCAATGGCTCGACACATCCATCTTCGGCGGGGCTTCGGAGACAAAACATGTATCCATGGCAAAGAAGGATAAACACTCTAAAACAACCATGACTTTGTGATAACACATCTTATACGGTTTCATGTGTGATTTCGGATGTGAATTTATTAGAAAGAGTATGGTTTATCAATTGATACCTTCTCACTGCAAAAGTAATTACCTAATCATCATCCTCATCACCATCGTGTTCTGTTTGCTGCCTGTCTTAGACATGTCATTTCCCAGGTAGTAAGCTATCTCCCTTGTATTTTTGTTATCATTCACGTCTGACACTGATAACAAGGTTATGTTATAAAGATTGAATACATAATTAGGCTGATGGTTTTACTTAAGACTAATATTTCAAGATTGGGATAAATTGATAATTATCGAACTAATAGGAGAGGAACAATGTCTCATGGTAGCAATCTCCCGTCGGGGATGAAGATAACTCTTCATGTACTAAGGCATAGCAACTATTAGTTGTGGTTACAAGTTCTCTTTCTTGCTGCGTTTAACACAACTATCGAATAAAATCTTGCTCCCTTTTTTGTGGGAATGCGCACCACGTTGGTAAATACAGATCGAGTACATCCAATAGATGAGGAAATGATAATGGATCAAGTCGACATGCTGAAACAGTTTTGCGATCAGCAATTTGATGTGACCACAAACTTATCTTAGAAATGTACTTGATTTCTGAGAGAATTTGAAATAACTTTAACCCTTGATTAGTTTTAGTGACAGCTGCCTCTTTATGTGACTCTTTTGCTTTGTCCCTGTGTATCTAGAAGTATATGGTTCAACCCACGGAGCGGATACTCTCTATTCATTCAAATATAGATAATGGACAGCAAACTCGCATACAGTATGATATTCCATGTAACATTCTTGTTTCCTACATTTATTGTGTTGTATTCTATGTAACTGGCTCGTAGATAAGGGGGTGTTAATATGTTCACCCCCCTCCCCTGCGGCACAGCACATCCGAACACGACTTATAGCATCAGGAACATTTCCTCTTACCGACCATTTCTTCGGTAAAAATTCACTCCTTAGTGATTTTTAACCAAAAAAATCTTCACTTCCTCGTTAAAACAGTGACATTTACAAACGAAATCTGACGAATATTGCTTTTAGGTAAAACTCTATTCTTAACGCAATGATATCTACGACCCTGCTATGTAATATTCATTACCTCACACCTCCATCCAATTACAGTATGGTATTCTATTGAAGATTATTTTCCTAACACCCCTATACACTTAAAGAATGGTATTCTATTGAAGATTATTTACCTAACACCCCTATACACTTATAGTATGATAATATATTGAACATTGTGTACCTAACACCCCCATACACTTACAGAATGGTATTCTATTGAAGATTATTTACCTAACACCCCCATACACGTATATTATAATGTTCTACATAAACCTGTGTACTTAAACATTGTTGTGTAGTAGACACCGCTAATGTGCACGACATATATCAATACAATTTTGTCTGCAGATATCATTATGATAATCTAAAAGTAGTACTTATACAACTACTATCTGCTACGGGTACATGCTGAGATGTTTTAATGTCTCCACGAGCTACTGGAAGCATGATTGATAGCAAATTCAAACTGTGATTGCTAGTTTCTCATTCAAGTAGACAATCACACACACAACTTCCACCGTCTGATCATATCAACGGCGTACTGATATCTCTAGCTTCATCAGCTTGACGACTTGATAAAAATATTGAAGTGGCTAAAGGACTATTCGAATCTGCTTAAACCAAATCTACAGACCAAAACTTGAAGTCATAAAATAGGGAAGCAAGGGCGACTGTTGAGACAAGACAAGCACTCAGTGCTCACACTTAAGCGCGCGCTATCGAATGTAGAGGAGTGAAAATGATATTGTGCCAGCACGCGCTGTTGACTCTCAGTCCAACCCATTAGTTCTGACGTTGCGTCAATAGTCGTAACACCTGCCGGTGAACTACTAATCGACGGGTCGCTCGTGACTTAACTTGGATTGTCAGAAGTGAGCTACTCTTGACGTTCACGCAGCAAGATATCTCATTGACTCTCCAAAGGTGGCCTATAGATAACCAAATTCACACTGGCCAATGTTGACTCTTTCAAATTAGACCTTTTACTCATAAACCAAATTTATATTCCTTGAAGATACTAAGCCAGTTATATGCCCTTGCGTCCAATGAAAACATTAAGCATAATTTCTTTTTTTGTGAGAAACTTTTGCCACGTCTCTTGACAATTGAGACGGTCATCAAAGTCAATTCCTTTAGACACGACCTACTTGACTGGACTGACACTTGAATGTTAATATTAAATAAGGAGACAGACAAGGATCTCAGGCGTGACACGAGATTATCGATCAAATATGAATACTTGATTAGTTATTAGAACCTATTCTTGAAAATTGTTTACGAATTATAAAAACAAATAATTTGACTCTGGTTCAATATCTGCTTTTCAAATTTAAAAATACAATTTTAATTAATAATTGAAGCAGTAATAATTATCAAAACATTTAACCCTTTTTTTTTAAACAACAAACAAGTTCAACTCATATATCTTGGTACTTTCCTTGATTGCAGTTGTTTCCTTCTAAAGTCAGATGTTTTTCAATGTATCACAGAATATTTCAAGATGATGCACAGTTTTATTGAATTATACTGCATGTATATAACAACTTTTGCTGCAATGGTTATGTTGTGTATTTGGACAAGGTATATTATTCTTATGTAGTTTCACCTTAGATAGTTTTCTAAATTGAAATATTCAATATTGATACCACTTTAGTTTATTTATGTCTTCAAGTTATTTAGGGTAAAAATAATAAAAAAAACTACTCCGCATATAGAAACATTAATATACAACTTTCCTCTGCTTTAAATACATATTATTCGTACCTGATTCTCATCATCATCAGGTGCCATGCCGGTTGGCGTAGGCGGTCATGGCTCTCCACAGCTCTCTGTCCACAGTACTATGTATCAAGATCGTTGTTATTTCCCTGCCGTGCCACTCGTATTTCACGTTGTCGCCCATGTCTCTGTTGCCTTCAATTTTGTTTGTTGGGACTATGTTCTCCAAACCTGCCTGTCTCATGAAGTGCCAAAAAAATGAAGATTGTCTTTTTCTTATATTATTGATTAAGGTACTTTTCGCATTTGACTCTTTGAACACATCTGCATTAGTTTTTCTGGCAGTCTATGGTATTCTCAGCATTCTTCTATAGAACCACATCTCTATTGCCCCTAAATTCCCATTTTCCAGTTTGTTTATTGTCCAAGACTCGCATCCATATGTTAGTATAGGAGTTATATAGCAATGCAGAACTCTCTTTCTCATCTCTAATGACATGGCCATATTACACAATATATTTTTCATTTTTCTGAATGTAGTTGAAACCTGATTCTTCTTCTTCTTCAGCGTTCATTCTCAAGCTCTCGCTGGATCTCTCATGTAGCAGTACTACTAGATCTCCAGCAGGATGCAGTCCAGAGAATGAAAATGAGTTGTGTCGCCGTTTTATTTACGCCAATGGGCCGACACATCCGTCTTCGGCGAAAAAAACTGATTCGAACATACTTATAATATTTTGCAAATATATTTTTATCATAAACAATCTTAAATGGTGTTAAATGAGGGTTCATGATTCTGATTTTTTAGCAATACAAATCCAGCACGTCTTCAACCACAAGATCCACTTGTGCACAATTTTGTAATCAAGTACCGCCGAAGAAGGATGTGTCGGACTATTGACGCAAATAAAACGACGACACAATGCTTTTCCATTCTCTGGATTGTATCCTGCTGGAAATATAGTAGGAACATAGTTCTGCTGCAAGAGAGAACCTGTGGGAGTTTGAGAATGAAGGCTTAAAAAAATAATCAAATAGCTCTCTCCATTTCTCTTTCTCACCCCTTCGCAGTCTCTCCTCTGCGGCTATTCATCTTTTTATATCTCACCCTCTATTTCCATCTCTCTTTCTCTCCTCCCTTATTCATCCCTCTCTCGTTATCTCACAATTTCTCTCTCCATGAATCTTTATCTCTCTCCTATCTTTTTTCTTTATCTCGCTTCATACTATTTTGCAACTCTTTCTCTCCCGTCCATTTTATTGGTGTACAAAAAGCAGTATTATTGACGCAACTATAGACAACCCCTTGCCCCTCAATTCCCCCCTGTCAACAAGGACAGAGAAAGAAAGACGAGTTTGGATCTGGAGGAGGATAAAATACAGAATAAATCAAATTATAATTCTCTGCGGGTGTTCCTCCAGAGCTTTAGTTAACTCCGAATAGTTAACTTGAAAGATAAATTCTAACCATCACAATTTGAAACATAACTTCTAACCATCACAATTTGAAAGATAATTTTTAACATCACAATTTGAAAGATAACTTCTAACCATCACAAATTGAAAGATGATTTCTAACCATCACAATTTGCTCACGATCAGATCATCCATTTGTCTTCCTTCATATAATTTTAAATAAACTAACCATCAATATTTGTAGCTTTCGTTCAAGGAAGCTAACCCTTCACAATTCATGTCACTAGAAATCTCAATAACAAAACGGACTAACGAAAACCCCATAATTTCACTGAATCTGATATTCTGCTCGGTACTGTCGCGGTCCTACTTCAAACAAGGGCAACCACCGTTTCTATAAGCTAGTCAACTTTGCTCTGGTATTCGCTATCTTCAATCTCAAGCCAATTATCATCAACAAGAGCATACATTCTCTACAATTGTAACCCATTTTCATACTTCTGGCTTGTTTCCCTCTTGTTTGATAATGTTTAAGAGAAGAGATATGAAACATTGGTGTTTCTCTGGGCCTGTTTACGGACCATCCTCGCAATCCATCAAATCTTGTCAACTTCCGTCCAGTAACCTACTTTCACCAAAGCATTTGGGAACACAAAGTCAACGCAACTGTCCTACAGATTCTATTGTCTTGATCACTCGGGATCCTTGCACAGGAGACATCAAAAAGAAAGAGAAAAAAAGAAGACCCTAATAACAATGGATCGTTTTAAATGTGATAGAACAGTGAACAGGACCAGATATGGGGGTTGTCGATCATACACTGGAGATGATCGTAGTTGGAGAGAACATATAGGGGAAAAATAGTTTGATCGTTTGTTTGAAAGTATAGTCTAGCGATGCTTCATGGAAACAGGATGTGGGTGTGAGGTATCACTGGTCTAAGTTGTAACACTTAATTGGGTGACATCAGGGTCGTTGGAAACACCCGCCGAAGGGCATGGGCGACAATTGTGTCCATCAGACGTTTTAATTTGTCAAACAAGGGATTGGGTAACTTGAACTGAACAGGTGTGAAAGTATGGCGGTTGGGTGCCCATTTAAAAAATGCGACAGATGGAAAAAAGTTAAAAATCAGACACTTCAAACAACGGAACAACCTCTCAGAAAACTACATTATAATACTATTTTGTTTCGTTTACAGTTCTTCATGTTCATGTTGCCTATTTCTGTCCATGTTTCTCTGCAACGTCTCTATGTTCTAATGTCGTTTTAATAGATACTTTAATTGTGCTTACTGGTTCGCGTTTTCTAAATTAAAACACTTGTGCTAATCATCAAATCATTAAATTAATACACTTGTATTAATCATCAAATCATTATATTAACGCACTTGTATCAATTATCAGATCATATTAATATACTTGTGTTAATCATCAAATCATTACATTAATATACTTGTGTTAATCATCAAAACATTATATTATTGCACTTATATTAATCATCAAATAATTACATTCATACACTTGTATTAATCACCCAAACAGGGCCGTGCCGCGCTATTATGATGATAGGAGGCCGCATCAGACGGCACATAACAAAATACATTGTCGGGGGCAGCATTTCGAAAAAACTTCAATTTAAGGGGGCAGTCTCCAAGACATGCATCATATTGAGAAAATATACTGCACGGCCATGCATCAAATTGTTATTTGGTTTATTCATTATGTCATTACATTAATACATTAATTCACTTGTATTAATCATCGAATCAAAAACATTAACGCACTTGTATTAATCATACAATCATTACATTAATACACTTGTATTAATAATCCAATCATTACATTAATACATTTGTATTAATCATCCAATCATTACATTAATCATCCAACCATTACATTAATACACTTATATTAAGCATCCAACCGATAATTAATACATTTGTGTTAATCATACAATCATTACATTAATACACTTGTGTTAATCATACAATCATTACATTAATACACTTGTATTCCATCAATATGAGCCACCTCGAAATTTCTTGGTCCCAAATATGTGATGATGATTTCAATCTGGAAGAATAGATCACACGAAGACAGCGATATATATACAGCGATGCGATTGATGCCATGGCAAGGTTGAATATATGGAAAAGTAACACGAGTATTACAATAAATCTATACAGATTTCTCATGCTAATTATACTTGGATAAGAAAATTTGGACACTCAATGTGGACACGGAAAGATGGATTCAGATTGTTCAATATACATGCTATAGTAGTTCGTTATATATCAGTTATATGAAACACTGCCGAAGACGGATGTGTCGGGCCATTGTCGCAAATAAAATGGCGACACAACGCATTTCAATTCTCTGGACTACATCCTTCTGGAAATCTAATAGGACCATGGTCCTGCTACAAGAGATATCCAGTGGGAGTTTGAGAATGAACGTTGAAGAAGAAGAATATGAAACACAAGGCACACATTTTTGTACCATAAAAAAATATATGTGCTGGCTGCTAAGAACCATGTTTGGCAGTAATATGACACAACGTAAATGTGTTTGGTTATGTAACGAGATACGTATTCATTTATAAAAGTATTTAGCTAGGAAAGGTCGAGGGTTGAAGAAGAAAAGGGAAGGAATGAAATTTTGTATTGGCAAAATAAAGAAATGATTTGGACATAGTTTTTTAGCACTCCAACAATGGCTGAGAGCAGATGTGTTTGGAGGGCTTTTTGTGCTCAAGTCTCCAATGTGGGTAGGACACTAACGGACAAATCCCTAGGACATCAACGGGTTATGGGTCTTATTAGTATTAATATTATTATTCCATCTCCCAAACATTACATTAATACATTGGTATTACATCCCCCAAACATTACATTAATGCATTTGTATTACATTCCCCAAACATTACATTAATACATTTGTATTACATCAGTCAAACATTGCATTAATACATTTGTATTACATCCCCCAAACATTATATAAATATATTTGTATTACATCCCCTAAACATTACATTAATACATTTGTATTACATGAATACATTTGATTACATACCCCAAACATTACATGAATACATTTATATTACATCCTCTAAACAATACAGTAATAAATTTGTATTACATCCCACAAACATTACATTAATAGATTTGTATTACATCCCCAAATATTACATGAATACATGTGTATTACATTAATACATTTGTATTACATACCCCAAACATTACATTATTACATTTCTTCTGTGTGGAACATCTGCGGTCATGCTAGATTGTTAGGCACATCGCTAGGACGACGTCCACTGTCTTCTCCTGGTCAGAGATGCCTCCAAATAGGTTTGCATCAAATTTGTATCATCTGGCCTAATCCACCGCCTCTGCTCTTTATATGTTGGACAGCCCTGAAGTATGTGTTTTTGGGAATTGGATACCGGATACACATGATATTAATTTGTTTATGCAATCCTCAGTCGATACAGGTGGCCCAGCATTCTGCAGAAGCATGTTCTAACTCGAAATACTAATCCACTTACATGCCATTACACAAGCACATTTATAATCAGCCAGGTAATACTTACATTCCATAACACAAGCACATTTATAATCAGTCAGTATTTATAATAGTCCTGATAATATAATGCGTTGTGACATCTTGGATGCGATATCAGCGTCTTTCGACATGACATATTCGCTTTCCGCATGGATTCTGGGTCACTTTAACCTCCTATTGGATGGCCAGCCAATTCCATCCAAAAACCTCCTTAGTCGCCTCTTGTACCATGTGGGATAGATAACGACAATGAAACAGTGAACAGATATTCTTTGCTTCCCTTTCGGGTCCAGGAAACAAATGGTAGACTGCTAAACGTGGCCGTAGATACGAGTACCGTAAGGAGGTTTTACCTAAAACATATTTTTTTAAATGTCATTCGTGTATAAATGTATCAGTGTTCCATTTTCGTGTGTACATTTCACTATTTTATTTTCGTAAGTAAATTTACTATTTTATTTTCGTAGGTAAATTTTACTGTTTCATGTTCGTATGTAAATTTTACTGTTTCATTTTCGTGTGCAAATTTCAATTTCATTTTCGTGTGTAGATGTGACGGTTTCATTTTCCTGTGTAAATTTCACTGTTTCATTTTCTTTTGTAAATTTCACTGTTTCATTTTTTGTGTAAATAGCACTGTTTGACGAGAAATTTAAAGTTATTTTTTGCAAAGTTTTTGGGTTTTATCGACCTTTCCGATAAGTTGCTAGTTTGAAAAGTCATGTTAGATTCGTTAAAGAGGCGAAGGTGGGTATGAACCAACTCCCCCTTATCTACGTGCGTGCTGCTAAATATTTTTCAATCAATTAATGTATCAACGTTTATCGTAATAGACAAATCAGTATATTCTGAAAGTGGAGATTGGTCATCCGATCTTGATAAAGTGACATAGAAGCCGTACTGAAGTCGAATGTTTCGAACCACAAGGCACATACGTCATAGATACCATGATACACTGCATTCTGTTCTCGAGAATACATTCTGCTAATTTGCAGAAATGTGCGAATGAATGTTGTGGCCCGTGAGGCCATCGGGCTCACAACAACAATTTTAGTGGAAACCTTGAGTATAAAATAAATAAATATTGAGACCATAGATCCATAAAGGGCAAAAGGGAGGAGTGAGGAGGTTATAGAAAAGTGAGTGTTTGCAATATATATATATATATATATATATAATTTCAAGTTTTGATTACAGTCATATTTTTAGGCCTCCTGGAAGACGACGGAAGAAAAATTGTGCCAAAGAGGGCATTGTGATATCAAACGCTAGAACCAACGATATTAAGGACTATTAGTTAAATGTCTCAACCAATAAGAAATAATATACATCTAACTCATTAATATCTTCTTTGCACCCTTGCATCTGGGCTGGTGACCACAGTGAGGTTCATTGAAAAATCCATATCAACGTCTGACTTCAACCCTGACTGAGGGTAAGGAAAAAGTTTAACTATCTTTCTATTCCTCAAGCCTTATAGCAAATAATAAATAAACCGGGAACTAATCATATTAGTAAACATTATAATTTCAAAATATGAGTGACCAATCATAAATAGGGTCAATCTGAGTTGACCACCAATTTTTGATTTGAGTTTGGAATAAAGATATTTCTATGTGCTTTTCTTTCAGACGAAGAAAGAAGAAATAAACCAAGGAAGATATAATTCCACTGGTCGTGTGGATGTGACACGAAATGGTTCGGTCCTATTGAAGCTTGCCCTGATCTGTGACTGAAGTTGAATCCACTAGGTCAGGACGACTCGAGGAGATTTTTGTCCGGCACGAGGGAGCACCTCTAATGAGAATGGTCACAATAAATCCCAGTCCGGATGCATTCACAGGGTCCAGTGTTGTTGACTTTAGGTTAGGGCCGGGCTAAGAGGTACCCCTGGGCAAAGCTGTCTTCTCTTTTTCAACTGAAGTGTAAGGAAATAAAAGAGACGGGACTATTAGAGCTGACCAGAAATATTAGAGCACACTAGAGGGTTGAGTTCAATCCCAGGTTCTGGATGTGATTAAATGCACCTTTTAATGATTACAGTCGTAAAAATCCTTCCCTTGGTTTCACCCACAGCTCTAAGAAGATTAATGCATTTTTTCCCCCCTTTTGTAGTTTTTGCTCTGATTTGGTGTGCACCCTTTAATAGGACTCGTTATTTCTGGTTTAAAAATGGGTGGTTTCTTGACAAACATTCTACGGGAAATAATGAGGCGACAGTCTCTATTTCAGACATCCTTACCCACATCTTAATTTCTCTTTTTAACGTGTTATGAGGCGACGAAATTATTAAGATAATTCAGAAATAAGAGTACTAGACTTAAAAAATATATGTACAGAAGTCGCATACATTATGAGTGACTTCGACACAATATATACATATACAGAATATATATATATATCATTAGAGACCATACTATTTCCAGTCTGTAAAGGTTTTACATTGTACTATAAACTTGGATCAGCATCATCCTCATCAAGTGCCGTCTCCACAACGAAGGTTGGCTGCAACGGATCTCCAACATCCCCTATTTCTTGTCTTGGTGGTGCACTCTGATAGACTGTAACCTGTCCATCGTGTGATGTTACTCTCCCACTTGTATCTCTGCATACCTCTTGCTCGCCTCCCTTTGACTTTACCCTTTAGGAACTTGGATAAGTTCCTGTTAAGAGGTAAGTAAATGTAACATTTTAATGAAGTCTCGCTGTATCACACGGACTTCCCACATCTTGCTTAGGCATAGGAATCCGATACCCATTTGATTAGTGCTAAATTTAGTACTTATAAGCGATAATGAGATAGTAAACTTTCATAGACTATGGGCCCTCTTACCCATTTCACAGGGGGCTGGGTTGCTAACGATATATGTTTTGTTGCAAATTACGCGACAAGTTGTGCATGTTTTTTAAAAAGAAATATTTCTGCCGCGCATGACGAGAGGTCACTTTGGTGGGCCCAGTGGGTCCGTGAGGCCCAGATGCGACTTCTGGTAAGGATTGTATTATTTCTGTTTAAGGGTAAATTTTAAAAACAAAGCTCACCCTGCACATGAAGTGGCGACAGCAGGGACATGTGACTTTTCCCCACTCACATATACACTCACACACACAAACACACACAATATCCCCTACCTGGAACTCCCTAACGGAAAACAAACATTATTGATATGCTTTTTTTTACAGGATGTACCCTGTTCTATACCCTAGTCATCTGGTCAGTGGGTAAGCTACTTAAACACACCATTACCTTTTCTGAATGTTGAGCTGAAGTTGAGCCGAATCGTGATCATCAGCAGATAGAGAAGACCTAACTGCTAAACGTAAATAGGCCTTCATTTGTAACGTTTTTGATTATTGTCCGGTTGCTCATTGGACACTATTTATATACTTGGAGTCACCCACTAAAAATAACCAAGGCCTATCAATTAAACTTACGGAAATAATCACAAATGGCCTTCTAGGTCATGAATCCACATGTCATGACGTGAGCGCTGTCGTGACTGAATGGTCATTGTCAGCTCCGACTGACGGACAACACAGAACCTTGGTTCCCGTTCTGCTAAAATATACCCTTTCTAAAACCACAACTGCAACATTTCTTGCACATGCATGTCACAACATCTCAACCAAATATGAAAAACAAATCTCTAACTGGACCGTAATAATGACTTCCTCCCTACTATTATTCGTGACCTTCAGTACTACTCGCAAGAATGACTACCCTCTTGACCGCATCCGTTTTCACGCCTCGACACCAGTGAATGAACTGTCCATAGACAAGAAATAGGAAACTACAAGTTAAGTTAATGTCCTCCCGGCCCATTATGATTTATCCGTCAAATCACTGTACATAAACCGCCATACTTTGCATGTTCTTTTTTTCGGACTTGAGCTGGCTTCAGTGGACGCTATGAAAAATGTATTGTTAAGATTCTCGTCCAGCAGCCGTAAAATATCCCTGCCGGAAGGAATAGAAACGTTTTCACGCTCCTTGGAGAAGACTGTTGGAGCGGAAGAAAAAAGAGTCGTCTGGGATGACTACTTAATTGCTGAATTATGGATTTAGTGTTGTCTGCTCTGCTTCTTATCCGAAACCTTAGATTGCCGCTCCAAATCGGAGGACATACTGTGCCTGGGTTATCTAGACGACAGGGGTTGACAGACTGGATGCTGAGATAACTCTGATGACTTAATTGAACTTTTCTATAGAGATCTTCATGATTTTCTCCCTGGTACAGAAATGGACATTGGCATGCAGATTAGATAGCTGGGTCTTATCTCTGTAAAGACATCATATGATATTTCTAATGGTAGCACGGTACACCTTATGGAAATTAATAGGATTCGTCATAATCAGGTGCCGTCTCCGCAACTAAGATTGGCTGCAACAGACTTTTGTCTTTTGCCTTGGTAGTTCACTCTGCTAGACTAATATGTCCATCTTTTGTGTCCATTCCACTTGTATCTCTGCCTATCGCTTGTTGGCCTTCCCTCATTTCTATCTTCAAGTAATGTCTTCTACTAGGTTCTTATATGTAAAAAAACAACTTTTCTTGTTTTATTTTGTTTCCTTTAATAGTTCTTTGTTTCATACGCAGTTTAGTCAAAATCTCTTTGTTTTCTTCTTTTTCCAAGAAGTTCCGTCTTTTTTATGTATATCCACATTTCATGGTCATCAATTCTGTCTTCAAGCTGTCTTCAATCATACATGTTTCTGAGCCATTTATTAATGTTTAATAGATTTATAGCATTTTAAAATACTAATTTTCAGTCTGTTTGTGATTTATTTAGATGTTATAATTTTTCTCATGTCATTGAAAGCACTTTAGCCATTCATATTCTTCTTTATCCGTTAGAAATAATAATAGAAGGCATTTCATATTAGCCTCTTTACTTTTTATAATTCATACCGTTTTCTTGTTTTCTCACAATGTTTCGATAACTTGTAATAACATTGGTGATCATTTCTTCCACGTTCTTCCAGAACATGACGTGTCGACAGCAAGGACATGAGGTCTTTATATCAGAAGCAATTCGAATACACCATAGAACTCCCTAACCCGTAGGACATTTTTTTACAGATAATTTCTTAAACAACAATATGAAAGGTAGAGTATTTAAAGCTTCTTTATTTTAAGGTTCGCAAACTTTCAAACACGGACGTAGTCTGTCTTAAATATTTTAGGACATGTGACCATAAATACATTATGAATGAACCGGCTTAAGTAATGCTGTCATAACTCGGAAATATCAATTTTAAAGAATTTTGAATACATACTTAAATATATGACAGCACTATTTTTAAATCTATGATAGCACTGTTTTAAATCTATAACAGTATTTTTTTTTAAATCTGTGACAGCAATTCTTTTAATATATGACAACACTTCTATAAATCTATGACAACACTTCTACAATTCTATGACAACACTTTTATAAATCTGTGACAACACTTCTATATATCTATGACAACACTTCTATAAATCTATGACAACACTTCTATAAATCTATGACAACACTTTTATAAATCTGTGACAACACTTCTATATATCTATGACAACACTTCTATAAATCTATGACAACACTTCTATAAATCTATGACAATTCTTCTATAATCTAAGTCAACACTTCTATAAATCTATGACAACAATTCTATAAATCTATGACAACACTTCTATAAATTTGTGACAAAACTTTAAAAAAACAAAACTATAACAGTACTACTTTACATTTATGAGAGCGTCATGTGACGTATTCTCTCCAGAACCTTGTCTTCCCATTGAACTTCTTGAACCCTTCTCTGTCTTAGGCGATGTATCTTGAATTTTTCAACGACGTATTCATGTTATTTTTAATGTCGTCAGTACATCGTCTTCTTGGTCTGCCTTTCCTCCTCCTCCCAGGTACTCTGCCCTCTATTATGTGTCTTTCTAAACAGTTGTCTCTTTATATGACCAAACAGATGTAGTTTTCTTTTTGATATTGTGTTTAGTAACCAACATTCTAGAATTTTCAATGTGCTTATAATATCGGAGTTTCTCTTTTTGTTTCCTTCCATGATATTCTAAGTATCTTGTATATTCTAAGTGTCATATATTTATGACAGTACTTCTTTATATCTATGACAAAACGTCTTTAATCTGTGATAGCGTTCCGTTAAATCTATGATAGCATTTCTTTAAATCTATGACAGCACTTTTTTAAATCTATGACACCGCTTCTTTATATATATATATATATATATATATGACAACTGCCGAAGACGGATGTGTCAGAACATTAGCACAAATAAAACGGTGACACAACGCATTTCCATTCTCTGGACTACACCCTGTGCTGAAAATCTTGTAGGATCATTGTCCTCCACAAGAGAGATCCAACGGGAGTTTGAGAATTTGAAAGCTGAAGAAGAAGAATATCTATGACATTACTTCTTTATATCTATGGCAGCACTTCTTTAAATCTATGTCATTACTTTTTTTAATGTAAACATTATTTCTTTTAATCTATGACAGCACCTCTTTAATTTATGGCATAATTTTTTAAAATTTATGACAATTTTTTAAATGTATGACAGCACTTCTTTAAATGTATGACATCATTTCTATAAAACTATGACACAATTTCTATAGATCTGTGACAGAATTTCTTTAAAAATATGACAGTACATCTTCAAAGTGAAGTAGTTTTGCTTAAACACATGATCAGGCTTAATGCTGTTCTCTTCAAATTCGATAGAAGATTTTAAAGGGTATAGCAGATACCTGGTTATTAAAATAATTGTGTATGACTTTCTTGTGTAGATTTGTCCATGTTCAAGTGTCAATGCTATTACATGGTACTTCATATCCAGATGGTGAATTTAAACAGTTAAGACGATAACAGGAAACATACAAATTTAAATAAAGATGGGACACCTGCCTGGGAGACTAGACAATTTGTCCAGATTTAGACGTAGATAAGGGTGCTATAGTCACAGTAGTTTCAACAGTTCTGGCATGATCTCGGACTAGTTCATTAATTCCTTTATTCAGGTGTCATCTAAATCATGATGTTCAAGGTAATCAAATATTTAATCTTTGTAAGAAGCTATCTCAAAGAATTTCCTACTGTTATGCTCAGATTTCATGATAGTTATTTTAACAGCTGAGCTATGGGAAAATCAGAAAAAAATAATGTCTTCCTCCAGCATAGCAAGAAGTTAGATCATATGCTGTCCTGTCTCCGTAACGAAAGTTGTCTACTTTAGGTGTCTAATACTTTCTGTCTTTCCCATGGCGGTGCACTATGATAAATTGTAAAATTTGTAGCATAACACATTAAGGACACGGAATAAATCCAGGATTTTTTGGTTACAGTGATTTTATAAGAAACAAATACGTTTAGTAGGTTATCATTGCGTTCTTTACGCAAATTGCCTGCGTCGGGGATTGAACCTCCCCTGTTCGAAGCGAGTTCTGCAACTCTCTGCCACATTTTGGACAGCATCATTTGAAATTATGGAGGTTGTGGTGACATGATTACCAGAACCGCGATCATGACTGTTCTTGCGCTGGTTTAAAGTTCTTATTTAATGAAACTGGACAAACATCCGCTGTTGAAATATGCATATTTCACTAAACATAGGCACATTTTACTTAACCAAGCGGACGATAAATTTTCAAGCAGAAAGTTAAAGTGAACTAATGATGGTTTAGGATAAAGTGGGATATTTTTATACAACTAACACGCAGATAATAAAAGTGAACTAATGACGGTTGAGGATAAAGTGGGATATTGTTATACAACTGACAAGCAGATAATAAAAGTGGACTAATGATGGTTAAGGATAAAGTGGGATATTGTTTTACAACTGTCAAGCAGAAAGTTAAAGTGAACTAATGATGGTTAAGGATAAAGTGGGATATTGTTATACAACTGGACATGATCGATGAAGAAGAAGATATAACTGGATAACGTGATTCTTGATTAGAAACCAGCGTCATGGCACACAAGGTATTGGAGTTTTTCCATGACAGCTTCGATCTAAGAGTATACACAGTGAGCACATATTATCGATTTTTATCCGATAGTATCCAGATTCAAATTCCCAGACAGAAATTGATTTGAGATCTTCCTATCTGTCAAGAGAGAACACATTTTCTACCCTCAGTCCTTGTCACTTTCATTTCTGTCATTCTTTATATGTGCACTTTATCACGTCCAACATTGTCGTCTTCACTCTGTAGTAAATCAATAACTAGCTTATTTAGTTGGTCCTATCTCTCCCTAGTACTGTGCCATCAACCACATCACTACCCGCCAATGAGTCTGCTCTTTCGTTGCCTCTGACCCCTGCATGGCCGGAATAGTATATCCATGTAACTGTGTGAAACTTTGGGCAGCCAAGTTCAGTAAGGTAACCTATTATTGTCTGATCATACAGCTCTTTATCTTACGCAGCATGCCGTGGGAGTTTGTGAGTTTACTCACCAGACACTTTGGTGACATACCAACCTGACACATTGGTGACATAACAACCTGAGACATTGGTGACATGCCAAGCTGATACATTGGTGACAAATATGTCTCCATAAATACGCTGTCTCTAATGATAAACAATTGATTTCATCTTGAAGATAGTACCGATGCTTTAAGAACGTACATGACAGGTCTGACAGCAATTTACAATTTTACCCACCTGGGTTGCTGATCCAGAGGGCAATGGGCTCATGCCCTTTGACCCAATGCCATTGTGTGATATATGCATGTGTTAGTGAGATGTTGTGTTATTCTATATATGATGTTCCATTTATCTGGCCCTGGAGGGAACCCAACTGAAAAATCTCAATATCACACTTTAAGTTCGATAAACTAAAGAATACACCTAACAATGAAATTAAACTGAAGGCTGCTTCAGAAACCAGTTCACTGTCTAATGTCGACAATTTCATAGACTAGCAGAAGAAAGTGCTTAGATTAGCAGAAAAAAGTACTTATATTAAATTACTTCTAAAACAGAGAAGAAATCAAAGTGACTATACTTGGAAAAAATACAGAAAAGGAGAACCGTACATTATATGTTTGTTATTGGTTCAAGTGGTTTTGAACTGTTTTGCTTCAAGTGTTCAACGTAACGTGTGTCTACTGAGATAAATACTATTAGACTACACGATGTGCTCGCTCTATTGTAATAATCTGTAAATAACACAAGAACACTAATTCCCGTGTTTCATTCGTCCACCAGGAGTTACGCACAAAGGAGCTATTGCATTCTTCTGTGATATTCTTCTGTTGTTGTGTGAGGACAGTGTCGTCCAAATCTTTATATGTTCAGACAATGGCAGTTTGTAACGTTGTTTACTATTTAAACAGCATCATCTTACTCAGAGAGGATGATGGAAAGGATGCAAGTGCTTTAGATGTGAGCAGATAGCTCATGACAGCCAATAGCATTTCTGATAAAAACATTGGTCCTCATCGTTTGAGACACCTAGGCGACACCCGGACTCATATACGGTTGTTGTTTCAAAGGCGTGTCTGTAATAGGGAAGCAGTGTTGGTCTCAGAAGGGACACATTCTAGTTGCAGCAAATTGTTAACAAC
>CM067320.1:69686865-69824558 GCA_034231615.1 Meghimatium bilineatum
GACCTCTAATACTTTTTAAGTTGTGCGCCCTGATATAGCCTACTTCGACATTGTCAGCTGGTTGAAAGAATGCGCTTCTTCAAAGAAGAGGTGATTTCATTACCCCCATACCTACCTACATAACATCAGTAATTACAAAACAAAAAAACAATTTGAAGTATACAAAGGGAAGAAGATGTGTCATGTGACGTATTCCTTCCAGAACGTTGTCTTCCCAATGAACTCTCTGAACCTCTCTCTGTCTTGGGCGATGTGGCTTGCATTTTCTAGCGATGTATTCATGTTATCTTTAATGTCGTCTGTCCATCGTCTTCTTGGTCTGCCATTTCTCCTCTACCCAGGTACTCTTCCCTCCATTATTTGTCTTTCTAAACAGTTATTTCTCTTTATATGACCAAACAGGCGTAGTTTTCTTTTTGTTATTGTGTTTAGTAACCAACACTCTGGAATATTCAATGTGTTTATAATATCTGAGTTTCTGATTTTATCCTTCCATGATATTCGAAGTATCTTCCTGTAGCATTTCAGCTCGAAGGCGTTGATCTTCTTTGCCGCTGTTTTACTTAGAGTCCATGTTTCACAACCGTATGTTGCAACCGGAAAAATAAAAGTTTGTAACATTAGCACTTTCGTTTCTATTTTGTTGTTTTTCCAAATATTTTTCAGCCGTGTTATTTTGCAATATGCCATTGCCAATCTCTTCCTTATTTCTGCCATGCAGTCTCCTGCACTTGGGAAGAAGATAAATATTAGTATCACGGAAATTTATATTTCCAAGACATACGGTAGAATGTGTGCGTAAACACTGAAGTATCCACGAAAAGGGTAGGGTAGAAATGTCGTACTACTTAAAGGAAAACTGTGTGGTGATTTGACTAACCTGAAACAGAAGCCAAATTTATGTGAAATATTTAAACGTTGTGGTATGAGGGAGCGACGAAGAAGAAATATACCTTCGAAGTACGCAATCAAGAAACTAAAACTGTTAGTCCGATTTAGTTATATCAAAACTTTTTATCGTTAATAGATAATGGAGGTTGTGATTCAGCAAAATACAACCTTTGGGGGATTACCACAATCTCAGAGTGTATTACAATCATATTCTGTAATTACAGACTAATTGTCTATGTTGCACTGGAAAATGCGCGTCGAGAGTAATTAACAATAGACTAGTGTGGCATCTAGAAAGGAAAGACATTCATCTAACAACAGCAATCATGCTCCACCAAAAAGGAATCAATACATGATTGTATCACCCATATTGAAGAAGATGCGTTTCAGGAAGGATAAAAAAAACTGGCAGTGGAGGGGGGGGGCTGATGAGAGTATCGTAAGGAAGTTACACATAGGCAGAGTAAGACTTGTCTTAGAATATAGCATCACAACCTGATCAGACCTCAATAAGATAAACAGATTCCAAAAACAATAATGGATAAGAAGTTAGTTGCCTTCGAGAATAAAAATGTCAGATAACCAGAAAAATCAAAAACACTAATTGGAAAGACTTCAAATCAAACGACGTACTAAGAGAGGAGACAAAACAAGAATACGTGACGAACATCAGCAGAAAACGCCGCTGGACATACATCGGCCACATACTTGAAATGATGGAAGACATAATTCTACGACAAGTCTTCATGTGGACAACACACGGGAAGACCAAAAACAACGATCAGGAGACCATTTATGAATAAATTAAAATCAACCGGCATAAATGCATAAGACCTGCAATCCTTGGTAACTGACCGACAGGCATGGAGAACTATGACATCCACCCTATGTTCCAAACTTGACAAAAGAGGAACTGACTGACTGATACACAGATGAGACTGGAATAAATACTGTTGAAAATGGTGAGGCAATATGATAAAACTGAAGGTTAACGACCCCTCATTATCAATGGTTATTGTTAAATAACAACAACATTCAGAAAAATGAAAAATATACTGTGTAATATGACCTTGTCATTAGAGGTGAGAAAGAGAGTTCTGCAGTGCTATATAACCCATATACTAACATATGGGTGCGAGTCTTGGACAATAAACAAACTGGAAAGTGGGAGATTGGAGGCAACAGAGATGTGGTTCTACAGAAGAATGCTGAGAATACCATGGACTGCCAGAAAAACTAATGTAGAGGTATTAAAAGAGTTAAATGCGAAACGGACCTTAATCAACAATATAAGAAAAAGGCAATCTTCTTTTTTTGGCCACTTCATGAGACAGGCAGGTTTAGAGAACATAATCACAACAGGCAAGATTGAAGGCACCAGAGACAGAGGGCGACAACGTGAGAAAATATTAGACAGTTTGACAACCTGGCACGGCAAAGAAACAACAACGACTTTGATACATAATACTGTGGACAGAGAGCTGTGGAGAGCCATGACCGCCTACGCCACCCGGCATGGCACCTGATGATGATGATGATTGTTAAATACTGCAACAACTTCAAAGCATAAGTGGAAATTCTCATACATGCAGCAAATATCTTCATTGAGCCCAGTCAAAATAAAAAAAATCATCTTCATAGAAAGCCCTTTCTAATAGAAACCGCACGGAGCCAATGTAGCAGCGTCTAATGTGCACTGGTAAACTTACATGAAAATATCACGTGCAGTTACAAGAGGTGCACAATCAAGTGGATAACAGCAGAGTGCAACATCTGGAAAAGTGAAGCAGAAGAGAAACTTGACAAAGAAGGTGTGCAACGGAGTGTCATAAACACAAAAATGAGGTTATCAAAGACACAATCAAGAACATTCTTAAATAATTCTGGTAACGAGAGAACGAGATCAAATAAAAATTACGCCTACCATCAGCTCTACAGATTGGACCAGGAGCCCATTTACCGTCTACGAACATGACATAACAGACTGAACCACCACCGGAACTATGATAGCCAAACACTTCTTGCAGAACTACCCAACGCAAGAAGGGGAACAGAGAAGCACTTAGTATTTTTCTTGACAATGTCCTGTTAATATTCATAAAAAATTACACGGCACAGCTTGGAGCCTAGGGTTCTCTGCTAACTGTGTCAGTGTCATCAATGTGGAAGCCTGGGATTGTCTGTTGACTGTGCCAGTGTCATCATTGTGGAGGTCTGAAATTGTATGGTAACTGTGTCAGTCATCAATGTGGAAGTCTGGGGTTGTCTGCGAGCTGTGCTAGGTATCAATATGGAAGTCTGGGGTTGTCTGGTAACTGTGCTAGAGTCATCAATATGGAAGTCTGGGGTTGTCTGCTAATTGTGTCAGTCATCAATGTGGGCGTATGGGGTTGTCTGGTAACTGTGCTAGAGTCATCAATATGGAAGTCTGGGGTTGTCTGCTAATTGTGTCAGTCATCAATGTGGGCGTATGGGGTTGTCTGGTAACTGTGCTAGAGTCATCAATATGGAAGTCTGGGGTTGTCTGCCAATTGTGTCAGTCATCAATGTGGAAATCTGAAAAGGAACAAGAAGAAGAACAAGACATTCCGTAACTTAAAATCACATAAAGAAACTGCTTTATGCATCACGGTGTATTTTTGGCATTATCCCTGAGTGCAAAAAGACCCATAAATCTACTAAATTAGGATGTGTCAGTCAGAAAGGTGCATATATATAGGAGACGATACTTAAATAATGACACGATGGGCTTCATTACTCGGGATATATCCTGCTAGCCATTTTTGGTTTGTGAAGGAGCGCTGATCTTCATTTTTTTCTTCGTTAATTCGTAAGCAACTGTAGGTTAGTGAGAGGTAGTTCAGAGAACGGAATATTCTTTTGTCATAGTTTACAGCTTAGTTGAGATATGTGCTCATTTGGTTTTGACATCCGACTTCAGCAAGTATTCTGGGTCACTGTGACATTATACGGGAATGATCCACTCTAATCCTCCTTAACCGCCTCTTGTGTCATACGTCGAAGATAAACAATACTACTATTTTCTTTGCTCCTCTTACAAGTAACGACAAATCAAGAAACTGATTTATATATCATCAATCTTAGGTTGCCTGATTATCTATAACTGCTGATTTTATATCAATCTTAGGTTGCCTGATTATCTATAACTGCTGATTTTATATCAATCTTAGTTTGACTGTTTATCCCTAATTGCTGATTTTCCATAAATTTTAGGTTAACTCTCCATTAGTGATTCTCCATTGGTTAGTGGACATTCTTATTATATCTTCTTCTTCTTCGTTAGTTCTTAAACTTAAACAGATTAGTAGATTGTAGATATGCGTATGTGTCATGGTTTACAGCTTAGCTACAATATTTGCCCCTTTCGACGTTATATCTTATTATATCTACATTCTTATTATATCTTCTTCTTCTTCGTTAGTTCTTAAACTTAAACAGATTAGTAGATTGTAGATATGCGTATGTGTCATGGTTTACAGCTTAGCTACAATATTTGCCCCTTTCGACGTGACACATACGACTTCAGCATAATCTATTGATCACATTGACATTTTATGGGATGGACAGCAAACCCACCCCAAACCTCCTGAGTCGACTCTTATAATATGCCTGGCAGGTAACTTCACTTTTTTCACTTCCTTTACGGGCCCAGGCAACCCACAGGCACTATATTAGCTAAAGTCGGTCATGACCTGCTGTACTCCCAATGAAACGCTTCATTGTAAAGACGATTATTTCCTGTTAACAGATTTATTCCCCTTTGATCAGCTTTGACTGAATGCAGATAATTGTCACGGGGTTCGATTACATAACACTTCTCAGTGATTTTTGCCGCTAATGTTGAGTCATCAAAGAGACTGATTAGTGACGTCGAGATAAAAATAAGGGATGGATTGTCCAGTGAGACATTCGCTTTGCAGTAGTATTGCACTGTGAATAAAGTGGAACACGTAGAAACAAAGCAATACAAAATACAAAAAAATTAGTGTATACAACATTGACATTAAGTATGGAAACATTATTGAAGGGATATTACCGAGAAAATCCTTCTACCCATCCACGTTGTAAAACAAAAATAGTATATCTATTCGATAAACCCTTTATTGCCGTTCAGCGTCAGGGGTAGAAGAGTTTTCTGGAGACGGCCCTCTTGTGTGCGGAGTATATTGTGGAATTTATCAACTATTTTATTTTAGTGGACCATCTTTTTCGTTGTCGACCTTCAGGTCTGCTTTCACTGTATCTGTGTAGCATAGCTTGCTGTGGAATGCTGTCTGATGGTTATCTGCTGATGTGTGAAACCATTTGATCTGTTGTCTCTTAATATATTCCAAGATTGGGGTGGTACCTGTTTTTTGCCGAATGTGATTTTAGGCATCGCAGGAATCAATGACGGTCAGTTTTCTGGCTATGGAACGTTTTTTTGCCGCTTGATATGCAGTAATTACGCGATAACTCAGAACGTTTAGTAATTCCTCTCATTAAGTTGCCGAACTATTTCAGTTTCTGTTTTACAATAGAGTGGTTGATGTTGTTCCAATAATTCTCTTGTAATCTCTTCATTTCTCACATGATATCTTCTCGTTTAGTTTACTGCTTTTCTTAGACATCAAATTATACACGATTACGTTTTTTCTCTTCTTATTTAGTATGTTTCCATGTCTGACATTGATAATACAATGTAGGTATGAAGATTGAATTTATAATTTACCTTATGATTTTAATCAGGATATATCTGTGTTTAAAGATTGGCGTAAGTTCATAATTTACATACTTGCATTTTACTGTTTTTATACACATATTATTCTACTTTAATTTTAAACATTTCTCTAAAAATTGTGAAATAAAACATGAACTTTATTTTCTAACTTTTCTTTAAAAATTTTATATTGGGGTAAGGGAGTGGAGGTGGGGGGGGGGAAGGAATTAAAACTATTAGAACATAACTAAACAGTATCCCTGAATTCTTGACTGTTGTTGTCAGTTGGATGGATGGGATAACACTGTGACTGCTATACATATTGTAAGAGCGACAGTCACATAGTAACATTGTGACAATCAGTCAATCAAGTGTCATGCCGAATGCCGTATGCGATAATGTGTTGTCATTAAGCTTGGTTGCTGAACTTTTATCCTGTCGCAATACTAGTCCATCTAGCAACTTCTCACTTTGTCCTCCCCTGTCACTTCTTCCTTTGATCTTTCCAGTTGTTATTAAAACATTGTGAAGTGTTATACATATTGTAAGAGCCTCCACAGTGTTTTTATGGTTAAAGCTCCGATAAAGCACATTTGTACTAACGTCAACGTGTGAAAGTGGCGTACCTCACCATAAGAAGTTAATCCTACTTGACCAAAGAACACGTCTTCGGCAGACTTCCTCAGTTTCATCAATATACCATGGGAAGTAACTGTTGTATCAAAGAGTTTCATAAGATCACCAGATTATTTCCCCAGTTTCATCACTTCACAAGGGGCAGTAATTGTTGTTGTACCAAAGTGTTTAATGAGATCACAATTATTTCCCTAGAATTTTAATGCCCCGGGCTGAATCGGGAGTGGTCTATATATTTCACTCACAGATTAGCCAACAATTGCTCAAACTATGGAGATCGTCGTGGTTAGCCACGACGTCTATATATTTCGCTCACTGCAATTAGCCATCAATTACCCATACCATAGAGGTCATAGTTGCAGGGTTACCAGAGCGCGACCTCCACTATTTTTTGTGGTTTAAAATTTATGATATAAAAAAATTGGACTAACGTCTGTGGTTGTAGGAAGTTTATCCCATCATAAGAGGTACACGTTATTTAACCAAATAGCCAACCATTCTTGTTTACGTTTGGTATTATCTTATTTACTTTTAGTTCTGTCTTATTATTTCCTGTTGGTTCTCTTTTAATTGTTTACTTTTGGCTCTATCTTATAGTTTACTTTTGATTCTTTCTTTGTTTAATTTTGGTTCTTATATTATTGTTTACGTTTAGTTCTATATTATTTTTTTACTTTTGGTTATTGTTTATTTTTGGTTCCGTATTTGTTTACTTTTTGTTACATCTTATTGTTTACTTTTAGTTCTATCTTATTGTTTACATTTGGTTCTTACTTACTGTTTTCTTTTGGTTCAGTTTATTTGTTTGCATTTAGTTCTGTCTGTTTACTTTTGGTTCTATCTTATTGTTTACTTTTGACTCTGTCTTAAAAGTTTACATTTGGTTCTATCTTATTGTTTATTTTTGGTTCTGACTTATTGTTTTTTTTAACATAAAGAGACATATCAGCACACAAAAATGAATAATGACAGGTACAATTGCTGGTAGCAAGATTTGGTTCGCCCAAGACTACGCTGGATACAAGACACCTAAGATTGTTTAAAATACGCTTCGTTGCTGCTGGTCAAGTCACCCAGAGTAGTGGAGAGTTCAAAATTTCCGCAACGTAGACAAGTTCAGGAAAGAATATGTCATCCGAAGAGTATATGCACAATAAATGTTTCAAGATGCAAATGTAGAAATTAAAATGCAATCAAGAGGAAAGAAAAGTATACACAGAAGTAACGCACTGTCTTGTGTTCCCAGAATGACTTTCTTAAACACGTCGACTATCATCATCATCAAGTGCCGTCTTCGCAACGAACATCTTCCAACATCTTCTATTTCTTGTTTATGTGGTGCACTCTGCTACACTGTAACCTGTCCATCTTGTGATGTTACTCTCCCACTTGTATCTTTTCCTATCTCTTGCTCGCCTCCCTTCGTCTTTGCACTCACGTAAGGTCTTCAACAAGGTATTATGTCGACTAACAACTCAACATCAAATCTCTGTCATGTTTTTTGTGTGTGACAGAAATCTCCGAATTCCAACCTGGTATAAACATATATATCTAATTTGTATACGGTCAATGGAAATAATATAAAAATGGAATTATCAATGAAAACTACACACGTAGTACGATGAATACAGGGTCACAGTGACATCCGTTATAACTGAAAAAAGCTATTTCGTTCTTTGTTATATATATCTTTGGAGGTCACGATCTCTACTTTCGTCTACTCATGTCCTCTCATTAATCTGTTTTTCTCTTCATGTCCTCTCATAAATCTGTTTTTCTATTCATGTTCTTTCATAAATCTGTTTTTCTCTTGATGTCCTTTTCATAAATCTGTTTTTCTCTTCATGTCCTCTCATAAATCTGTTTTTCTCGTCATGTCCTTTCATAAATCTGTTTTTCTATTCATGTCCACTCATAAATCTGTTTTTCTCTTCATGTCTTTTCATAAATCTGTTTTTCTCTTCATGTTCTTTCATAAATCTGTTTTTATTTTCATGTTCTTTCATAAATCTGTTTTTATTTTCATGTCCTTTCATAAATCTATTTTTCTCTTCATGTCTTTTCATAAATCTGTTTTTCTCTTCATGTCTTTTCATAAATCTGTTTTTCTCTTCATGTCTTTTCATAAATCTGTTTTTCTCTTCATGTCTGTTTATATCTGTTTTCTACTCATGATATGGGCGGCATAGCGCAATGGTTTTCAGATACCAACTGCATCCCGGTTCTCCAGCCTGATTTGGGTAACATAGCAGTTTGTGAAGAAAAGACTGAACTATACTTTTTTGTCTATTGTCTGTTCATATGCCTGCTTGTCTACTCATGTCTGTTTGCATGACTGTTTCTCAACTCGTTTCGTTTCATATAGCTGTTTATCTAATCATCTTTTTTCAAATGGCTATTTCTACATTCATTAATTCTCGGTGACATGAATTTGTTTCAAACTGTCTCATTAAGCGTTTTGAGTTAAGAAAAAAAAGCTTCAAAGGGGAACAATATTGAAAATAATTATGATTTAAAACAATTATACTGCAGCTATGCCCCTTTGAATCTGCTATAATAATGGCTATAATTATGTTTTTGGAGTGAGAATTATAAAATAATTAATTAATGAAGGTTGTAGTGGCAGAATTATTGGAACCACGACCTGCTATGTTTTTGATAGTCATAGCTGTAAAAGAAACAAGTTGAATTTAAATTCGTAGTGGAATAAGCGTACTCCGCGATATGAAATATTCTCTAAATAAGTGTTTAGAAATTCGTGCCCTTTTGTTTCTAATATAACAAACGTCTTTGATGTATCAAGTGTTTATTTTTTGCATGTGTTCTTGTAATAAACACGCCAGAGTACGTGAAAACATTCAAATGTGTTAATATGTGGTTGTAGAGATGCAGCTAAGAAAACTAATGCAGATGTTTTCATTGATGCTGGCGTAAAAGTTATCACTCATATCAAACATTAGGGACAGACAGTCAAGTTATCTCGAGCATGTGCTGAGAAGAACACAGCGTGAACACTTGGTAACCACTGGAAAGATCAGGGGGAGAAGAGACGGGATGACAAAGAGAGAAGTTGCTAGATGGATAATTTTATGGCACGGTAGAATCTCACCAACCGAGCTTATTGATAATAAATACAGAGAGTCGTGGAGAAACAAGATCGCCTGTGCCATTCGGCATGGTACTTGATTGATTGATTGATTGAGAGACGTCATACACATTGATGTATATGCTATTATCATATATTTGATAACAACTACGTTTCACTAGCGTTGGCCTCAAACAGATGTAATTATCTTATTAACTATCTAACGCAGTGTTTCCCAACGTGGGAAAATTTGTTTATTCCTAGGGAGCAATTATTCCCTAAATGTTAAGGAATAATTCAATATTTAATATAAAATATATGTATACCTTACATCATAATTTTACAAGACTTAGGTGGCTGCCTGATAAACAAAGGTTGGAAAACATCGTTCTAGCGTATTATTGCCATTGTTTGCATACAATGTTATATTTGGTTAGACCCAATATATATGTAATTTATATTTGTAATTTATTGTCAGTTTTAAAAAAATGAAATAGTTTGATCTTTTCCAACATATTAATTATTGTGTATCGAGAAAATAAATTTTACCATTTTAGTGACAGAATGTTGTGGTCAGAACTTAAAGTCAAATTTGAACACAATTTCCGCCGAAGACGGATGTATCGGACAATTGGTACAAATAAAACGGCGACACAACGCATATTTATTCTATGGACTACATCCTGCTGGAAATCTAGTAGGACAGAGATCCAGCGAGAGTTTGATAATGAACGCTGAAGAAGAAGAAGAAGAACACAATTTGCGAAACGTGTGGTATAAAAATAATCATCGAAAAAAGTAAAATATTGGCAAACAAATATGACAACACGACTCCTACTAACATCAGGGTAGATAGTCAGAAACTAAAAGAAGTTAGTGTCTTAAAATGATTAGGATATTATATTGGCAACGTTGGAAACAAAGAAATTAACATTAGGCTTGAAATAACATCGGCTGCAATGCCAAGATTAAATACAAAATGTAAGAGAAAAATAAGTACAACAGTGAAGATAAACCTATATATATATATATATATATATGTCTAATAATACAGATTCTTGTGTGCGGATTTGAAAGTTGGACAGTTACAGCCGAAATGGAGAGGAGAATACAGGTAGTAAAACAAAAATGTTACAGATGTATATTGCGCATCCATTATACAGAACATAAAACCAACATTAACGTGAGAAATAAAAAAGAACATCTCATGGAAGTAGTGAAACGTCACAAGCTTGTATAGTTTGTCCACGAAATGAGACATGATTCCCTTTCCACAACTATCTTTCAAGAAACAGTTGACTGTACAAGAAGAAAAAGAGGCCAGAAGAAAGTATGGATTGATTATATTAAAAACTGGACAGGATTAGGATAATTCACACTTTAAACAAAAACATTTCTGGAAGCATGGCGACATTTTTGTGTTAATATTTCCAGAGCTGCACCCTTGCGCCCCTGAAGGGTGATGGGTTTGATGATGATGACTGTATAGATATGCTAATTAACCAATATTATATTATTTTAAATATGTATTTATCAGATATTGATAATAAAACTATCAAAGCAATTAGGATCATTTTGTATTTATCTGATCACTACATGTGGCATTTGTGCCAGGACATACTGGTGTCAGAAAATGAACGCGCAGACAAGCTTGGTGGTATGCCGACTATAAGTGATGTACGATGTTCGTCCTTCGTAGTCGACGATGACCAAAAATCAACTAAAATAACAATAATAATAAATAATAAAGTTAATAGTGCGTTTTCAAATGACTAATAAGTTCAATGCGAGCACAAACAGTAAGATAAGGAAAGAATTGGGTTGAGAAATGACTAGCGCTGAAATTAGTTTACAGTGTGGAAGAGTTGCGCTAATCTTCGACCACACTCTCTCTCCTAAGGTTTATCTTGGTTCAGTGGCAAGGATCTTAAGTATCGGATAAGCAAAGTATCGAGTAAATATTGTGAATGCTCTTTGGGTGGTAGGACGAGTGACCGATGTAACTAAGGCATGAAAGTATGCCTCCATGAACATATGACATGATTGGTGTGGCTAAATAGTATGCAGGTAACCAGAGGAGACTGATAAATCAACATAGAGTGGAGGTGGTCAGTCACTCCATGCTGTGGGATATATTCAAGAGATCAGAGCACGTATTAATCGCTGGTCCATCAACGAAACAAGCAACGGATCAATTATAAGTTACCTAATGAGCTAGAACAACAGCAATCCAGCCAGCCAGTTAGCCATCAGACAGCCATTCATCCATTCAAAGAACAGACGAGCTATCCATCCAGCCAGTTGCTGATCATTCACTTAGCCAAGCAACCAACTAAACTGTTAACTAGCCAACCAGCCATTCAACTAACCAATAAACCAGCCAAACAGTCTGCGACCAGTCAATCGTTCATTCAACCAACCAACCAACCACCTATCCAACAAGCTAGTTTCAAACCAGGTAAACCAATCAACCAGAAATTCAATCAACCGACCCATCAGTCAGTGACTTAGACAACCAACCAATCAGCCTTCCTATACATGTATTATCTGAGTATCTAAAAATAGTACAACTAAAAACTGAAAAACTGTTATGTGCATGCGTTTATTGTGTAATACATCAAGTTACGGAGTGATGCAACAAAAATACTTGATTGCTAATCCTCCATCCACTTGTCACAACATTCAGTTGTGTTGAAACTTTTACATCTAATGCGAATCCTGAGTTTAGTAGCAACTGTAAGATGCGCTATTTCCTGATACTGTACAAGTACAGTTTTTATATACTTGATTACCAATTTTGTATGAGAAAAATGTTCCTGGAGTCTTACAGTTACCGTTGGAATCTTGGCACACTAAGAATGAATTCAATATAGATTAATTAGACTGAATACAGTATAGATTATATCAATTACATTGCAGTATAAATTATATACATATCATCTGAAATAATAGCAATGAAAACTTTCAAAAATTGTGTGATCGGGAGACGGCAGTAAAACTGTGCACTTTATGGTAAGTAAATATTTAAAAAAATATAAAGAAGGGCTGAATAGCAGTTTTTTATTGAGCAATACATGTGAAGAACGTTTCGACCAAAATGCATTTATCAAGAAAGCGACGAAAGACACAGAATGGAAACCCACAATTAAACCGAGACTTCATGAAACACTAAAAGAATGTTATAATGTACAGTATACAGGGCATGTGCTGAGAACACATCTTGAACACATAATAACTACTGTAAAGATCAAGGGGAGGAGAGATAGGGGACGACAAAGAGAAAAGTTGCTAGATGGAATAGTATTGTAGCACGGTAGAAGTTCACCAACCGAGCTTATTGACAACTCATGACACAGAGAGTCGTGGAGAAACATGATCGCCTACGCCATTCGGCATGTCATTTGATTGATTGATTAATACATACAGGTCTAGGAAACATCAAATGGAGACGAAAAGAGGCTTGAATCACGGACACGTGATTACGTAACGAGAAAATACAAGTAGGGCTTATATGTATATCTATTTGTAGTTTTCCCCTTTCCCCCTCCCCACCCACCCAAACCACACTCCCTCTGTACAGGGGCAACTATTTCACAAAACAATGTACATCGCTGTTATTCTTCTAGGTATGAATGAATCTCTGGATTAACCATCCCATTGCATATAGGAAATAAGAGCTAATAGCTAATAATTCCTGGTGATCGATACAACAAAACTAACAACAGCAAAGAGAAACAGACATTAATAAGATAGGTAGAGCGAGAGAGAGAGAGAGAGAGAGAGAGAGAGAGAGAGAACAAGAGTGACATGATAATAACATACCCCGACTTATGAACTTCTGTGAGTATGTATAGGATTGAGAGGTGCCATTTTTGGTGCACTGGTATGTGGAACATTGATCTTGATACGTCTGATTAACAGCAACACAAGTGTTATTGAACGGGCAACCTGTGAAGTCAATTAAAGATATCTTATGGTCATTGTCAGATCAGTTTATTGAACCAGTAAACATCTTTAACAGTACATATGTTTATAGCTTTAACAGTACATATGTTTATAGCTTTAACAGTACATATGTTTATAGCTTTAACAGTACATATGTTTATAGCTTTAACAGTACATATGTTTATAGCTTTAACAGTACATATGTTTATAGCTTTAACAGTACATATGTTTATAGCTTTAATAGTACATATGTTTATATCTTTAATAGGACATAAGTTTATATTTTCTTCTTCTTCTGCGTTCATTCTCAAACTCATGCAGATTAGCAGGATGTAGTCCGGAGAACGGAATGCGCTGTGTCATGGATTACAGCATTGCTGCGATATCTGCGCCTTCCAGGCGGACACATCCGACTTCAGCATGGCTTTGGGTCACTGACCCTACATGGGATGGGACAGCCAACTCCATCGCATAACCTCCTTAGTCGCCTTTTACGACATGCGTGGAGGATAAACAGTGTTGCTATTCTTTGCTCCCCTTTCGGGCGCCGGCAATACACGGGCGGTTTATATTTTAAAATAAAACATATTTACAGAATAATCTTCGGGAAAAACGAACGGCTTCCTAGATGGGGTAATCCTGTTAAATTTCCTGTTTCAGAAGAAATATTTAAAATCATAGACTGCTTCTTGCTCTTCTATGTAAATGGGTATCTGCCAAATCTTCTGACGCCCGTGTGTTGCCAGCGCCCGAAAGGGATGCAAAAAATAGCAACACTGTTTACCTTCCATGCATGTATTACGAGGCGACTAACGAGGTTATGGGATGGAGCTGGCTATCCCATCCCATATAGGGTCAGTGACCCAAAGCCATGCTGAGGTCGGATGTGTCAGGCCGAAAGGCGCAGATATCGCAGCAATGCTGTAAACCATGACACAACGCATTTTGTTATCCGGACTACATCCTGCTAATCTGCAAGAGTTTGAGAACGAACGCAAAAGAAGAAGAAATCTTCTAAGAAAATAAAGGCGGCGGGCGTGATGATTAAAGCCTCATATATCGGCATGCCATTGGTCTAAATAGAATATAGACAATATTCCCTAATTCGTCTCAGAAGATAAGTCCATCAAAAATTCCCATTATGTTTTACGGGTATTAAATTTGCCTTATCAAAGGAGCGCAGTGTCACAAGTCTTCAGTCAGAAAGCTTTGGCAGGGTCGGAGAAACATCAAGTCATGTTTAACGGACATAGTGATCACTTTGACAGAGAAGGGAGGGACGTCATCAAGTGCTAATAGCCCCCAAACTCTTCTTCCTCCAACTATTCTTCTATCCAGCAATCATTAGTGGATAATAACCGCTGTCTGCATGCAACGTCAACCACACCTGTGAAACCTTTCGGAGTTTAAAATCAATGAAGGTGACTAATAGGCGCTGTGTCTATAGTTCCTGATGTATGGGTACATGCCTAGCATGTAAAGTCTGGATGCGTGGACTGCGAAAAGGAAATCAACTAACGATGGCCCCTGGGCGGAATGGCGTCATTCAACTAGCGTTGTAGAGAGTCAAAGAGCACGGTGCAGACAGTAAGGAACCCTGGTCATCTACTGCATTCCGACGCAGGCGTAGTCGTCTTGACCGGTCGTGTCACTGAGACCATATGTGTAAGGATGAGAGATTAAGGCCGACGACATTTCGCAACTATCCCTTACTTGAATCCAAATTTTCATCATATAAGTCATGGTTTTCATCATCATCTCATCAATCATCACAAAAAGAGTCATCAAACAAAGGTCATGTGGTAATGGCTGTGTGGTAAAGTGACAAGCGTTGATACACTGGCAGCCATAGTCACAAACCTGCACCATGGCATCTCAGGACATGTAGAAGTTCTCCAGTAGTTTCAAGCACCTCTGGATTCTGGCAGCGTCTGGGACGCCGAGCAGCCCTATTCAGGAAAGCATTGGTCATCTCTTTAGCTAGAGGAAGGGGCAGGAAAAGGTCTACATATATTGTCTACCTCACCATGACTCAGATCAGCTTACCGTGACGGGCTGGGATCCATATTCAACGGTGAAAGCAACAAGAAAACAAAATGACATCAATCTGAATTCGCTCACAAATGTTGCATGGAATGTGTGCACACTACTGGACCGCGTGGAGGTTGTACGGCCAGAAAAACGTACCGCACTAGTAGCGAAGGAGCTAGCAATGTACAAAATTGACATAGCTGCCCTCAGCAAGACACGACTGTCTGAGAAAGATCAACTGCGGAACAAGACGCTGGATAATCCTTCTTCTCGCCCGTGTGTTGCCGTCGCCCGAAAGGGTAGCAATGAATAGCAACACTATTTACCTTCCACGCATGCCGTAAAAGGCGACTAAGGAGGTTATGGGATGGATTTGGCTGTCCCATCCCATATAGGGTCAGTGACCCAAAGCCATGCTGAAGTAGAATGTGTCAGGCTGAAAGGCGCAGATATCGCAGCAATACCGTAAACCATGACACAACGCATTCCGTTCTCCGGACTACATTCTGCTAATCTGCAGGAGTTTGAGAAATAATGCAGAAGAAGAAGAAGATCCTCCTTCTGGGTTTACATAAAGAAAGGAAAACTAGAGCCGGGAGTTGGCTATGGAATTAAATCTAGTCTAGCCAGAAAGATGGCAGAACCACCAAAGGGCGTTAGTGACCGGCTGATGACTGTTTGCCTTCCACTTTCTAAAATGCGACATGCAACATTCGTCGGCCTATATGCCCCGATTATGACGAACCCTGATGAACAGAAAGAAAAGTTATATAATTACTTCCGCCGAAGACGGATGTGTCGGACCACTGGAGCAAATAAAACGGTGACACAACGCATTTCCATTCTCTGGACTACATCCTGCTAGAAATCTAGTAGGACAATGGTCTTGCTACAAATTAGATCCAGCAGGAGCTTGAGAATGAACGATGAAGAAGAAGAAAATATAATTACTTGAAAAAAAATCATACAGGAGGCCAACAAATCCGACACGTGATCTCTAGTGACTTTAACGCACGAGTGGGTTAGGACAGGGCGTCCTGGAATTGTGCACTGGGGATGCGTGATATTGGTAAATGTAATAGCAATGGATATCTACTACTTCAAAAATGCGCATTATTTAACCTTCTCATTTCCAACAGTGTATTTTCAACTACATCACTGTAAAAAGACTCCATCGATGTACTGGAGATTAAAATAGTGGCATCAAATTGATTATGTCATCGTGAGACAACGTGAATAGTTTGTTGATCACATAGATAGTTTGCGGGTGACGGAGGAGGAGGAGGGAGAAATATGAAAGCTCTCTTGATCAGGAACCTATGCGCTTCTGTGATTTATCTGTCTATCTATCTGTCTGTCTGTCTGTCCATCTTTCTATTTATCTGTCTGTCTACCTACCTGCCTGTCTGTCTATGTATGACCTATCTACCGATATGTATATATGTCTGTCAACCGACCAATCAATCAATCAATCAACTAAACATTAACCATTGCAAGAGCAGTGGACACAGAAGAATCCTTCAATTCTTCCTAGTTCTTAGAATTCCTTTCAAAATCGATACATGGTATATGAATATCACTGTAAACATTTTTTCCCTGCAGCATTTCTAGAGCTACCTTGTATTCTCTTTTCTCTGTGGGTTCCATGACAGTGCAAACACCTTAACGTATTTGTATTGCTTAGAAACCGTTACAGCCTAAAATGTATGTGTTTTAGACTACTTCCTGAATAGGATATGCTGCGAGTAGAAAAATCGAGTTGTTGTTGATACAATCAGAAGACAGCAGACATGATTTGAACACATTCCGTTTTGTTGGCATCTATTCGCCTGGCAACTCGTATCAACCCCTATTCAGAATTCAATTTATGTATGTAAGATGTAATTCTGACACGGATCGCACAATAAGATAATATTAATAGCTATGCAACGCAAGAAGTGATATATACAATTTCAGACTTGTGCTCCATCTCTCTGATGTGTGTGGGGATGTCTCACAACGTAAATTCTGTAACAATATTCCTATATGTGAATCCAATGTTCATGAGATTTGAATGTAATCAAGCTGAAACTGTAAGAGATGAAGATAAACATATATTTATTTGAAATAAAATAGCATAACCTTCACGAGTGATAGCATAACCAATTGCACCATTTGAAAGTGTACAATTTTTTTCAATGCATCCTGAAGTATATTTGTCACCCAAGGGAAAACATGCGCCATTCCTTGAACATCCTGTTATATATCATGGACGAAAACAGTTATTTGAGATATATAATGCAGAAATTCTCCAGTAAATAACATTTATTGTAACTGTTATTGATACAAAGATATACATATATTATATAACTTTTGCAGGTCTGTTGACATATTTCTAATATTGTGAATTCCACTATAATATATATAACGATTTATTCTTAGTAATTCACTTACTCATTGTGTGGTCAGTATCTGCCACTGTATTTATGGTTTTCTTTTTGTCTCTTTATACTTTTGTATGTGTTGTCGTATGTAAGACCTTTCTCTCAACAGAACGGCAGGGTGTCAACAGAGATTATGACGCGTAGCATGTAATTCTAATTTGTGTATTATTGAGTAGGTATTAGGTAGTAGTTAGTTGATTATCCTTCTCGCACACCGGACATGTCTATAATCACTCAGATCTCTGCTTCAGTATATATCTCAGGATATAACAGCTGATGGTTCCGATTCTACGTTGCTCCACTAATATTATTAATCTATATCAGCCATCATATCCGCTGAGGGCCAATGCACGAAGCTTAGAAACACAGCCAATAATCAATTGTGTCATGTAGATCACACAATAAAATATAGTGTAAGTCTCCTTGTTTGAGACACTGAACATAAATTCACGACAACCGCTATCTTGATGACGTCATATATCATTCCAATGAAGAACATGTAAACGTGTAGATTAATATAGAAACATTTGTCGTTTTACTATTTCGAAAGGTATCTTTAATCTGAAAATTGCAATTCAATTGGCTTGTTTCAATACGACGGTGCCCAAATCGTCTAGGAAGTACTCACAATGAAATTGTCACAGACATACACAGTTAACTGTTAACTTTAATGGTCATTCACATAGCTGGATCTACGAGGATATTGATCTAAAAGGTGAAGAGATAGAAGTTTGGATGGTGGAATATAAACGTATACTCATACACCAGCCAGACGATATACCAACATTCTACTTTATAACTTGGAAAAGAACTAGATCACAAGATCTTGACATGGCAACAGATGACATAGATATACATTACAAGAACAGCAGAAAGTAAACTGGACTGGCTATGTACCAGTCATCATGAAAACCCTGCAAATCTCTAATACAGGAAGTACTGGATAACATAGCATGTCCTCAAGCTAGTATTTCAAAAAAGCAAATTGGAACCTCTTTAGAGAACAAACAGACCAGCTGTGCCATAATATCACCCTCACTAACAACATAAGCCAAAACAACTCATAAATAAATAAAGCGCTATTCCAATCCACACAGAAAACAATCCCAAGGGGCAGACAAGGAGAATACAAGTCATATTGGAGTGAGACCCCAGAAAAATTGCATTAAGAGATGAGTGGCGCAAGGCATGCAATGGAGCAATACCATACAGTAGAAAACACAAAGAAATAAAACACACGTTCAATGAATAAAAGAGAACAGATTCAAAAGAGCTTGCACGAAAAGAGCTGGCACGAAAAGACCAGCAGAATGAACTTGACAAAAGACACAATAAAACTATGGAACCTTACAAGAACTCTAAATGAAGAAACACATAATTTACACTACAAGACTGTCGTGAAAGAAGAGGAGAAATTTCAAATAGAAAAATTAGCAGCAAACATTTTAGCGTTTTTCTGTAAGGAAGAAAGAAAACATCAACAGTCCCTCATACACGTATGAAAGGAGTCAAAAATTAAAACAAAACCAACACAGAAATTTAAAGAAAACTGAAGCATCAAAATCAAGAGCCATGCATGAAGACACTATTTACCATCGAAGAACTAAATGGTGTCATAGGAAAACAAAAAAAAGCAAAAAGGCTCCATGAAATTATGGCATAACCAATGATATGATCAGTAACCTAGGACCAATCAGCCGAAGCAAGCTCTTGACCACCTTCAACCAATCACGGAGAACTGGTAGAATTCCAGATTTATGGCCTGGAACTGTCATCATCCAAATCGGTAAGAAACAAAAAGAAAAAAAAACCAGCAAGTCAAGCTATCGACCAGTCAGCCTCTTGATTTTGCGCAGGAAAAGCAAGGGAGCAAATGATCAAATCTAGACTAATAAAACGGAGTACCAGACTTAACTATAAGCTTTGACACTAGAAATTATATAGAGATAATAAAATATCAAGGAATGGACACATGTCTAAACAGATGTATCATCAGAGGAAGCAGTAATGAATGGAGTAGATGGAATTCTTATAAGATTCAAAGACGGGAAGACAATAGTTAAAGCTTTTCCAACCGGGAAGTGGTCCTCCAACTTTGGAGCAAAAGCAGCTGAACTATATCAAGCACTGAAAGTTTTCACCGATTCAGGACTACAAAGGGACAATGAACATAGCCAGATTGACAGATTGTAGGTCCCTACTGTAATCAATCCAGAGCAACATAAATTATTCTTATTCTTTCGTTCACTTGAAACATTTCTATATCTACAATTCTGTCTCCTTAATAAAACTCACTGTCTTTTGTAGTTCATACAGTGTCCCATAGAGCTTTGTTCCAGTGTTGTTTCCTCTGGCCAATATGTCTGCCTCAGCGTTTCATGCTCAGAACACTCTTGAAGTATATGTTTGGCACTCTGCACTGCCTGTCCACATGTACACATGGCCGTGTTGCCAATCTTGAACTTTGTATACATGTGACTGCGGAGTCGGTTGTGTCCTGTTCTAAGACGTACAATTATAACTTGTTCTGATCTGTTCATAATGTGATAATCATCTCGTGCTGGTGTTTGTGGCTTTCTTATTGACTTGATCATCTGTTTTTTCTGATGGTAGGTGATTGGTATATCTGGTTGGTCTTCGGCAGCACCTTCCTTAGCCAGTTGGTCTGCTTTTTCATTTCCAGGTACTCCACAGTGAGATGTTATCCACTGCATAGTTACCCTATACTGGTAAGACAATTCGCTAAGTAGTTTTTTCAAGTCTGTTAGTTTTTCAGACTGGAGAGCTTGAAGCACTGACCTTGCATCTGTCAGGAATACCACAGGCTGTAGGTCAGAGTTGGAGTTCAGCAGTTTTTTAGCTGCCACACTAATTGCCTGGATTTCTGCATCATAATTATTGCAGAATTTTCCTGTCGGTGTTCTGATTGTATCTCTAGGCTTGTGTGGATATTCTATATATATATACACCTGCACCTCCATTCCTCACATCATTCTGTGCTGACCCATCTGTGTATACTCTGACCCATATATCTTGTGGATATTCCTCATCCAGGAAACTGAGGGTGACTGTCTTCCGCTGCACACTGTTCAGTTCATCCTCGCTTAGTATTCCTTTCACATGGGTCTGAATGTATATCGGCATTCCATGCCTTTCACTCCATGGGGTTTGTTCTGGTACATACCTTAAGGGGCTGTCAACTTCAGGTAGGTCTGTAAGTTGTCTACGGAGTCGTTTAGCTTGATGGATAAAGCTGCTTCTTTTCAGTCGCCCAATTGCTAGGTTTTGGAATCTTTCCTTCATTGGATGAATTGGCATACAATGAAACTTTTCTGCTTGAATTAGTATTTTTGTGTCTTTGCGTTCGCCAAGTGTTTGCATTCTTCCCATTTTCTGTTGCCATCTTTTCCTGATTTGAGGAGAGGTATCATTATTGCTTCTCTCCATTCCGGTGGTACATTACCTGTGGACCAGCTTGTGTTAAAGATCTGCAGCAGCTTTGCTCTTGCTGCAATTCCCAGGTTTCTAATCATTTCATTGGACACTCCATCAGCTCCAGGGGACTTTTTCATTTTCAATTTGAATACTGTATGCTCCAGTTCTCTTATTGTGATTGGTATCTCCATGACTTCAGGTATAGGTTCGTCTTGTCCAATGTTTTGCTGGTTTGCTCGAACCTCCTGTTGTTTGTCTGGGCTGACTTTGACGTTATTGTCTTCTGCAAAGGAATCTGCAAAGTAATCAGCTGCATGTTTACCTGTTAAAATGTTTTTATCTTTATAAAGTGTTATCCTGGTATTTCTCCCTGTATCTTCATCATTTAGTTGTTTTACAAGTTTACATACGAGCGTAGTTTCCTAGTATCTCTTTCTAGGTTCAGCGACTCTGTTTTTTTCTTTCCAGCTGCTCCGTCCGGCTTGTAACTTGGCTCTTTGAAATTTAGCCTTTGTTTGCTGATATTTGTTGTGATGTTCTTTGCTAGGTCTGTTCTCAGCCTGCTGTCTAGACGTTTCCATCTCATTTTGCAGCTTTTCCAGTTCATCATTCCAGTAGGGTTTGTAGTTTTTGCGTACCCCCCTGGGTATGGTTTTACTAGCAGCATGTAGTATACATCTATTAAATTCACTCACTGCTCTATTGATGTCTTTGTCCAAGTTCATGTCCTTAGCTAGAACACTGGTTAAATGCTGGTACATTTTCCAGTCTGCCCTCTTATAGTTCCACCTAGTGAGCGTGCTGCTGTCCTTGGTATATTCATTGTGAATTTCCAGAAATACTGGTCTGTGGTCACTACCCACAAGCTGCTTTCCAACGACACGTGTGATGTTCCATTTCAGGCCTGGTGAGTGGAAGGCCAGGTCTTGTGTAGAGGTGGTGTGCCATGCTCTCGAGTAGAAGGTTAGTGAGTCTGCTGGTTGGTTAATAAGGATGAGATTATTTTCATCCTGCCAGCTCTCAAGTTCCTCACCTCTCTTGTCCATAAGATCGTAGCCCCAGCTCTGAGAGTGGCTGTTGAAGTCACCACACACCATAAGCATTTCTTTGTCTGGAATTGTGTCTAGTGCCAATGGTTTATCATTTGGGCAGTAGTAGTTCAGGAGATGGAATTCTGCAATGTCTGTTTTTAGGTGGAGCATCTGGTATTCTGCCCCGTCCATGTATACTTCCAGCTGACATGATCTGATATTGTTTTTAACTAGTGTCAGAATTCCACCCTTTCGCCTGTCCTTTCAGTCAGATCGGTAGCACTGGTAGCCTCTGATTTTGAAGGTTATGTCGCTGCTGAGGTGTGTTTCTTGGATACAGCATATATTAACTTGTTTTTCGCTGAGGACATTTTCAAGTTCCAATTTTTTGCTGTATCCATCTCTTTTACTGTTGACACCCTCAGCATTCCAGTGCATTATTTTTATTGGTCGTTTGTTTGTTTGGCCAGTAGCTCTATTCCCTTGCCTCCTGGCTCCTCGAGGCAATTGAGATGGACTTCCAGTAACTGAGGTTGGGCCCTTTCGAGGTATAGGGTCCGGCTCCGTCCCTGCCTGAACGTCCGCCACAGGGCAGCCACCATAACTGTTATTAGATGCAGACATGTTTCCATTGTGTTTTATGCGTGGCAACCTGATTATCTGTGCGCCTTTTGGCTGGTTGCCTCCGTAATCAGCACTCTGCTTACTTGGGCCGGACTATGGTCCTGCTCGAGTGGGACTGCCCGACCAGTCTTAGTTTCCAGCCTCTGATGGCTGAACTAAGCCCCATCACCACTTGCAGGTTCTGGCCTCGATGTGGAGCAACAGAAATGAAAACCTTCAGCACAACATCAGACATGAGCTAAGACATATTCAAAAATATTCATCAGCTTTCGCCGTTCAATTGATACCATCACACTGTGAAATCACGGGAAATGGGAAAGTGGATGCTCTGTCAAGAACAGGAAGCGAAATAAAACAACACAGACACACACTGTCCTACAAGGAAGCAAAAAAAAAAACAAAACCTTATGTTACTTCTATGTGGCTGTAGGATGTAAAGTCACTAGCTGGGTGTGAATCTAAGTGGCAGTAGCATGTAAAGTCACTAGGTATAACTTGACATGATTTTATGCCGTTGAAGAGTGTAAAGTCACTACCTGGACATGCTTATGTCTCTGTAAACTGTAAAGTAACTTGCTGGGCATGCTTCTATGTGGCTGTAGTATGTAAAGTCACTAGCTGGGCATGCTTCTATGTGGCTGTAGTATGTAAAGTCACTAGCTGGGCATGCTTCTATGTGGCTGTAGTAAAGTCACTAGCTGGGTATGCTTCTATGTGGCTGTAGTATGTAAAGTCACTAGCTGGGCATGCTTCTATGTGACTGTAGTATGTAAAGTCACTAGCTGGGCATGCTTCTATGTGGCTGTAGTATATAAAGTCACTAGCAGTACAGGCTTCTAATCCAGAAGGAACACGGTCACTTGCAATTTCGAGACATTAAGCAAATGAGAGTTTATCTCCTCTTAACAGTACAGAGCAATCTTGTCATTGTATTAAGATGCATCTTCAGTGTCTAGGAACAACCCAACGTAGCAGAGACAAGAGGGTATGGGCAACACAGGGCAATAGAGAAAATAGCAAGAAATATGGAAGGGGTGTTTCCCGTATCAACGTATATAACCGACTAACAACATTAACAAAAACAGACACTGTTTCAACTGAAAAGACACTCAAAGGCGCACACACTAGAAACAAAAAATGTATATTACAAAAGAATTATAGTATCATTGGAAAATAAGAGTAAAAGTTGATAATAAATGAGAGATGATGAAAGAAAGAAATAAGAAGACCGAAGACTAGTACAACAAGATAAGAAGAAAGAGGACAATAAAAGCAAAAGAACGAATATAATAAAATAATTATCTACGTATCAAATGTAACTAATTTTTATCCACGTAACATATTTTTAGATAATTATCTACGTATCAAATGTAACTAGTTTTTATCTACGTAACATATGTTTAGATAATTATCTATGTATCATATGCAATTTTCTATCTCTTATCTTGTCTCCTTTATAATCCACCTTTCCTCCTCTCTTCCTATCACATTATGTCTCTTTTTGCAATATATATTTTTTGTTGCGTCCGAATGAACAATATGAAATTTTAAAAAACAACTTCGTCTGCTTCTGTAAATGTTGTTAGTGTGTTATGTGCAATGATATTGACAGTACTCATTACCCATGTATGTTTTTTCCTTGCCATTATATTGTTCCATATCTGTTTACGATATATCAATGATTTCTGTATATTGTTTCATGTTTCTTTGCGATATAGTAATGTTGTCAGAGTGTTGTTAAATGTTGATTAATTGAAAAATTAATCTTTTTTTTTTGTAATTCATGGCTACCGAATTAACAACAACAAATCTAACAGCTAGAGAAACATACATAAATGGTAAGGTAGATAGATAGATAGATATATAGATAGATAGATATATAGATGCTAGATAGATAGATAGATAGATAGATAGATAGATAGATAGATAGATAGATAGATAGATAGATAGATAGATAGATAGATAGATAGATAGATAGATAGATAGATAGATAGATAGATAGATAGATAGATAGATAGATAGATAGATAGATAGATAGATAGATAGATAGATAGATAGATAGATAGATAGATAGATAGATAGATAGATAGATAGATAGATATATAGATAGATAGATAGATAGATAGATAGATAGATAAATAGATAGATAGATAGATAGATAGATAGATAGATATATAGATAGATAGATAGATAGATAGATAGATAGATAGATAGATAGATAGATAGATAGATAGATAGATAGATAGATAGATAGATAGATAGATAGATATATAGATAGATAGACAGACAGATAGATAGATAGATAGATAGATAGATAGATAGATAGATAGATAGATAGATAGATAGATAGATAGATAGATAGATAGATAGATAGATAGATAGATAGATAGATAGATAGATAGATAGATAGATATAAATATAGATAACAAGAGTGACATTATAATAACATACCCATATCTATCAAATCTGTTGAGTAGTATGAATATGAATTAGAATCGACAGATTTGCTGCACTTGTATGTGAAACATCCATCTTTAACCGTCTGATTAACAGCAATACAAGTGTTATTGAAGGGGCAACCTGTGAAGTCATTTAAAGATATAATATGGTCATGTATATCATAATATATCAGTATGTTGAACAGTAAATGGCTTTAAGAGTACATCTATGTTAATTTAAAAATCATTTTGAGAATAATCCTCGGGAACAAACAAACATCTTCCTAGTTTGGGTTTTAGTTGGTAATCCTGTTCTAGTAACATTGCATGAGAAAATATTTATAATCACAAATTGCTCCTAGCTCAACTAAGTAAAGAGGCATCTACCAAATCTTCGGATCAAATAAAGGCAGCGGGCGTGATTCTTAAAACATCATTCATAGGCATGACTTTGGTCAAAAAAGAATATAAACTTAACTCAGTATTTCCAAATATAGACATAACGCAGTTTTCCCAATACCTCTTAGAAAAATATAGACCTAAAACAGACCTAACTCTTCCTCCTCCAACTATTCTTCTATCCAGCACTCACTAGTGGATCATAACAGATGTCTGCATGCAACATCAATCACACCTTTGAAACCATTCGGGGTTTAAAATCAGTGAAGGAAGCGAATGGACTCTGTGTCAATAGCTCATGATGTTTATGTCCGTGTCCTGCCCAGCATGTAAAGTCGGATGAACAGACAGAAAAGTTATATTAGTATTAGAAAAAACAATCACACAGGAGGTCCCCAATTTTCTACAAACTCATCATCTTTGGTGACTTTAACGACCATAGTGGGTTCGGACTGGGTGTCCTGGAATGATGTACTGGGAGGCATGGCTTTGGTAAATGCAATAGCAGTGGATATCTACTGCTCCAAAAATGCGCATCATTTAACTTTCTCATTTCCAACAATGTCTTTCAAGTATGTCACTGTAATAAGACTTCATGGATGCACCCACGATCAAATCATCATCATCATCAGGTGCCATGCCGGGTGGAGTAGTCGGTCATGGCTCTCCACAGCTCTGTCCACAGTATTATGTATCAAAGTCGTTGTTGTGTCCTTGCCGTGCCAGGTTGTCAAACTGTCTACTATTTTCTCACGTTGTCGCCCTCTGTCTCTTGTGCCTTTAATCTTGCCTGTTGTGATTATGTTCTCTAAACCTGCCTGTCTCATGAAGTGGCCAAAAAAAGAAGATTGCCTTTTTCTTATATTGTTAATTAAGGTCCGTTTCGCATTAAACTCTTTCAACACCTCTACATTAGTTTTTCTGGCAGTCCATGGTATTATCAGCATTCTTCTGTAGAACCACATCTCTGTTGCCTCTAATTTCCCACGTTTCAGTTTGTTTATTGCCCAAGACTCGCACCCATATGTTAGTATAGGGGTTATATAGCACTGCAGAACTCTCTTCCTCACCTCTAATGACAAGGTCTTATTTAAATAGTGACATCAAATTGAGACAACATGACATCATGAGACAACATGATAAACAAAATGTGAGAGTCACTAAATTCATGTGTGGTGTCGACTGCTGGACGGACTATAGATTGCTAGTCTTCAAAATGAATCTTCATACTCAGCTTCTACGGTGACCTCAAAAAAGCAAACCGTCAATACTTCTTGAATTCTCCAAACTGAAAGATCATTTTTATAAATATATTCTGCGAAGCTAAATGGATACCAAAATTGCATCTCTGAAATCGACGCCATGGACATAAAAAAATAACTGGGAAAACTTCCGTGACACTGTTTACAGAAAAATAGAAGAAGTGGTGCGTGTTGCTGTTCGTAGGCATCAAGACTGGTTTGACGATACCGATGTACAGATCAAAGCTATCCTTGATAACAAGCACAAACAACACAACGCTTATCTAAACGACACTGCATCAACCAGTACATCAAAAATACGCTGTACGACAACTCGAAGAAAGCTCTCCTTCTAGGGACCCTATGTCCGTACTGCATAGATCCTTTCTGGAACAATTCAGACTCGTCAGGCAATTGCGGGCTCATGAAGTAAGCCCAAATTAGACAACCATAAATGCTCACCACATTTTATTGTTTATTCATACCAAAGTAATCTCTGCTTGTGAAGGAGGAATATCATCCTCATCATCACGTCATAGAAGAATGGAGACCTAGCACAGTAATACATCTTTGTGGCAAGGAAAAGAGAAGCTTGCTTACTTCCTATGAAAACACCAATCATCACAACTTCAATAAATCAATAAATCAATTACCAATCAATCGATTGGTCTATCTATCTATCTATCTATCTATCTATCTATCTATCTATCTATCTATCTATCTATCTATCTATCTATCTATCTATCTATCTATCTATCTATCTATCTATCTATCTATCTATCTATCTATCTATCTATCTATCTAATCTATCTATCTATCTATCTATCTATCTATCTATCTATCTATCTATCTATCTATCTATCTATCTATCTATCTATCTATCTATCTATCTATCTATCTATCTATCTATCTATCTATCTATCTATCTATCTATCTATCTATCTATCTATCTATCTATCTATCTATCTATCTATCTATCTATCTATCTATCTATCTATCTATCTATCTATCTATCTATCTATCTATCTATCTATCTATCTATCTATCTATCTATCTATCTATCTATCTATCTATCTATCTATCTATCTATCTATCTATCTATCTATCTATCTATCTATCTATCTATCTATCTATCTATCTATCTATCTATCTATCTATCTATCTATCTATCTATCTATCTATCTATCTATCTATCTATCTATCTATCTATCTATCTATCTATCTATCTATCTATCTATCTATCTCTATCTATCTCTATCTATCTATCACTTTGTCAGTCTGTCTATCTATCGATCTATCTACCTACCTACCTATCTGTGTGTTTGCCAACCGACCAATCAATCAACCAACTAAACATTAACAATAATTAAGAGCACTGGACACAGAAGAATTTTTAATTTCTACCTAGTTCTTAGAATTCCTTTCGAAATCGTTACATGTAATATGAATATCACTGTAAACATTCGTTTTCTCAAATAGTTCTAGAACTACTTTGTATTAATTTTCTTTGTGGGTTCCATGACCATGCAATCAACTTAAAGTATGTGACTTATACTACATCCTGAATAGGATATGCTGCGAGTAGAAACAATCGAGTTGTTGTTGATACAATCAGAATACAGCGGGTAAGATTTGAACACAATCCGTTTTGTTGGCATCTATTCACCTGGCAACTTGTGTCAACACGTTTTCAGAATTCAATTTATGTCTGTAAGATGTAAATCTGACACAGGTCGAACAATAACATAATATTAATAGGCATGCAACGCAAGAAGTGATATAATTAATTTCAGGCTTGTGCTCCATCTCTCTGATGTGTGTGGGGATGTCTCACAACGTAAATTATGTAACAATATTCCTATATGTGAATCCAATGTTCATGAGATTTGAATGTAATCAAGTTGAAACTGTAAGAGATGAAGTAAACATATACTTATTTGAAATAAAATAGACGCTACCTTCACGAGTGATAGCATAACCAATTTGACCATTTGAAATTGTACAATTTTGTTCAATACATCCTGAAGTATATTTGTCACCCAAGGGAAAACACTTATCATCTCTCGGGCATTCTGTTATATATCATGGAAGAAACAAAGATACGAGATAAAAAATGTAGAAGTTCTTCAGTAAATAACATTTATTGTACCTGTTATTGATATAAAGATATACATATATTATATCTTATGCAGGTGTGTAGGCATTATATTTCGAATCGTGTAAATTCCAGTATAATATTTATAACGTTTTATCCTTAGCGATTTACTTATTCATTGTGTATTCAGCATTTGCCATTGTATTTATGGTTCTCTTTGTTGCCCCTTTTTACTTTTGAGAAATTAATAAATATGCGGAGAGGATTGACGTCTTTGTGCTCAGGTTTCGTCGCGTGTATTAGTACCTTCCTCTCAACAGAACAGCAGGGTGTCGTCAACCGAGATTATGACGCGTAGCACGTAATTCTTTGTTTCATGTGATCTCTAGTGTAGTGGTTAAGCTGTTCGTCTTGTGTTCAAGAGGTCATGGGTTCGAACTTGGCTCGTGTCGACTTGTTTACAACGTGGATTTGTTGGAGATACCGTTGGATTATCGCTCAGGACTACGGAGTTACGTGCTATAAATGGTACTCTCAGCAGATTGCGTACGGCGTTGTTGAGAGTGACGGAGTACATATATGAAACCTAATACAATTAAGTCAATCCTCTACGACTTCTGAACCCTTTTTTGTTAATCCAGAGAGCTTTTAGCAAATATGCACTTTAAAACCAGATATGACGACTCTACCTGCTGTAATCACTTTTGGTTATGCGATGTCAAGTCAGGTCTAATTGTTTTCTGTGATTGCTCGCAGACTCTTGTAAATTAGCCGGTTGTAATTTGGATAACATGGCACTTGGCCGAGAGGTTGGAGCGCTGGTTTCACATCCCCGAGGTTCATGATTCAACTCTCGGTAAGGAGAGGTCTATTTTCTGTTGGAGGGTTAATTTTAAATAAACTCATCCTGTACATGACGTGGCGACATATAGAGCATGTTGCTTTTATCAAACAACTATACAAATCTCTCCATGCAACTCCCTAACCGTAAACTGCGGTATTTGACATTAAATTAATTTTTATTTTCCAACAGAAATTTTGGAGGACGGATTGTGTTGTCTTTGTTTATAGCTCAGTTGTGATATCAGCATATTTTGGCGTGACACATCTGGCTTTACCATGGCATCTGGGTCACTTTGACCCTTCATGGGATCAGACAGCCAAGTCCACCGCGAAACCTCTTTATTCGCCTCTGGTAACATGTATGGACATTTTTTTTTTCAAGAAGAGTATTGCTATTCTTTACTCCTTTTCGGACCCTGGCGACATCAATCGAGTTTTACTCAAACTTTCTAGTATTAATTATAAAATGGGCGAAAACATAGATGTAAAAAAACATTCGCAAGAATGAAGTGAAGTTCTTGTTACGTGAAGTTACATGTACAGCGAAGTGAGACACATTTAACGGATTGATAAACACATCTTAGATACATTAACAATGGAGAGAGCAAGAATGAGTGAAATAATATTTAGGCAATTTATATACATTTACAAAAAAATATACAGCTTCGAAAACAGATGCTCCGGAAACTGATGATCATAAAAAGGAACGATTTCGTCAAAAATGGTGATTTAAGAAACAAAACTTATCAAGAATATGTTTCAAACGTCGTAGGAAAACGTAGATAGAAATACCATGTATATATGTATGTAAATTCGCGTGTTTCTTGAGTTTTCTCAGATGTTTGAAGCATCTCATTAGCATAAGCAAAATTCGTAACACTGTATTTCTATCTGCGTTTTCTTATGACGTTTGAAACATATTCTTGATAAGTTTTGTTTCTTAAATCACCATTTTTGACGAAATCGTTCCTTTTTATGCTCATCAGTTTCCGGAGACATATGTTTTCGAAGCTGTAAATATTTATACATATATTTCCCCCTATAACACATAAATAGATGTTGATACTGTGAGTACTTTAATATATATAAATCTATATCAAACGACATATTCTTTCCAGAACGTTGTCTACGTCGTGGATACTCTGAGCGCCTCTCTGTTCCAGGCAAGAAGGTCTGCATTGGCCAAAGACATGTGCATACATTCTTCGGTGTCTCTGGTCCATCGTCTTCTTGGTCTTTCTCTTCCTCTCCTACCCGGCACTCTTCCCTCTAGAATCAGCTTTTCGATACTATCATGTCGATGTAAATGTTCAAAATACTGTAGCTTCCTTCTTATGATGGTATTTAGAAGCCACCCTTCGTTTAGTTTCAATGTTCTTCTTTGTCTCTGTCCATGATATTTGAAGGATCTTTCTGTAGCACTTCATTTCAAATGAATTTATTCTTTTGGATATTGTCTTGTTTATAGTCCAAGTCTCGCATCCATATGTTGCCACTGTAAAAACGCATGATCTTAAAAAAAAAACCACTTTAATATACATACATATATTCCCCCTATAACATATCGATAGAAGTTGATATTGTAATATATATATATACACACATATTTCCCCCTATAACACATCGATAGAAGTATATTAATTTACAATCTGAAGATGTCTTGGTAATTTTATAATGAACAAATAAGACATATTAAAATATGCAACACCTTACTATAAGATCCGGAAGTCGTGGGGACCGGAGAACCATGACCTCCACTATTTCTTGATGATTGTGAAGCTCTGATATAAACAAAATTGGACTAACGTTCGCAGGTGAATGGATCGTACCTTACTATAAGAAGCACAATTTATTTGCACTAACTCCTAAAAGCCCCCATTATAATATTTTGTTAAATTTTACTAAAATAATATTTGTGTTAACGGACAATATGATTGCTGGGTTGCACAGATACATTGTTTTGTTAGCGGACAATATGATTCCTGGTTTGCACAGATACATATTTGTGTTATTGGACAATATGATTGCTGGGTTGCACAAATACATTTTATTTTAGCGGACAATATGAGTGCTGGGTTGCACAGATACATTGTTTTATTAGCGGACAATATGATTGCTGGGTTGCACAGATACATTTTTTGTTAGCGGACAATATGATTCCTGGTTTGCACAGATACATATTTGTGTTATCGGACAATATGATTGCTGGGTTGCACAAATACATTTTATTTTCGCGGACAATATGATTCCTGGGTTGCACAGATACATTTTGTGTTAGTGGACAATATGATTGCTGTGTTGCACAGATACACATTTGTGCTTTCGGACAATGTGATTGCTGGTTTGCACAGATACATATTTGTGTTATCGGACAAAATGATTGCTGGGTTGCACAGATACATATTTTTGTTAACGGACAATATGATTGCTTGGTTGCACAGATACATTGTTTTGTTAACGGACAATATGATTGCTGGGTTGCACAGATACATTGTTTTGTTAACGGACAGCATGATTGCTGGGTTGCACAGATACATATTTGTGTTATCGGATAGTATGATTGCTGGGTTGCCCAGATACAGAATTTTGTTAACGGACAATATGATTGTTGGGTTGCACAGATACATTTTACGAATTGAAGTAAAATTGATAACCACCTATACGTTTTGAAATATCAACCATCGTTCAGAAATGTACACTAACAAATTTGCACTTACTAAATTCGGTTGGGGAGGCGGAACCATCCTTGCAGAGATATGTCGTGCAATATAATACAAATGAGACTCCATCGTTGTATGTTTTGTTATTGAATGAACAGCTTCTGGCATCTAAAATAATAATATTTATCAAATTCACAATTACAAAATAACATATGCTATGAAAACATGCTAGAAGATGAGTTATTTTACTGATGATAATTGGGTTCTATTGTTGTCTGTTGTCCCGGGTGGGTGATGATATACATCTATTTTCTGTTATCTTGTCCCGGGTGGATAATGATATACATCTATTTTCTGTTATCTTGTCCCGGCTGGATGATGATATACATCTATTTTCTGTTATCTTGTCCCGGGTGGATAATGATATACATCTATTTTCTGTTATCTTGTCCCGGCTGGATGATGATATACATCTATTTTCTGTTATCTTGTCCCGGCTGGATGATGATATACATCTATTTTCTGTTATCTTGTCCCGGGTGGATGATGATATACATCTATTTTCTGTTATCTTGTTCCCAGTGGGTGAGGATACAACGAATCTACACTTGTCGCAACGCATAGGGGATAGAGCTCCAGCTGTCATTCCAATGCCAAATGTGTCGCATAGATTGTACTTTATTTCTTCGGAACATCTTTGATGCTATATACCCATAGCCTTCATAGTCTTCCTCTGGCTCATTAAACGGATGTTATTTTATTATAAGTAATTGATGATAGTACGCGACATGCAATAAACAATGAAGGTGTGAAATAATGCTGGAAAATCGTCTTATTGTAAGAGTCTACAACATTTTCTTATTGTAAGAGTCTACAACATTTTCTTATTGTAAGAGTCTACAACATTTTCTTATTGTAAGAGTCTACAACATTTTCTTATTGTAAGAGTCTACAACATTTTCTTATTGTAAGAGTCTACAACATTTTCTTATTGTAACAGTCTACAACATTTTCTTATTGTAACAGTCTTCAACATTTTATTAGTGAACAGGCAGATATCGCTTAAATTTAGAGAATTTAGAACAAAGTAAAGTAAGGAATGTATTTTTGTGTCAGAGAAAAAATACTTTGAATTGTTATCTTGCACAAAAGAGGTACATTTTACTTACAGCAAAACTTAAAATACCGTCATTATAATACGTTGTTAAATTGGTATGATATAAAGCATACGATAACCTAAAGCATGGGTTGGGAAACTTAATTACAACAAGGAAGTAAACTGACCAATCCATCTAATAGTTGCTAATGCTTAGTACATGTAGGGTTATCTTCATCCCCGACCACAGGTTGTTTCCGTGGGACCTACCTTTAGGTTTATATATGATAAGATATTGGCTTGACGTAGAAATGTTACTGTTACTTATTAAGATTATGTATCTTGTTTACTACACATTAACACACAAACAGCAGCAACAACCTGCCACATCATACATCTTCATCGCAAATACATTCACATATTCGTGCCATATCATACATCTTCATAGCACATACGCTCACATACACTCACATACACTCACATATACGGGAGCCGCGTTAGCGCAGTGGTTAGCGCACTGGCTTCGCATATGAGTGGTCCTGGGTTCATTCCCCAGTTGAGGCGGAAATGTTTTCAGATCGCAACGGCTCCCAGGTCGACCCAGCCTTAAATGGGTACCGGATTAATCCGGGAAGTAAAGACTGCGAGGGAGAGGAGATGGCTACCGCCCTCATTTGCAGAGGCTGTGAAATGTGAGATCGCTAACATCTCACACCCCTAAGGCATTAATAAATACTATGGGTTACTTTACTTTTTTTTTTTACTCACATATACGTACCACATTATACATCTTCATAGCACATACACTCACATACACTCACATACACTGACATACACTCACATATACGTGCTGGATCGATATCGACTTGGCCATAAATCATACATCCATTTTATTTCCAGCTACAGCCTTTGTTCTACCGGAGGTAAAATTAAACAAAAGATCTGTAACATTGTAACATGACATGTATGTAATAAGAGGAATATAAAGTTGCATGTTCCATACCAACCACTACACAACTTCAAATTTTCCAAACTAATCCTGAATTATGGTTTTTTTTCTATTCAAAACAAGCATAAATCACAGAAAAACTGCAAATCACCGTGCACAGTTTTCTGTCCTATGGACTATACTCTAAAGGTATAAATTTAGAAATGAACAACAAATATCGCCGGAATGTGCTAGCTAATTGCAAGATATCAGAAAGGGAAATGTGTTATGGTTTACAGCATTGCTGCGATATCTGCATCTTTCGGCCTGACACATCCGACTTCAGAATGACTTTGGTTCACTGACCCTATATGGGATGGGACAGCCAACTCTATCCCATAACCTCCTTAGTCGCCTTTTACGACACGCGTGGAAGGTAAAGAGTGTTCTATTCTGTGCTCCCCTTTCGGACCCCGGCAACACACGGGCGTCATCCATTCAACACTTCATTCATTTCGATCTCACGTTGAACTAAAGATAATTGTAATTACTCACCTCGCTTGACTAGTAAACCGCTGGCACAGCCACAAATCGCCAGAGCACACAGAAGTATTGCTATATTACTAGCAAAATAAATAACAATACATATGATTAACTTTAGGCGGTGAAATCTAGTAGATAAATATAACAAATCGGTGCAATATAATATAGGAAATAGAAATATAGCAAAACTAGAAGATCGTTGACAATAAAGAGTCATTATTCTTATCTGTCTACAACTTTTAATCAAAGTAACAGTAAACGAATATTTAAGAAACAGATAAAACAGACGAGGAGATAGCGAGAGAGAGAGAGAGAGAGATTGAGCGAGAGAGATATTGAGAGAGATTGAGAGAGAGATAGAGATAGAGATTGAGAGAGAGAGATTGAGAGAGATTGAGAGAGATTGAGAGAGAGAGATTGAGAGAGAGATTGAGAGAGTGAGAGAGAGATAGAGAGAGATTGAGAGAGAGAGATTGAGAGAGATATTGAGAGAGAGATTGAGAGAGATTGAGAGAGATTGAGAGAGATTGAGAGAGATATTGAGAGAGAGATTGAGAGAGAGATTGAGAGAGAGATTGAGAGAGATTGAGAGAGAGATTGAGAGAGATATTGAGAGAGAGATTGAGAGAGAGATTGAGAGAGATATTGAGAGAGAGATTGAGAGAGATTGAGAGAGAGATTGAGAGAGATATTGAGAGAGATTGAGAGAGATTGAGAGAGATTGAGAGAGGGATTGAGAGAGATTGAGAGAGAGATTGAGAGAGAGAGAGATTGAGAGAGAGAGATGGAGAGATATTGAGAGAGAGATTGAGAGAGATTGAGAGAGAGATTGAGAGAGAGATTGAGAGAGAGAGATAGAGCTCGTAAGAGAGAGAAAAATGAATTGTATATGGCCATAGATCCTTACAAACAAGGCTATACTCTGAAGTGTGGTACGTCATAGCAAAAGTTGGTTGTAAACAAATTTTGACTGAATTTTCTTTATAGTGGAGTTCTCATTCTATTTTGTCTGTGCCCCTTCTGAGGCAAGAAATTGCAGACCCCATGCCAAGTGTGTGCCCCTTCTGAGGCAAGAAGTTGCAGACCCCTTGCTCGGTTGTAGCTCCATTTTGAGACTACTCTAGCCCCCTTGTCAAGTGTGTGCCCCTTCTGAGGCAAGAAATTGCAGACCCCTTGCTCAGTTGTAGCTCAATTTTGAGACTACTCTAGCCCCCTTGTCAAGTGTGTGCCCCCCACCATAATTTCAAAGTGTTCTCTGTGGCCGTCCTAGGTATATTGTACCCCACGGAGCATTTGATCTACATTGAGATACATTGCACTACAGTACTATGAGTCTGTAACGGGTAGGGTCTTGGGTTCGAATCCTGCCACATGCATTTGTTCATCCGGACAGTTCAGGAAGCAATGACAAACTACTGAACGTATTTGTATTTTAAAGAATAACACTACAGCTAAAAAAATGTTGGGTTGATGATTACGCCCTGAATACGATATGCTGGCAAAACTTAGGTCAAAAGGTGCAATGACTCGGCATCATGCATTTTATTTGTTACGGTAACAAGATGCGCAAGATCAATGGGCTGTCTTCTCCTGAAGCATATCTCGAAAGTTACAACACCAAAACACAAGCCACAAAAAGTGTTCTATGGAGGATAATATTCAAGACGTCATAATAATGGTGACCGTCGTGTATTATTGGATGCACTCGCTTGTAACTATCTTTCTCAGTGTCTCTCCATGCAGCCAGCATGATCTATGACGGTAACATGTAAAGTGAAATACATGACAAATATCGTAATTTGAATTAAGTGTAGAACGTTTTAAGTAAGAAAACATAGCCTTCATGAGGAAAACATTCTTGATTCTTGATTAGAAACTGGTCTCATGGCACGTGGAACACTCCCATAAGCGCTCCGCCCTTTGTTCCAGCAGTCATTCGACTCGATGGTGTTTCGAGTCTAATGTTGCCGAAACAGACTTCGACATCAGGGCACGACTCTGGCCCTTGCGACAGGTTTATTTGTTGTTCCTCCCACCCACGCCGTGCCCGTAACTAGTTCAAGCACAACACCGGCCTGCCGGAACAACATGGTAACTGTTATCGAAGGTTACGACTACGGAAAAAATTAAAACATTAAAGTTAAAACAAAAACCTAAAAACCATAACAACCTAAAAACCATAACAACCTAAATTATAAAATTATAAACATACAATCGAAAACAATACACTTAAAACCAAAAAAGAACTTTTGAAACCTAAGCCCCAGTAAACAGTAAAAAAAAAGCCACAAAACCGTAAAACCCTAAATAATGCTAAAACTCAAAAAACTTAAATACTCTGCAGCTAAAGAACAAAAACGCTAAAATCCTAAGAATAGGTTTAACCCTCACCATCTGCAACAACCTCACCTTAACGCTAACCCAAACCAAACCCCAAAAATCTAAACCTAAACGCCAAACCCCCGAAGTGAACTCCCAAACCTTAACGGATCTATTGATCTAATGTTTCTTCGGCGCCGAATATGATGCATCGTGCAGAAACCAGAGCCCCACAGACAGACAGATAGAGATGTTGTAGCCCCACAACACTTTAGTTGTTGCACGTTTTTAAGAACACATTAATACTGTGACCGTCTATGGTATAAAACATATTGGCAAATGAAAACAAAAATTACGCCTTCTTAATAGCACATTTTTCAATTCTCGATCATGATTTTTTATTGTTTTCTAAGATTGTGTGACAGCCAATTCAAATCAAGGGAATTGTCAAATGGGTCTTTTGAGGAAACTGGATTTCCCATAGATCTTATACTTCAAGGTCTTGGTCATACCCTCTTTGATGTTTGTTCTGCGAAGAGTTTTATTTGGCTTACCTCTCTTTTCCTCTTTCAGTCACACTCTTTCTCTCTCGCGCGCCCTCTCTTTCTTGTATGTTATCTCCGTTTGATCTTATTTTGTTATATCTGTGTATACGTATCTATCTTGATAAAGACTTTTTGATCGAAAAGTTGATAGCACGTATTGTTCAACATTAAGTTGGTAATTAACCCATTACATATTATTTTAAAATGTATCTACTTTATATTTGTTAGTCATACTGACGAAAACATGTCAAGATTGGTATCCAGGTGCATGAGACGAAATGACTCAGTGTAGCTAGAAATGCAATGCAGTGTTTGTTTACAACCAGCTGTGACGTGACCATGAAGTGTCAAATTCCGAAGGATATTCTGTATCTAGATACCTGTGATATGACACTTAATCCATATTTTGCTACCTATGGTTAATTTAATTAACACATAATCTTGACATAGTGGCCCAGCTTACAGACCATACAGAGTTTGAGTACGATTAATCAGACTCTGGCAAGTCCGTAGATAAGGTGGCGAGTAGGGTGAGAGATTAAAACACTCCTCTATCGGAAGTCAGAATATAACATGGAGCAATAGGAAGAAAAGACACCCACCCCCTCTTTTTACGATGCTAGTTTTCTCCCAGGAAGGTCAACTAAAAATTACCCCAAAAAACAAGAACATTCGATTTTTATGAGGTAATCTCATTTCTCCTTTCGATTACCTATCTTCGATCCTGCATTCTGGTGAATCAGGTCTGTAGGAACGGGAAAGGGTGGGGGGCGAAATTGCCTTTCTTTTATCATGGATTATACAAGTACGATTATACATTATATATCACTATTACAAAATACAAGATGGACGTTTTCAGCAATCCTGCAGCATAATCCCAGGTTAGGCAAATACAGAATACTTTCGTTTTACAGAAGTTAGATATATATTTGGATTAAGATTCATGATCCGTACATGATTTATTTAGATCCCTGAACTGTATACGATTTGTTTATATATATATATGACATGTATTTAATTTATTCACATCTATAAAATAACAAGTACCAAAGAGAAGAAAACATAAAAGATAAATTGAATGAACTACTCTTTGAAAACGACCAAGTACTAATAGCGACATGAGAAGAACAATTGCAAGAACATATGAACAGACTCCACACAGCATGTCACAAATTCAACATAAAGATTAATATTCAAAAGACATAAATAATGGTAATAGCAAAGAAAGAAAGAAATATCGCTATCTCCACCCATGATAAACATCTTAAACAGGTAAATGAGTTCACCTACGTAAGAAGCACTATATTGAGTGATGGGAGAACTAGTAAAGATATACAAAATAGATGCTGCAAAACATACCAGATACTAGGACAGATGACACGTATTTTCAAGAACAAAAATGTAAACATAGACACTATAGTTTGATTATACAAGACTATTATTATTCCATCACTGTGCTACCAGTTGCAAACATGGGCAGTGACAATAAAAGACAAAGGAAAAAATAGTGATAGTTGAAATGATATGTCTACGAAGAATAATGGGGTGTCATTAAGAGATAGAATTAGAAACGAATACATCAGACAGATAACCAAAACAATACCAGTATTGGAATACATCAAAAGACAAAAGATATAGTGGTTTTCACACGCTTCCAGATTACCAACAGATGGCATGCCACAAATGGCCATGACTCACAGACATAACGTCAAAGGCAGATCATGTAAAAGATGGATCACAGAAATCAAAGAAGCCACAGGAACAAGCTTACAAACAGCACACAATAAAACCATCTCCAGAGAACTCTTTCACCCTGACGCCGCTAGGTAAACAGGGGCCACAGCATATAGATAGATAGACTTAATTTATTTAGATTTCTGAAATGTACTTAAATGGTTTAGATTCTTGACCTGTATATACTTGTTTAAATTCATAAACTGTATAAGATATATTTAAATTCCTGACTTGTACATGATTTTTTAGACTATTTATCTGCTCCTGCTGTGCTTACATTCCCGAAATGTACATGATTTATTTACATTCCCGAACAGTGCATTATTTGTTTATATTCCTGAACTTTACACTATTTGTTCAGATTCTTAAACTTTAGGTGATTTGTTTATTATTGACATTTAACCAATTTTTTAGGTTATTATATATATCTTTGGAGTTAGTGATGCTCTCTCATGATTTACAGAATAGCATTTCTTCAACAAAATCAGTTTTTTCAATATATGTTGCGTAAGTTATCAGTACGGATTCAGTGTCTGTCAAAGTGGATTCATTTATTTGCAGTGATAATTTTGCTGTTTTCATATTTCCAACAAGCTGTATTCAATATCTTCATTCATTTCATCTATTCTTCTGCTAACAATACTGTTACCCAATGCCATAGCTTTCACATCAGTTTCATTTTTTTCAGAATTGTTTTCAGAATTGCTGATATTGATTTCATTTTCTTCTATAGTATGATTGTTCCAAGATTTAGCAATGAGTAAAGAAATTTCATAACTAGTCTCAAGAGTACGATTTACGTTGCAGTATGAGCAATGAATATAGACTTTAATGTAGCTCTTTTTTCATAATTCTTCTTTAAAAGTTTGAAAGTAATTTAAATTTGATATGGCATAATCATTATGTTTTGTCTTCAAATGTGCATCAAGACGACCCTCTTCATTGATTCGTTGATCAAGCATTGTTGGCATAACAGACAAAAAGGTGACAGTTGATCGTGGACTGCGGGTATGAATCAAAATTGCAAGTATTTATTTGCGTACTGAAAACTTTTTTTTTTGCTTGCAATACTAATTTTACTGTGCGACGGAAAGTAATTAAATATAAGATAAATCAAAAACTAAAAACACGTATTAATGTTAATTTAATGTAATTTTATTATATCAAAAATTAATTATGCTTATTGAATGAATAAATCATACAAATTACTTCTTCTTCTTCTTCTGGTTCGAAGTGCGACATGTCTACACAGCGATTCCGGTTTCCTTAATGAAAACTGCTGTATTTGAAAGCTCCTCAGTGCTCCAATACAGATTTCTATGGATAACCGTCTCTGTTGGCCAGGTCTTCCCTTAGCTGTTTTATTGTAATGCAATCTTGCTGGATATGTTCCGCGGTCTATGACGTAGCTGTCTGTCCATATGGACACAGAGGTGATGGAACCAGTCGTAGTCTATTTAAGTGGCTGTTTAGTAACAATAGAGTATTTATTATTTACTCTTAGGTAAGGCACTCTACCGAAGTCTGGTCATTGGTGCAAATAAAACGGTGACACAGCGCATTTCCATTATCTGGACTACATCCTGCTGGAAATCTAACAGGACCATGGTCCTGCCAGAAGAGAGATTCAGCGAGAGTTTGAGAATGAACGCAAAAGAAGAAGATGCTGATATCCTCGATATTGTTGTTTTTGACGTGTGAAATAAATCTTTGTATATTTGAATATATGCATATTTATATGAGAGTGTAAAATTTGTTTTTCCTCTCCTGGAAAACCACTTTTTGGACTTATTTTCTTATTCTTGTTTTCAAACATGTTTTCAAACCACACCCCACCCCCAGGCTTCTCTGTCTAGTAAAGGGTTAACGAGAGCTTATTCCAAATTGAGATAGCAACGATTCTTCTTTTTATACAAGTGTAGCCACAGTAGAAGGTTAGTATTTAATTTTCAAATTGCCCACACCCCCTGAATAATCAAATCCCCCCTCCCGTGGAGTGTGCGCCCCACGTTCGGAAATACTGCTCTAGACAAAAAAGTTGCTTAATAACACAGTCCATTCCTTTCTTAGCATGTTCCTTTCTTAGCATGTTCCTTTCTTAGCATGTTCCTTTCTTAGCATGTTCCTTTCTTAGCATGTTCCTTTCTTAGCATGTTCCTTTCTTAGCATGTTTCTTTCTTAGCATGCTCCTTTCTTAGCATGTTCCTTTCTTAGCATGCTCCTTTCTTAGCATGTTTCTTTCTTAGCATGCTCCTTTCTTAGCATGCTCCTTTCTTAGCATTTTTCTTTCTTAGCATGCTCCATTCTTTCTTGAACATCATGCTTGAGTCTGTAACTATTACCGAGTTGGTTGATGTATGAGCTATCAGCCAACATAGTGCTGCTGTTACTTTTCATCTTCATCCTCATATTCGATGTTATGGTGGAGTATGCAGATGATCTCTCAACTAATCAAGCCGCTTCTGTATGCAACAAAAAAATCAACTTGTATTTTTTCTTGTATTTCTGTTGACAGAGCCATCTGTGTAACACATCATTTATTGCGTTATTTCTTGTGGTATCGAGTGTAGATGAGCAATCTCCTGCACTGTACCCTCGGCACTGACACCAGGCAAGTTCCGACCTCGGCACTGACACCAGGCATGTTCCGGCGCGTTTTATCTAGATTAATTGTTACGTAAGTCAGTATTTTTTTCTAAGTCAATCTCCATCAACTCACTGTATTTCCTATTTCTTCTATTTCAAATACACTTCGAAGTTTGTCTTCGACTTCTCCCATTTATGACATACCCGGCTAAAGTCGTTTTCTCTTTGTCTCATCCAGACAGTGGTGTACTTGAGTCCATATGACTGTATTTAACTACGGAAGTGGGAGAGCATACTAACTTCTGCGTTTGTTCTCAAATTCCCAGAGATTTGAATGATGCAGTCCAGAGAGCGAAATGAATCGTGCCGTGGTATATGATTTAGCTGCTATGTGTCCTTTTCGTCTTGGCATCGAACTTTATCATAGTTCTTGGATCACTACCACTTTAATTGAGATAGCTAATTCTACATCAAAACCTTTATATTGCTTCCTATATTGCTCTCTCCGGGTCACTGTAGCTCACAGGCAACAGAATAACAAAATGTCTACCTGCAACGCATGGCGTAATGTGCTTTTAGAAAAGATTGTTGCGAGGTATGCAAAAACGGTGATATCAGATAATACCCCGCCCAATTTGATATTTCAAATAGTAATCTTGATATGGCTCACATGTCCTAGACAAGATAGAGCCCCCCCCTTTTTTATATTTCTATTCATGGACCCATGTGAAAGTTCATACCCACCCCCCGGGCCCTTATGGTCCACAATGATAGCTACTGACATAACACACCAAGCACTCAGTTAAGAGCTATTAACATGTTAGCAATATGTAAGTACGAAAACTGCAAGACAAATATTAAAAATAATCTAAACAGACGGTCTTAACAGACGGAGTAATAAGACGCAACCGCTGCAAAGTTCTAATTGATGATTTTTGTTGTAGTAAAGTTCTAATTGATGATTTTTGTTGTAGTAAAGTTCTAATTGATGATTTTTGTTGCGGCAAAGTTCTAATTGATGATTTTTGTTGCGGCAAAGCTCTAATAGATGATTTTTGTTGCAGCAAAGTTCTAATTGATGATTTTTGTTGCGGCAAAGTTCTAATTGATGATTTTTGTTGTAGTAAAGTTCTAATTGATGATTTTTGTTGCGGCAAAGTTCTAATTGATGATTTTTGTTGCGGCAAAGCTCTAATAGATGATTTTTGTTGCAGCAAAGTTCTAATTGATGATTTTTGTTGCGGCAAAGTTCTAATTGATGACTTTTGCTGTGGCAAAGTTATAATTGATGATTTTTGTTGCAGCAAAGTTCTAATTGATGATTTTTGTTGCGGCAAAGTTCTAATTGATGACTTTTGCTGTGGCAAAGTTATAATTGATGACCTTTGTTGCGGTAAAGCTCTAAGTGATGACTTTTGTTGCGGTAAAGCTCTAATTGATGACTTTTGTTGCGGTAACGCTATAATTGAAGACTTTTGTTGCGGCAAAGCTCTAATTGATGACTTTTGTTGCGGCAAAGCTCTAATTTATGACTTTTGTGCAATGAGTGACGCTTATATATTCAGGGAAATTTTTGGACTTTTACTACTTCTGCTTTGATAAGTTTTATACTGTATGTTAATATACATTGGAGTTTATGTGGTTTTCTGTGTATTCTACGTGACTATAGGTAGTACCCTATCACAAAATGAAACCGTTGATGATGAAGAGTATACAAGGATCACCAAGACAAACAGTATTTTCGGCTGATTACACGCAAATGTCTTGTCCTATCTATGTGTGCCGCTAGGCGTCATGGGGAGTCGAAGTCTTCTTTCTTTAGCTAACTGTGATGTTTCTGCCATAGAGCAACCTTGGTGTTCTAGTATTTATCGGATGTCTATTTTCCATCTTTGTGTGGGTTTTCCCCTGTTTCTCTTTTAATATGATCTTTTGTTGAAGGCTATCGATCGATGGAATAAGATATGGTTCCATTCTGATTAGGTGGCGGAACCATTTGATCTTTTATTTGTTTATATATTCTGTTTACGATATTTTATATAAGTACGCAAATGTATAGCATAGAAATGGCATTAACCTACAGACTAAGCTGAAAGTTAAAATAGCGCTGGTACGTCCAGTGCTGTTATACGCTGGTACTTCCAGTGCTGTTATACGCTGGTACTTCCAGTGCTGTTATACGCTGGTACTTCCAGTGCTGTTATACGCTGGTACTTCCAGTGCTGTTATACGCTGGTACTTCCAGTGCTGTTATACGCTGGTACTTCCAGTGCTGTTATACGCTGGTACATCCAGTGCTGTTATACGCTGGTACTTCCAGTGCTGTTATACGCTGGTGGAACATGGACTAGGTATAGACAACATGTGAAGAAAAATTCACACAACAAAAATTCAACAGAAATCAAGACAAGATTCCGGATACCTCTGTCTTTGATAGATCTGGTACATCTAGCATTAACACTACTCTTATGCAGAAACAAATTCGTTGAGTAGATCATCTGCTACGTATGCCAGATCATCTGTCAAAGATAGTTCACAATGTTGAGTTGCAGAAGCACATACGATCTCAGCGTAGCCAAAAAGAAACGCTACAAGGACTCGTTAAACAACACACTGAAAGCTTTTGAAATAGACCCAGTTGCATTTAAAGAACTTGCACAAAGTAGAATTACATAGCGCTCTACAGTTAAACACACGCTTGCGGTTGCGTCTGTGGGTCTCACCAATGGTCCACAAGATTAACCATCCATGCAGAAAACTTAAGTAGATGACATGCCGTTTTATTGAGGCTCTCTTATGGAAGCTGTGTAACAAGTCATCTATATAATAATGCTCCTTCAATAGGTATTGCACTAAGCCGAAAGCTAAGTCTACTGGGTATGAAAGAAAACTCAGAAAAACCACCCCACCTCACATAGGAAGTAAGAACTAATCGCTCGTAATTCATGGGGCTTTCAAACAATCAAACAAACGAACAGTCAAAAAAAGGCGCAACATCTTGTGACAGAGGAGAAGTGCAGCAGATAACCAGAAGAGAGTAGCTAGAAAGTCGCGAGTAAAAAAACACTTTCTACAGTAATCATGTCATGCCCGAACTGTCCAAGGACATTGCGGCCAGAATAGGGCTTATTGGACATACGTGTTTGTCATGTGACGTATTCTTTCCAGAACGTAGTCTTCCTTATGAGTCTTGTGAATTCCACGCGGTCTCTGACAAGTTGTCCGCCTACTCTAGCGACATAAGAACGAAGTCATGAATCTATTTTTTCCCAGCGACATCATAACGAATTTCCTTATGAATATGATGAAATTAGCCATCTACAAACTCATAATCAAGACATAAACTCTCACTTAATTTCAAAAGTGAATGTAACAAATGATGTGATAGACAAACAACAAAAACTATAACGTGGCTATTCTCTTATTCTCTGATCCGACCAGCAGCCAAATTCGTACTATTGTTATCTTACTAGGTGGGATCACGATGTACCGATCACAGTTGTTCATCTAAAAAGGTCAATCTCTAATTGTTACTTGATCTCCTAACAGATAATGATCCGTACGTGCTTGACCATACACGTAGATTGTCGCCTGAAAACTATCACAAAAACACCAGTTAACATTAGGGACATGTAAAAAGGTACCGTGTGACAGAAAGATTAATCATTAAGGGAAAAATTCCAGGAAAGATTTTTAATAAATGCTGCCCAAGACATCGATAAACGCAGGCTTTCGAAAATAATTTGAATACGACATTGGAAGAAGCAGGGAATGTTCCACAGAACCGAGACTCTTACAGAGTTGCAGTGAAGACAAGGTTTAGCGGAAGACGACACATAAAATAGGCAATGTCCTTTACAGATGCATAAACTCGCATCAGTAACTCACAGTCAATAGACAGTATAACTTACCCAACAGAGATCGTGAATAGTGTCCCATCAGTAATTCACAGTCAATAGACGGTATAGAGTACCTAACAGACATTGTGAAAGCAGTAGCAACAGTAACTCACAATCAACAGACGGTATAACTTACCCAACAGACATTGTGAAAGCAGTAGCAACAGTAACTCAGACGCAGCTCAATATACGATATAACGTATCTAACAGACTGCGTGAAAACAGTACCAAATATATACAATGTTTAGAAATGATTATAATAGCGAGAAAACATTCCATTTTAACAGCTGTGAATGTTGGGATTGGTTTGTACAATTTACTAATCAGTTTGTTAAAAAAAACACAGTGTGCGCCTATAATTACATCTCTCGTGTGCATTTATGTTTAGACATGCATATTAGATAAGTATAAACAGGGTTTAATAGAGTCAGCAAGACCTGGAGCACATAGTGCAACTATTTATTTAACATATGTCTACTTAGCTTATATCATATATGAATATATAAATATGTACATTATATTAATTTATATACATTTATATATAAATTTGTAAATAATTGGATATATAGAAGAATAGGGAGAACATCATGGAAAGAGAAGACAACAAGCAAAGAGGTTTCAACAACACTTCGTATGACGAAAAAATTGTTAAAGTAAATATAGATCAAACAAATACAATATTTTCGACTTAAGACATCACACTTTGTTGAAGAGGTTACTTAAGCTAAAGTCGAGGGGAGGCCAGCAGCGAGAGGTAGGCAGACATACAAATGGAAGAGTAACATCACGATATGGACAGACCAAAGTCAAGAAGAGTGCAACACCAACACAAGAGCCGTGATATTGGAGGTCTATTGCAGCCAGCCTTTTTTGCGGAGATGGAATTTCATGATGATAATGAAGCATTTGGTCGATACAAACCGCCTATGTTTATTCACTCATCGAAAGCCCATAGATAAGGTAGGTTGATATTCAGAATTGAAACCCCAAACCCAGATAGGAAATAAGAGCATGAAATTTGGTACTACCGCACATTTCAAATTCTTGCTCTCAAACAAATGTAATTATCTGAATGACCGTCGAAAGTAGTACTGCTATATTTTGTATAGTTATGTTTGGTTAGGTCCAACAAATGTATACTTTATATTTGTTCATCATGTCTAGTTATGTACGAATTAAATCTGATATCTGTCAGTATACTAATTATTGCTTCTCGAAAAAAAGAAGTCTTACCACTTCAGACACAGATTCTACGAGGTGATTAGGCATAGGCGTGTTTACTATTATATATTATAAAAAATGTGCCCACCATGTCTGAATATGAATAGCTGTTGAACATGATTTCTGAAATGATCGGTATACGTGACACTGTTTGTCACTGATATTTAGTAAGCTACCTACCATACGCTTCATTTAGTACGCTTCATTGATTTAATTATTTCATGTATAATAACACTTTGCAGTTCATAGATATCATAACGGGGCGTTGCTACTCTAATGTGCTTGTCAACAATTCTTTATTTTCGTTTTATACCCTTTAATGCCTAGCAAAGCCAGGAGCAGTGGAGTACTCTGAAGAAGACCTCTTTTTGTGCTTCATATATGTTTGTTTTCGTTGAATCTTTTATTTCTGTGATCCTTCTTATGCAGGGTCTGCCCCTGACTTAGTATTCATCGTATATGTAGGCCCTATATCAATGTTTTTTTGAGGGGCATCATCTGATGGTAGTCTGAAAGTATGTGAAAACCGCGTAAACTGTTTAATCTGTTATCTTCTGATGTAATCCAGGTTCGGCATTGTGTTTGTTAGTCTTCTAGAGTTGTCATTTCTGATTTTGTCTCTTAATTGTTACTCCGAGAATTCTACGTAGACAAGTCATTTCTGTTGTAATATGTTTTTTTAATCTTTTGTTGTTAATGTCTACATTTGACATTGGTAGCATAGTGATGGCATGGTGATCGTTTTATGTAGTGCAGTTTTGGTGTTCATGTTCAGATATTTGTTTTTGAAAATAGGAGATATCTGCCCCAAGTTCCGGTATGCTATGTTGCTTCTGTGTTGGATTTCTTTTGTGTTCTTCCCAGCTGAAGATATGAGGCTTCCAAGATAAGTAAATTCTTTCATCTGTGAAGAATTTCTTTGGGGCGTGTTTGTACTCTGAATTTAATAATTCACCATATTCTTTGTTAATCTTTGGTATTTGCATCTTGATCGAATTTCTTTGTTATTAATTTAATTGACATGTACTAAATGCTTTCTTAACTAATTTTTCAATTTCGCTAAAGTCACTGTCAAATATGGTACTGTAAAACAATTTGCAAATTTCTCTTCGGATCAATTCTCTGTCAAAACTATCCACTAATCATGGCCTAAATTTCGTGTAAAAAACTTCAGTAGGACATATCCGATGTTACTAGCCAACGGTTTAATGTTAGTTTACTTATCTCTAAGGCATGCATAATCATCAGTACTGAGTGTGAAATAGAACAATATAGTTTCCCTCGATAAACTACATTGCAGAAATAATTTTAAATTGTATTTGTGTTCTACTCTAATGTCATAAACTTTATTCGCAAATTCATTTTTCCCTACTAACTACACACTTTATGTTGAAACGCTTCTGACGGATAATTTATGCATCACAGAAACCTATAAACACCATATGTCTTGTGTTAGAGAGTACAGAATTGTGCAATTTCACGCTTAACTTAACACATGTCAATTGTATGATAAACAAATCATGTGCAAATGACGTCTTATAATTGACTGTAAACACCCAAAATTTTGTGTGTGAGATGTGTGCTCACAATTAGACTTGATATATTTCGAATATAAAAGAAAATTGAAACCAATGGCTGCATTTTAATGAACTAATTATTCACAGGGCCTATATTATTTTAAATTCACACACATAATTTCAATTATATACGTTATATATTGCTGAAATTCATAATTTTAAATGTGGGCAAAGCTGGTGAAATGTGCAATAAGAAGAAAATCAGTTAATGGGTGAACACCCCCTTCCCGCTCAAATCCACTTTAGAATGAGAGCTAACCAAAAATATCACTAAAACTAAGTAATTAAATGTGTTAAAGGTAACATTTCTTCCTCCTTACTGTGTAGAACCCCTTGAGATGCGGAGAGATATGGCTGCAATGGAGGCTTATGAAAGAAACAAAAGAATGAACAAAGACCACCCAAATAAACAACTTGTAGAAAACTGGCAACCAAACCACAGAATAAAACAAAAGTCAGTCCTGAGCCATGTCAATGAAATAACAGACAGTTATCACCTCCCAGACAAGAGACAAGAACTGCAAAGAGTAGAAAAATGTTTACCAACACAGGCAAGTTTTAAATGCCGGAAATCAAAATACAGTTAAGAGATAATGCAACGAAAAGTTCCGACCCAGTAAGTCTTATGAAAGCAACACATAAAACAAAAGACACCTACCCAGAACAATGGATTCATGTTTATACTGATGGGTCTGCCTTCAAAGCCATCATCAAAGCAGGTTATGGTGTCTATATAGAATATCCAGACAAAACATCTGATGAGTTGTTTGATGCCTGTGGGGAGATATGTTCTAACTATGAAGGTGAAATAACAGCACTAGAAGTTGCCTGAAGTACCAGCTGAAGACCATATTTGATGCCTTTCCATCAAAAATCCAAAACAATGTTATATTTACAGACTCTATGTCTGCTCTTCAAACACTAGAATGTGATGGACATTGTAAACCTGAGCTAGCTGAAATATAACACCATGCCACCAGCTGCTCACATCTTATGATGTCAACATTGTTATGCAGTGGATTCCTGGCCACTCAAACACACCTGGTAATGATAAGGCAGACAGACTAGCAAAGATGGAAGCACAACAGGAACAGCCTTATACAGAAACAACAATGCACACAGTTAAAATGATTCTGAAATCTGTGAACAAAGAAAATTGGATGAACAGATGGGCCATGGGAAACACTGGGAGGGAAATCTATAAATATATGACCAGCCCAAATCCTAAAGACAATATCAACCTCCTAGAAAGAAAAGACCAGAATATCATATTCCGACTGCGCACACAACATGTACAGCTTAACAAACGCCTGAACAGAATACAACCACAACACACTCCATGGTGCCGGATGTGCACTCATCCATATGAAACTGTTGACCATCACCTTTTTGAATGTCCAGCGCTGGATGGTGTCAGGAAAATGTTTCTCCCTCCAGGGTCAGATAAATTGAACACATTATATGGAACAAATAAAACATTCATATATCACACAATGGCAATGGGTCAAAGGGCATAAGCTCATGGATCGCTGGATCAGCAACAAACCAATCTCCTTACTGAAGTTGTATCCTGCCCTGACACATGTATATAAATATGAGTTATGAGTGCAGATTATTATCACAAACCTTTGTGCTCTGATTCCCGTCTCAATAACTTTATCAGAATTTGCCGGTTCACTTCTCCACTTCATTTTTGAATTATCAATCTCTTCACATATCTATTGTTTCTCTTTCCGCGCGGTTCCTATATTTACACCAATCTCCCACAATTTTGAGTTAGAACATAATTCACACTTTAAAAAATTGGAAACGGACAGAGTCACTCATTGCATTGACTATGTAAGAACAATCAATTGATATACCCTTTAATACTGTAATAATGCTTGCCCGTGTATCATATCGCTCATAACTCACAACAACCACAAGAATGCGCAGGCTGATTCAACAGTAAGAAAATATATGACATATTTCATTGTATATGTTTAATCACTTAAATATACCGTGAAATACTGAATAACTTATACGACACAAGGGAATTATGTGATTCTGACATTAACAGAGAAGAAGTGGAAGATGCTATAGAATCATTAAAAAGTGGAAGATGATATACAATCATTAAACAGAGGAAGATGCTATAGAATAATTAAAAAGTGGAAGATGCTATACAATCATTAAAAAGTGGAAGATGCTATACAATCATTAAAAAGTGGAAGATGCTATACAATCATTAAATAGTGGAAGATGCTATACAATCATTAAAAAGTGGAAGATGCTATTCAATCATTAAAAAGTGGAAGATGCTATACAATCATTAAAAAGTGGTAGATGCTATACAATCATTAAAAAGTGGAAGATGCTATACAATTATTAAATAGTGGAAGATGCTATACAATCATTAAATAGTGGAAGATGCTATACAATCATTAAAAAGTGGAAAGACAGCAGGAATAGATACTATCTTTGGTGAACTTCTCAAACATGGGGGGGGGGGGCATAACCATAATGAATGTTAATGAGGAAACTTTGTGAAAGTAAATGGGAAACAAAAAGAAAATGGTATACGCAATGGAGACAATTGCTGGTTATAGGATAGGGAATTATGCACAAATTGTGGAAAATTGTGCAAAAATTATAGAACGATTAGTCTTATGACTCATTCATGCAAAGTGATCTTAAGGATATTATTAAGCAGACAGAAAAAAGATTCAAAATTATTACTAGCGGAAAAATGATCAGGTTTTCGAAAAACATAAGTTCCATAGAACATACATTCAACATCAGTCATTGAGAAACATCTACAACTTCAGCATGAAATCTATCACACTGTTATCGATTTCATTAGATCCATGGTTTGACGGGGGCCAGAGAGAAGAGCAAAGAATAGCAACACTCTATGTCTTCAATACATGTCGTAAGAAGCAGCTAAGGATGTTATGGGATTGAGTTGGCTGTTCCATCCCATATAGGGTCAGTGACCCAAAGACTTGCTGAAGTTTGATATATCAGGCCGAAAGGCACAGATTTCGCAGCAATGCTGTAAGCCATTACTTAGCGCATTACGTTCTCCGGACTACATCCTGCTAATCTGCAGAGATTTGAGAATGAACGCAGAAGAAGAAGAAGAAGAGTAAGGCATTTGATCGAGTATGGCAAAAAGAATTACGGAAGATTACACTAAACATCAAAATTGTACCAGTAGTGATAAAAATTTGATCTTAACTAATTTTGATGTGCTGAATACGAAAATGATATCTAAAAATGTTCATTGCCTCATTTCCTCTAGTGTTTAAGATATATGCAACTTTTGTTGCATTTTAACTACCGTATATATATATATATATATATATATATATATATATATATATATATATATATATATATATATATATATATATATATATACATATGATGCAACAGCTGTGGTAGACATAATTATTAATTCTGAGTAATAAGAATGTAATTAGAAGCATCTGGTATTACATCACTTGCGTGTATGCATATCTTATCTCTGATTAAAATTCGTTATTAGTACAGTGTATTGTATTTTTCCTTCTCAAAAGTGTCTTTGTTAGAAATTCCCGAAACATGTCAACAGTGCGAATAATTTATATTATATATGTGGCCAAGTGACTTTTCTGTCACAAAGACGGAATATGTCTAAAGTGATTAAGAAAGCCTACAATTTGTATGGGGGCTGCAGAATAGATCAAGATAAACGTTGGTACCGCACATATGCTACAATTACACGCACTGCACATCTTAAACTGTGGTTGACTGTCAAAAGGCAAGCTATGCCATTTGTAGTTCCAAGAATTTGGAGATAGATCACTGATTATATCAACAACTGTTACTTTGGCGTGGTGTCTTAAAATGAGAAAGGAATATCAAAGAAGAAATCTGGACTCTGCAATATCCATGCATCCCCTCTGCAATACGTCAGGTACCACACGACGATGCCCTACCAGTTCCCAAAGTGCCAGAATCATTTTCAGCTGCTTCCAATGACGAATAAAAGGAAATTTCCGAGCCATCATTCTCAACAGACCCAGAATTTGAACAAAGTATATCTACAAAATCACAAAAAGTGAACTGAACTGACTCATATTATAAGAGTACTGAATGTATCCAAGAACAAGTAGAGGATGCTGGGTTCTAGATAACAACAGTGGAATATTCTACCGGAGGATGTTAAAATTTCTATTTTAGGAAACGCCAGAAGCCGCTAAATTCTTTTTAAATAACGGGTGACCTGTCTGTGTGCCACGACATTTCTGGTTTAATGGCAACATTCAATATCAATTACGTCCGGAATAGTTAAGTCGTTTCGGTGAGTCTTCCAAGACAAGTCTTAAATCTGTTTTGTTGAATAATGGCAATGTTTTACTGTCAATTCCAGTTGGTCATTTATTTCATATGAAAGAAACGTATGAAAACATTAAGCATCTTTTGAAGTGTATAAACTACGATCATCATCATTGGTCACTATCTGGGGACCTAGCAGTGGTAGCTCTTATGCTTGGACTACACGTTGGATACCCATAGTACTATTGCTTTCTGTGTGAGTGGCATAGTCGTCCACGAAGTGACTATTAATCAGAAGACATTGGTCAGTCAGGCAGTCTTTACAGCGAGGAATTAAGAACGTGAAGAACCCAGTAACTGTTGACAGTAGCATGATTTTGTTGCCACCTTGTACATTAATCTGGGTCTCATGAAAAACTTGGTCAATGCAATGAATGAAACTGATAATGCTTTCAAATATGTCTTCAGAAAAATTCCAATGTTCAGTGTAGCTAAAATAATAGAGGGAATATTTGTTAGTCTGCAAATTATAAAACTTCTTTGCAATTATGAGTTTATTTGCTTGTTGCATGGAAAAGAAAAAGAAGCATTGCTAGCATTTAAGTCAATGGTGGACAATTTTGTTGGAAACAACAGATCTGATAATTACAAAGAAATTGTACAAATTTCCTAATAAAGTATAAAAGTCTAGGCTGAAACATATCTTTAAAAATTCATTTTCTGGATTCTCACCTGGATTTTTTAAAGTCAAACTGCGGTGTGGTCAGTGATAAACATGGTGGACGATTTCATCAAGAAATTGCTGCTATGGAGACAAGGTATCAATGTAACTGGAGCCCTTCAAAGCTTGCTGGTTACTGTCAGACTGTGACAAGTGCTTTTTATTTGTTCTAACATTTTATGGTCGAATATGACTTAAATGAATTTTTAATAATGTAATAACAATTTTTATAATGCTGAAGTGTAAGGAATAACTGTTCACCAAAATGTTATTAAACAAGTATACATGAAATTTGTATTGCTAAAATTTAAATTCATCATAACAAAATAACCAGGGCCAATTAGGGGATTTCATTATGATTTTTGAAATCACATAGTTGTGTACTGTGTACACATAGTTGTGAACGTTGTGTACATAATGCGTGCAATATGATATCCCCGGAATATTTGTGGGAGGACATAACATAAATAATTTGAGATATGCGGATGAAAGGTGAGAAAGTCCTTCAAGAATTAGTTACTATAGTAGTTGCAGACATTAAAGACAAATGCCTCTTTCTATATATCAATAAAACAGTAGTAATGGTTTTTTTCAAAGAAACAAAATAACACAAATTACAATATCAAAGTGAATGTTATAGTATTAGAACATGTTCACCAATTCAAATAGGTACAACGATTACAGAAGGTATGCAAACACATTGAGCATATCATAATATTGGCAAACAGACGCAACAATAAGTCTCCTGTTAACATCTGGGTGAATGGACAGAAACTAGAAGAAGTTGATACCTTTAAAGACGTAGGATCTAATATGAGCAGCGATGGAAACACTACCAAAGAAGTAAAAACTAAACTTGAAATTGCCTCGGCTGCAATGTCCAGATTAAATATCATATGGAAAAGCAGAACACGTCATATTAGAAAATTAACCTACATAAATCTCTAGTAATACCTTTTTTATTTTACTGATGTGTTAGTTGGACAAACAACATAAATGAAGAGAAGAAGACATGTTGTTGAAAACAAATGCTACAGATGAATATAACGTATCAATTATACAGACAGAATTAACTACAACTAGGAAGCAATATAACAGCAAAAGTAGCAAAGAAATACATAATAGATGTAGTAACGCATACCGAGCCCTAGGGCAAATGTCAAAATCTTTAGAAACAAAAATGTAGATTTAAACACCAAAAAAATATATTATTCAAAACTATTATTATTCTAACACACTGCTGCCAATGACAAACATGGACACGACAGTACAAAACAAACCTAAACTTGTGACAGCTGAAATGGCACGCTTATGCAGAATCCTAGAAATATCTCTAAGAGACAGAGTGAGGAATAAGGACATTAGACAACGAACACGCACTACCCCAATCGTGGAATATATTAAAAGACAACAGATCAATTGGTTTGTATAAATTAGCAGACTACCGTCAGACAGCATACCACAGCAAGCTATGCTACACAGATACAGTGAAGGTAGACATCGAGGCCAACCACGAAAACAATGAACCACCGAAATAAAAGAGACGAAAATTTCCATAATATACTCAGCACACACGAGGGCCATCTCCAGGAAACTCTTCTACTCCTGAATCTGAAAGGCAACATAGGATTTCGCCAATCCTACACATATCCTAAAATTACACAGACCATAAAACCAACATATACGTAAAAAACAAAATTAATACTCTTGCAGGCCCACAAGAATATCTCATGGCAGTGGAGAGGCATCGTAAACGTGTGTGGTTTGGCCACGTGAGGAGGCACGATTATCTGTCCAAAATATCTTGCAGGGAACGGCAACGGTAGAAGAATAAGAGAAGTTCAGAGTGAAGTGTGATAATATTGAAAATTTCAATATTATAAATAATTAAGGACTGATAATATTCAAGACTGGACAGGATTAAGATTCTTCACACTCAAACAAAAAAGTTATAACAGAGAAGCGTGACGAACGTTTTGTGTTGATGTTTCCAGAGTAAAACTTCTACGACACAGAAGGTTATAGAGTTGATGATGATTTTATCATTGGCAATTATTCTCTTTGTTCATGATTCTGGGTTGGGGTAGTGATAGGAATGGTAAAATAACGACTGCAATGGATTTAAATATTCATCAAAGTAATAGTCACCATTTCACTATGCACAGACGTGCTTGAAAGCCTGGTTTTTTTCTGATTTCTATTACACACTCGCTCTACTGGTGCTTATCAGTGAACATGTGACGTTTTCTCATGACATGCAATTTGTACAGACTGTGATGGCATCGCTCATTACATCCACGTATTAAGTACACATTTGTTTATATTAGAATTTCTGACAATAAAAAAAAGTATTGGGGTTCACAGTTCATGTAATCTCACCATCACTGCATCCCACAGTTTTCTCAGGTCAGTAGCTCATAGTAAATCTTTAGACTTTATTTCTTGAAGATCCTCTGTTAGCTACCACATCATATTTCAGTTAGTTAAGTGTCAGATACCACAGAATCTATCAGTTAGTTAAGTGTCAGCTACCACAGAATCTGCCAGTTAAGTGTCAGCTACCACATCATCTATCAATCAGTTAAGTGTCAGCTACCACATCATCTATCAGTCAGTAAAGTGTCAGCTACCACAGAATATATCAGTAAGTTAAGTGTCAGCTACCACAGAATATATCAGCCAGTTAAGTTTCAGCTACCACAGAATCTATCAGTCAGTTACGTGTCAGCTACCACATCATCTATCAATCAGTTAAGTGTCAGCTACCACATCATCTATCAGTCAGTTAAGTGTCAGCTACCACATCATCTATCAATCAGTTAAGTGTCAGCTACCACATCATCTATCAATCAGTTAAGTGTCAGCTACCACATCATCTATCAGTCAGTTAAGTGTCAGCTACCACAGAATATATCAGTCAGTTAAGTGTCAGCTACCACAGAATATATCAGTCAGTTAAGTTTCAGCTACCACAGAATCTATCAGTCAGTTAAGTGTCAGCTACCACATCATCTATCAATCAGTTAAGTGTCAGCTACCACATCATCTATCAGTCAGTTAAGTGTCAGCTACCACAGAATATATCAGTCAGTTAAGTGTCAGCTACCACAGAATATATCAGTCAGTTAAGTTTCAGCTACCACACAATCTATCAGTCAGTTAAGTGTCAGCTACCACAGAATCCATCAGTTAAGTGTCAGCTACCACATCATCTATCAGTCAGTTAAGTGTCAGCTACCACAGAATATATCAGTCAGTTAAGTGTCAGCTACCACAGAATATATCAGTCAGTTAAGTGTCAGCTACCACAGAATCTATCAGTTAAGTGTCAGCTACCACAGAATCTATCAGTTAAGTGTCAGCTACCACATCATCTATCAGTTAAGTGTCAGCTACCACAGAATCTATCAGTTAAGTGTCAGCTACCACATCATCTATCAGTTAAGTGTCAGCTACCACATCATCTATCAGTCAGTTAAGTGTCAGCTACCACATCATCTATCAGTTAAGTGTCAGCTACCACAGAATCTATCAGTTAAGTGTCAGCTACCACATAATCTATCAGTCAGTTAAGTGTCAGCTACAACAGAATCTATCAGTTAAGTGTCAGCTACCACAGAATCTATCAGTTAAGTGTCAGCTACCACAGAATCTATCAGTTAAGTGTCAGCTACCACATCATCTATCAGTCAGTTAAGTGTCAGCTACCACATAATCTATCAGTTAAGTGTCAGCTACCACAGAATCTATCAGTTAAGTGTCAGCTACCACATCATCTATCAGTCAGTTAAGTGTCAGCTACCACAGAATATATCAGTTAAGAGTCAGCTACCACATAATATATCAGTTAAGTGTCAGCTACCACAGAATCTGTCAGTTAAGTGTCAGCTGCCACAGAATCTATCAGTTAAGTGTCAGCTACCACAGAATCTATCAGTTAAGTGTCAGCTACCACAGAATATATCCGTCAGTTAAGAGTCAGCTACCACATAATATATCAGTTAAGTGTCAGCTACCACAGAATCTGTCAGTTAAGTGTCAGCTGCCACATAATCTATCAGTCAGTTAAGTGTCAGCTACCACAGAATCTATCAGTTAAGTGTCAGCTACCACAGAATCTATCAGTTAAGTGTCAGCTACCACAGAATCTATCAGTTAAGTGTCAGCTACCACAGAATCTATCAGTTAAGTGTCAGCTACCACAGAATCTATCAGTTAAGTGTCAGCTACCACAGAATCTATCAGTTAGTTAAGTGTCAGCTACCACAGAATCTATCAGTTAGTTAAGTGTCAGCTACCACAGAATCTATCAGTTAGTTAAGTGTCAGCTACCACAGAATCTATCAGTTAGTTAAGTGTCAGCTACCACAGAATCTATAAGTTAGTTAAGTGTCAGCTACCACAGAATCTATCAGTTAAGTGTCAGCTACCACAGAATCTATCAGTTAGTTAAGTGTCAGCTACCACAGAATCTATCAGTTAAGTGTCAGCTACCACAGAATCTATCAGTTAAGTGTCAGCTACCACATAATCTATCAGTTAAGTGTCAGCTACCACAGAATCATCTATCAGTTAAGTGTCAGCTACCACAGAATCATGTATCAGTTAAGTGTCATCTACCACATAATCTATCAGTTAAGTGTCAGCTACCACAGAATCTATCAGTTAAGTGTCAGCTACCACAGAATCTGTCAGTAAAGTGTCAGCTACCACAGAATCTATCAGTTAAGTGTCAGCTACCACATAATCTATCAGTTAGTTAAGATTTAACATGTCTCCAGTAAAATGTCTTCCTACCACGTCACTGCGCGACTATGTAAAGGACTAATCCGTTATTTCCAAACTTCGGAATAGCATGTTAAAGTGAGTCTAACGTAGCATCTCGCAGTGACAGAGTCTAATGAGAGTATCATCTCGCAGTGATTGTCTAACAGAAGTATCATCTCGCAGTGATTGTCTAACAGAAGTAGCATCTCTCAGTGACGAGCAATGATACAGCAGTCAAATATCTTACCACTGGAGAAAAGTCATGCCTAAAATATCTTACCATCTTAATATCACTAGTGTATACACATTTGAATAAAGAAATGTATTAACCCTTCCTGCGACATTGTCCATCTGTCCACGTTAAATTGCCTTTGAAAATCTCTCATATTAATCGTATAGATCTTCCAGTTATCGAAGGATACATTGACTCAACAGAATACTTTCTAGAAATATTCGCCCATAGCAGGATCTCACTGTGTTTGATGACATATGTATATACAATACATAGCAGGATCTCACTTTTTTGATGACATATGTATATATAATACATAGCAGGATCTCACTATGTTTGATGACATATGTATATACAATACATAGCAGGATCTCACTATGTTTGATGACATATGTATATATAATACATAGCAGGATCTCACTATGTTTGATGATATATGTATATATAATACATAGCAGGATCACACTATGTTTGATGACATATGTATATATAATACATAGCAGGATCACACTATGTTTGATGACATATGTATATACAATACATAGCAGGATCACACTATGTTTGATGACATATGTATATATAATACATAGCAGGATCACACTATGTTTGATGACATATGTATATACAATACATAGCAGGATCTCACTATGTTTGATGACATATGTATATACAATACATAGCAGGATCACACTATGTTTGATGACATATTTATATACAATACATAGCAGGATCTCACTATGTTTGATGACATATGTATATATAATACATAGCAGGATCACACTATGTTTGATGACATATGTATATACAATACATAGCAGGATCTCACTATGTTTGATGACATATGTATATACAATACATAGCAGGATCACACTATGTTTGATGACATATTTATATACAATACATAGCAGGATCTCACTATGTTTGATGACATATGTATATATAATACATAGCAGGATCACACTATGTTTGATGACATATGTATATACAATACATAGCAGGATCACACTATGTTTGATGACATATGTATATATAATACATAGCAGGATCACACTATGTTTGATGACATATGTATATATAATACATAGCAGGATCACACTATGTTTGATGACATATGTATATACAATACATAGCAGGATCACACTATGTTTGATGACATATGTATATAAAATAAATGTATCTTGATTGTCCATCACAAATTATGACGATCATGTGTTACATGATGTGAAATTGTCAGATAAAGTTATGTCCTTGACCATGAAAAAATCCTCTAACATCCCGAAGAGACTGAAAACTTAATACTTTGTTCAGTCCTTGATATTATCTAGTCATGTCTTCTTCTTTTCACCTCGTCTTCTTCCACCCTCCAGAGTACCCACTGTCCATAACTGTATCCGAAACCTGAACATCACGAATATGAGACCAACGATATAACCCTTCGGCCATGAGCCACATACAATTCTTAATATGCTGCTGATGTGTCCATGAGTCACTTCGATTAAATATTATTCGATAAACACATTCGATAAATGTTTGCCTCCTCTCAATCGACACAATTATAGTACATATGACGTTCGTCATCTTGGGAAATGTTGCTTTTTCCTGAACAATTCAACATTTGACTAATATATCGGCCATCTGCTGTTATTATCACGAACCCACATATTTTAATTTGTTGACTTTCATCATAATAGTTGAATTCCATAATCCCTTCCCATCTGTTGTATATTTCTTCTTTGTTATCATCGTTACTTTACTTTATTTGCTATTTAGAATTTCCTTGCTTCATTTCCCGTTATCAAAGCTGTGGTAGCAGCTATCGCAGTCACGCCTGAAAACAGACATTCCTGGTATATTCTGTATGAATGTTCATATAATTTCTCACTACAACATGAATAGATCGCCTGAACACAACACTCTCTTACCGAATTTTTTTATGTATTTCAATATTCATGATTAGTTATTGATTCTTACAGGTTCGATTTGTTGCTAATATATTTTCTTTAAATCATTTCTTATTTTGCGCTCGTTCTTAAACTTCATCAGATTAGCTGAACGTAGTCAGGAGAAAGGAATTCGTTGAGTTATAATTTACAGATATATAGCAATATCTGCGCCTTTCAGGTTCATTTCATATCCACCCCATTAATGTTTAAATCACCCCTACTTAAAAGTTATTGATGATTTAAATTAAGCTTGTTTGATCGTCGGGAATTTAATCAGGTCAAACTAAGTAAAATCGAGAATTTAATGCGGTTAAACTAAGTACAATCGAGAATTAAATCAGGCTAAACAAAGAACAATCGAGAATTTCCAGAGAGCTGTCTTTTGTGTCCATAAAGCGCATAGAGGTAATCAGTGTTTGAGAAGAGGTCCCCTGCTCAGAGTGGATCGATGTGTGTAAGTATGCGGCATGTTCCATCATTATGTATGCATACAACAACAGCATATCTAGTGATATGACATGTTGCAAGTACTTGGTGGTGTTCATTTTCTTCTTCGTTTGATCATATATGACTTCATTGCTTCAATAATGACAGTTTACAATATTAGACCTACTGTGCAATGTGAAATCAGGTTCTATTAATGACTTATTTTACTATTCCCTTATTTTTTATTGGCCATTATGATTATACTTTGTGTGACAGTCAGGGAAATTCAAGGGAATCGTCAAATGAGTCTTTTTAGAGTGTTTGATTTCCATTAGACAATAAGTCTTATAATGCCGAGGGTCACACTACAATATAATCAGTTTCTACATATACATATATAGAAATATACATATATATATATATATATATATATATATATATATATCTTAGTGTGGTCCACATATTCATAATAATCTCTTTCGTGTTGCGATCATTTACAGAAAAATAGGAACCCACGAGCGATTCTATAAACGAAAATTGATCTGAGATCCGGACTAAAAAACAAACCACTTTAATAATGTACAGGAAAATACATTTTTCAGTGTCGTTTAATAATTATAATTTTAACTTATGAAATTTTAATGAATACAGTTTTAACTTATGACATTTTAATAAATATAATTTTAACTTATGACATTTCTAATGAATATAATTTTAACTTATGACATTTTTAATGGATATAATTTTAACTTATGACATTTTTAATGGATATAATTTTAACTTATGACATTTTTAATCAAGAATCAAGAATCTATATAAAACGTTTCTTGAGTTAGTTTCTTCACATAAGAATGAACGATCTATCTATATAAATCGTTTCTTGAGTTCGTTTATTTATGTTTCAGTCGATCATAACTTCCCACATAAATGAAAGTCACATTGTTTGCTTATCAATGAGTGTATTCTTTGACAGAGAACTAATAAGTCACAGTTTATTGAAACTTCAATTCTGTTGTTTACTACAAAAGATAGAATCAATTCTTCTTTGAACTAAGGAATTTTAGTTCTATGCTAGAATTAGTCATAATTATCAGTGTCGTATCTGCATACATAGAAGTTTGGCTGTAGCAGACCTCCAACATTTTCTGTTTCTTGCCTCTACTAAACTGCATCTTTTGTTGATGTTGCCCACTACAAAAATGTTTCTTGTCTTGATATTTCCCTCTACTAAACTGTATCTTGTCTTGATGTTGCACTCTACTAAACTGATCTTGTCCAAGAACGAGTTAGTGGCATCTGATCATGTCTTCATGTTGCACTCTACTAAACTGTATCTAGTCTTGATGTTTCACTCTACTAAATTGTATCTTGTCTTGAAGTTACACTCTACTAAACTGTATCTTGTCATGATGTTTCACTCTACTAAACTGTATCTAGTCTTGATGTTTCACTCTACTAAACTGTATCTAGTCTTGATGTTTCACTCTACTAAACTGTATCTAGTCTTGATGTTGCACTCTACTAAACTTTATCTAGTCTTGATGTTTCACTCTACTAAACTGTATCTAGTCTTGATGTTGCACTCTACTAAACTGTATCTAGTCTTGATGTTTCACTCTACTAAACTGTATCTAGTCTTGATGTTGCACTCTACTAAACTGTATCTAGTCTTGATGTTTCACTCTACTAAACTGTATCTAGTCTTGATGTTTCACTCTACTAAACTGTATCTAGTCTTGATGTTGCACTCTACTAAACTGTATCTAGTCTTGATGTTTCACTCTACTAAACTGTATCTAGTCTTGATGTTGCACTCTACTAAACTGTATCTAGTCTTGATGTTTCACTCTACTAAACTGTATCTAGTCTTGATGTTACACTCTACTAAACTGTATCTAGTCTTGATGTTTCACTCTACTAAACTGTATCTAGTCTTGATGTTGCACTCTACTAAACTGTATCTAGTCTTGATGTTGCACTCTACTAAACTGTATCTAGTCTTGATGTTTCACTCTACTAAACTGATCTTGTTCAAGAACGAGTTATTGGTACCTGATCATGTCGTGGGATTTGTAGAAATAGCATGAACGGTATGCATTGTGTTATGTTTTTATTTATTAATCGCAAACATCATCAATATAAGAACTTTCATCTCCATGGGGTAAACAAGACAAACGCAAACATTTAACTGATGAAATGTCATGCTTACGCAAATCCTAGGAATACCATTAAGAAACAGAGTGAGGAGTGAGGACATTAGACAAAGAATCGACACAACCCCAATCTTGGAATATATTACGAAACAGCAAATCAGATGATTTGCACACATCAACATACTACCATCAGACAGCATACCACATCAAGCTATTCTACACAGATTCAATGAAGACCTAGAAGACCTAGAGGCCGACCACGAAAACGATGGATCATATAAATAAAAGACGCCACAAAGTCCACAATATACTCAGTACACAAGAGAACCGTCTCCAGAAAATTCGTTTACCTCTGACTCTGAAAGGCAACAAAGGGTTTAACGAATACATAGATCTCCATAGAGTTAACTGATAAAGTAACCATACCCTTCGCCGTTCTGTCAATGAATAATTTATTAAATCTTTCAGTTTGTTTAGTCAAATATATTGTCTATTGTCTATCCCCAGGTGAATGATTGTTGATCACATTCACACTTGCCGTTAAGAGTAGGGGTGGTATCTTAAGCTGTCGTTTCAAGGCCAGATGTGTCGCCGAGGTTGCATTTAGTCCATGTTTGTTCAAGGTTATCTTAATGTTTTCTACCTACCGTTTTCTTGGTCTTCCTTTGGCTTTACGCCCGGATATTCTTGTAGTCAAATATATGTTCATGATATTCTATAAACTTTCTGGAATATTCTATCGGATATTGAAATAATATTAAATGTGAATACAAGTTTCATCACAGCAGCATACTTGGCGATTGTACGTTGTTTGAGTGTCGTAAGGGCTCTACATTTTAAGAATCTCTTCACCAGAAGGCGATCCATGATAATTTTTTGTGTTTTCTTGCTATTTGCATGTATCTTGTCTGAGCCACTTCTTGCTAACAATAGGATAATAGCAATGGGAATATAAGCATTGGAAAGCAATGTGATAACAGAAGTAAGGAAACAAGAGTCACAACCTTGATTTCTTTCTCTTACAGACCAATGTCATCACTATTGTCATTTACTACAACTACAACTCTAGCTTTAGGAAATATTTCATTATGTTAGACTGCAATCGTGCACATAAATTACATGCATACGTGTAACGATAGAAACACACTAAAATGACATATACCCATTATAGTCATTAAGGAACACATATACTGATGTGTCAATTTTTCGCAAAGTGCTACTTAAGAATACAAGGTATAAACAGCATTTCTTTCCAAAATAGTTTGTTCATGATTTTAAACCTATAACTTGTATAATTGGGACACAATGCATATAGACTAGTCTGAAGATAGTAATCTTGAGTGATCCAACAGTTCTTGGGCACCTACCTTGCAATCTATTTGTAACACTGTACCACATTTTGGGTGTAGTGTGAGAAACATTGACTGATGTGTACATGTTAGGCAATGTTAGTCGCGTTCAGCCGGTGGTTTTCCTGACGAGGAAATCAAGAGGTGAAATAGACCGTGATCGATTACATACAGTATTGTCTATTGTCTATTGTCTATTGTCTATTGTCTATTGTCTATTGGGAAATTAAACCTTCGTAATTGCCATATTGGCGTCACGTTGAACGTCTGCACGAATATGGTACTTGCAAAAAAAAACTCTTTGACATCTTTAGCAACAATATTGACAGGTTACAATACATGGATAATATATATCAATCATTTCTGCCATCTCAGATAACTGGCAGAAAAATACAGCGGAAAACAGTCAAAAGCCGTATATCGCGTTTATCGACCAAGAAAAAAAACATTCGACGTAGTATACAGGCAATATTTATGAAAAATACTATCAGAATACGGATTCCCACGACACCTAACCAACCTGTGCAGGATTAGCTAAACATGAAATCAATGTGCAGTTAGAATCAGTGCTGGTCTTTCAGACAAATTCCACATACACTCTGGAGTGTGACATGGATGTATTATACCTCCCTTGTTATTTATTATGTATATCTATTGTATATGTAAAATTACCAAAATCAATGAAGAAGACAACGTAAAAAACCCTCTGAGCGAAAATTGTATGTGCAGATGATCTAGCAATAACATCAACATCAGAGGAACAACTACAAAAACATATAAATAGATTCCACACTACATGTGGGAACTTTAACATCAAGATAAATTGGAAAAATCTCAGATAATGTCAATCGCAAAAAACGGAAAGCAAAACTACTATTTTCATTGATAATCAACAACTTACACAGGTGAAATAATTTACTTACTATGTAAGCAGCATATCATCTAATGAAAAAAAACCACAGAAGAAATATAACACAGATGCAATATGGCATGCCAGATCTTAGGACAGATGTTTATTATTTTGAAAAAAACAAGCATGTGAACATAAATACTAAATCTTTACTATATAAAACGATCATTATAACACCACTGTCCTAACAATGTCAAACGTGGACACTATTAACGAAAGACAAAACACAACTTGTTATAACAGAAATAACCTGTCGTCGTAGAATTCTTGGAGTAACACTAAGAGACAGAATCAGAAATGAAAACATCAGACGACTAACAAACACAATGACAATCCTGGATTACATCAGAAGACATCAGATTAAGTGCTACCAGACTACCATCAGATAGTGCCCCTCAAAAAGCATTATACTAGACAGACACGATGGATACAAAGTCAGGGGCAGCTCATGCACAAGATGGATTACAGAAATAAAAGAATCAACGAAAACAAATATGTATGAGGCATACAAAAATATCATCTCCAGAGAACTCTTCTACCCTTGAAGTGCAAGGCACAAAGGGTTATAAAGCGAAAGAAAGAAGAAACATTAAAGATTTTAATTTGTATCACGCCAGTAATATCAATATTTCTACTTTCCCAGGTGAAACTAAGAGAAACAATGTGGGAAAAAATGAAGTTGCTAGGATAAAATGATGTTTATTGAAAATGACAGAAATTGAAATGCAGAATGATTCATGAACAATACATATGAATTAGTAATTAATTAAATGACATCTGTTACATTCTAAAAATGTAAAAAAATATTTTGATATCCAGATATATTACAGTGGAATCCCGTTAAAACGACTTGATCCTGACCGATGAAATACATATATAATAACGCATTTTATATGTAGAATATTTAACATAAAGAATAATAATAAATGGAGATTTTGAAAGTGTTGTTAAATAGGGAAATTTGCCATAAACGCATGCGTTTTACCAGGATAAAATTGTATGATATTTAATAGTCGCATCATAATCATTTACACTCAGGACATGTCATATGTGTTCCTATCTCTAATTGAGTGTACCCATAAATTACATGGTGATTGATAGTTCAGTTAGTTGTTGGTTTACATTCTTCTAAGTCCAAGGTAGTTCTCATTTCTGGCAACGCCGCATTTCAAACCCATTTCCCTTATTCTGAACATGGAAAATAAATAATTACGTTCATTAGTATCATTTTTCCTATTCGTTTTTGTAAGGATATTAAAATGTCAGTCCTATCCATTGCTTTACCACCCACGACAGTAGCAATGCAAGCTAGCTGATCTGATCTCTCATTCCATTGAACACCCACACGACCAGATACGATACGTGGCGCATTCGAACATTGAAGTATATACTGTTTCAAGCCCCTGTTTACTAACGCAACCCATTCGTATTTTTTTTATCAAGCTTACCCAGTCACTTAGGATGCATACATCAGTTGTCTTCTTCGTACTCAGTCAATTTAAAGCTTGTAATCACTGCAATAGTCTACAAAGTCATGCTAATTGTAGCCACAGCAAAATCACGTGTCATATTTGCTGGCTTATGATGAAAACATCTGTGGCAAAAGGAATATCATTGTTGATCTCAAACAAATATGTAATATGCCAAACTCAGATCGAAAGACTGGATATAATCCAGAATGCAATAGTACGTATCATACTTTGGTGTACAAGAGACACTTCGACAAGAACTATGCGGTACCTACTTGACTGTCCATCATCAGAGTACAGATTACAAAATTGCCGTGCACAGTCGTAACCTCAAATGCATGCAGATAAGGAGCACACATTGCATTCCGAAATACAGAAAGTTAAAAGCAGCAGAAGAAAGGGAAGTCGTGGATGGTACGTGCTGAGGATATCATTCAAAACGTGTGCAGATTGCCGGATGTGGCAGCAGGTGCGGAATGGATAAGTCTACCCACAGATTTCGAAATGTGTTTGAGAGTAGTAATATCACTTAGCAGGGAATGCAGAGAATGGTGTCCCACAGCTGTGGAGAAAGAGGTGCAGGCTTTGCTCAGTGAGAATGGCAAAGAGGGGGATGTGATTATATACACCGATGGATCTGTGATTAGACATGTTTACAGTGCTTGGGCCTTCACAGCTCAGTGCGCAGGTAAAACGATCAAGCAGGAGAGTGGTGTCTTTGCGGTTACTACGAGTAACATGACCATGAAGACTATAACTGTGGCCAAGGCATTTGAGTGGCTACGCACAAAGAAGGTAACGCAAGTCTGCATCTTGAGTGACTCTAAGAGTATGATTAAGAAGGTACAAGTAGGTCTCGTAATAGTGGATTGAGGCGTTGATAAAGGTGAGGCTGAAAGTGGTTACATCTATTTTCGTGCCAGGATATGTGGGTGTTTGAGGCATTGAAAGAGCAGATCAAATGGCGTCATGCAAGATAGTGGCACAGGGCGATGGGGCAATGGATCGAGCTGACGTTTTGAACTCATTAAGAAATATAGCTTACGAGAGTAAGACTGGTGTGGAATGATGATTCCTTTTCAATGGCCACAATTAAAGATCAGTGTTTTAAATGCAGTGTTGCTAGAAGTAAAAATTGTGGATGGCGCAGAAGAACAATGATGGTCATCCAGCATAGGACCGGTACTGTCAGCAGAAGTGTAATGGCGGATACACTCAGGGAGAGATCGGAGCAACTATGGATGTGTCCAGTTTGCAAAAATGATGATCCAACCTCTATAGAAAAACTATGCAGAATTATGTCACTATGCCCACCCCCCCCATAAAAAGCCATTATTTCTTCTTCTTTCTGTCCTCATGTACCTTTCGGTGTTGAGGGGAGAGTGAGTGTACGGCCTTTCGCCCTTCTATTTGCCTCCTCTGCTGTTATATTTCCGAGTGTCTCTAATACACTATCTATCCACCTTTTACGAGGGCGTCCAATAGGTCTCCTGTTTTCGTATCGATTGTTAAGTGTTTTTTGGATAATACTTTGCTCTTTCTGTCTGGTTATGTGGCAGTACCATTTAACTTGTTGTTTCTGTATGTATTCTATTGTTGGTTTGATCCCTAATTGTTTCCTTAGTGCTTCATTACTGATTTTGTCTCTCAAGCTAACTCCAATCATACGCTGATCCAACGACTAACTAATTAACTAAATATTTTATAGAGGAGCAGTTCATGTCTAGTTTCACAGAACTATGCTATGGAAGCTCAGTCATGGCTGGTTTGTCAGAGATATGTGTTGGAGTTGTAGTCATGGCTGGTGCCACAGAACTACGCGATAGAAGCGCAGTAGTGACTTGGTGCCACATAACTATGCGATGGAAGCTCAATCATGGCTGGTTTCGCGGAACTGTGCTATAGAAGCTCAGTCATGGCTGGTTTCACGAAAATATGCGATTGGCCGCAGGTATGGTTGGTCGCTCAGAACAATGGAACGGATGTGCAGTAATGGCTGGTTTCATAGAACTACGTGATGGAGGCGAAACCATGGTTGTAGTCCCAGAACTATGTGACGAAGGCGCAGTCATATCCGGTCTGAAATAACTATGTGATTAAGGTGCAGTAGTGGCTGGTGTCACAGAAGTGTGTGATGGAGGCGCAGGGAGTCATAGCTGGAGTCACATGGCTATGTGATGGCGGTACAGTCATGACTGGCCTCACATAACTATATGTTTGAGGCATAGTAAGGGATAGTATCACAGAAATATGTGACAGAGGCGCAGGTGTGGTTGGTGTTTGAGAACTATGGAATGGAGGCGTAGTCATGACTGGTGTCACAAAATTATGCAACGAAGGCGTAGTCAAAGCACTTCACAGAGAACTATATGGTAAAGGCGCAGTAATGGATGTTATCACATAATTATTTGACGAAGGCGCAGTAATGGCAGATATCACATAATATTTGACAAAGGCGTAGTCGTCGCTGGTTTCCATCTGTCTATCTATCTAAGTGCTGTATCCCTTGCGGCGTGAGGGGTAAAAGAGTTCTCTGGAGATGGTGTCATAGCTGGACAATGAAGAAGCAGCGAGAGAAGGGAAATAACACATAATAATACGAAATTCGTTCCATAATTGTCGGTTACTTTCCTTTGTTATTTCTAGAACAAATGTAACTATATTATGTTTGATTGTGAGATAAGTTTAACTTCAAATGATTATTGTACATAATTTTGAACGTGTATTAAAATACATTTAAAACTATTGACAATTTACGTATTTTTCCTTCCAGTGCGATAGATCTGTACATCTGACAATGATCCACCAGACCAACCGATATTTCATAGTAAACCACTAGTTTATGAGATGTCTTATAGTGTAGTTTTCCTCTTGTTTTCAGACATGGTAAATGTTTTGCCTGACATTTGTGTGTCAGGTTTTATATCTTTCTATGAACCATTCACTTGGTTGTTAGAAATTATTATATGTGAGATGTTTATAACGATTCATATTTTTTTTGTAGATGGCAGATTACAAGAACAGTTACAACAACGTATGTGGACAAATATATTGAAAACAAGAGACTGAAATGGCTAGAGAACTCAGTGAGAATGAACCCTTGTTGGTGAAGTAAAAGAGCATGTAACATGAAAATGGAAACAGCAAGATACAGAGGAAGACCAAGAAGAAGGTGGATTGAAGGAGTTACCACCATTCTGAGACATCGCAATATTACTGTTTATCAAGCAGTTTCACCAAACGTGCCCACAAAAAAGTTGGTCTTTTGGGACAGTCTTAAAATAATACCAACAATTATTTTTCTATTTATTTTACTAACTCTTCCCTAAGGGAAAAATTTATTTTACCAATTCCTATATTAGTCAATTATTTATTTTACCAGCACCTCCCTTAGTCAAATATTTATTTTACCAATTACTTCATTAGACAATTATTTATTTAATCATCCCTTCCCCTAGTCTACACAGAAAAACTATGCAGAATTATGTCACTATGCCCACCCCCCATAAAAAAGCTATTATTTCTTCTTCTTCTATCTGTCCTCATGTACCTTTCGGTGTTTAGAGGAGAGTGAGTGTACGGTCTTTTGCCCTTCTATTTGCCTCTTCCGCTGTTTTATTTCCGAGTGTCTCTAATACACTATCTATCCACCTTTTACGAGTGCGTCCAATAGGTCGACTGTTTTCTTATCGTTTGTTAAGTGTATTTTGGATTAATACTTTGCTCTTTCTGTCTGGTTATGTGACCGTACCATTTAACATGTTGTTTCTGAGTGTATTCTATTGTTGATTTGATCCCTAATTGTTTCATTAGTGCTTCATTCCTGATTTTGTCTCTCAAACTAACTCCAATCATTAAAAAAACGATGGACAGGTTACAGTCTAGCATAGTGCACCACCATGACAAGAGACAGAGGATGTTGGAGATCTGTCGCAGCCGACCTTCGTTGCGGAGATGGCACTTAATGATGATGAAGATAATGAAAGTATCTATGTAAATAGCCAATTGTACCAATGTAACATCTGTTACAGTATATTTACTAAATCAATAGTATCAATGTAACATCTGTTACAGTATGTTTACCTGAATAGCTTTGTATCGATCTAATTAATATCGATGGCAGTATATGTCTAGTTAAATAACCATTTGCGTCAATATAAAATCTTCTTATTAAGGTACATGCCGTATGGCATTGGTTATATCATTTTGTCTACTATTTCATGTTCTGTTAATCATTTCTGACACCGATGTTTTTCCACGTCGCAATGCTATGTTGCCAAGAATCTTCTATCTTGGTACTCGGCTATTCCTCTTGCTCTTTAACTTGCCTGTTGTTACACCGTATTGCATCTTCCCTTTTCTCATGATGTACTCAAACAATGAGGTGTCTCTTTGTGATGCGTGTAGGCAGCTCTCTTTTTCAATTAACGTCTTTCAAGATATGTTCATTACACTTTTGATCTGTCCACGATGTTCTTAAAATCTAAGTTTTATGTATATTTATTGAAAAATCCAAGTGTACCAAATAATGAAACATCGACTTCAGCAGTTTGTGTCAGATATAAAGATATTCCATGATGTTTAATTAACTTAACATACATGGGAAGAACTTGCACAAAATAGATCTACATGGCGCTCTGCAAACACAAAGAGTGCATTATCTTGTGAAAAGAGGAAAATGCAGCAGATCAACAGCGGAGAGTAGCTATAAAGTCACGGATAGAACAAAATCAAAAGGCATTTACATCTCTAGTTGGAGGGCTCATTAGACATCTACGAACTATTAGGCATGGAAATAACTTAATTTTCTAAGTGGATGTAAAGAAATGGTCATCATCATTTATGATTGACGAACACTCGCATTAAACATTAAAACTAAGACGATTTGTTGTCAGAAATAACACGTTACGTTGATGATATAGATTATATAGCGAAATGTAACATATCGTATATAATATAGTCATAGAAAAATTGGTCAATATATGTTAGTCTATAAAAATGAAGCGTTGATGATTTTAGGTTGAAATATAGCTATTGCTGATATGAGCCAAAGTGCAATTTGTTGTGGCATTTGAAATTTAACATGAAAGTGTTCTTATCTGTGTATTTCCAGGAACTCAAAAGCTTTCGCCAAATCCCATCTAATCTCTAACTATAGTCTGACTTTCTAAAATATGGTTATAACAATTTCCCCGAAATGGAAGTGAAAATGGTTTTGTGAAATTCTCATTACGAAGACACGCTGAGACTGAACTGCAAAAAATGGTTTGGTTGAAGGTTTTTTTTGGAAGTTAGAATAAAAGTCGTAGTATTTTTGGTATATAACCTTGATAACTTTATATTGTAAATTTTGTGATGTTACTCTCCCACTTGTAATTCTGCCTGTCTCTTGCTCGGTTCCTTTTGACTTTACCCTCAAGTAAGGTCTTAAACAAGGTGTCATGGTGTTTAATGTTTCCAAAATATTTTATTTCCCTGATCTTTATTTCCATGAATAATTCTTTCACCATATTAAGTGTTCTTAGTACCTCTTTGTTTTTTCTTCTCTTTCCATGATGTTCTCACTACTCTTTTATATACCCACATCTCAAAGGCATGAATTATGTCTTGTAAATCTCTGTTTAGTATCCGTGTTTATTATCCAAACATTAATAGAGAAAAGATGTAGCATTTTATAATTCTCATTTTGAACTTGTTTGTAATTTATTTAGATGTTAATATTTTTCTCATGTCATTGAAGGTACTTTTAGCCATTCCTGTTCTTCTTTTAACTTCTGTTTCACATCTGCCGTTATTTGTGACTATGTGTCCAAGATATTGATAATGTTTTACTTGTTGTAGCTTATCTCCATGTATGTTTATGTTTAGCACTTGTTCTTCTGTGTCTTTGCTGATTATCATGGTTTTTTATTTTGGATATTTATATCGATTTTATCTATTAGTCTTTGTTGTTCATGTTCACTTTCTGCTAAAAGGACAGCATCATCTGCATATCTAAGGTTGTTTATTATTTTCTCATTGATCTTGAGTCCTAACATTCCTTCTTTATGTTTAAAGATATTCTCTGTGTAGAAATTAAAGAGGATGAGTGATAAAATACATCCTTGTCTTACTCCTTTTCTTATTTCTATATATGATGAGTAGCTGTTTTCACACCTATTTGGTGCAGTCTGTTTCCCATATATATTTCTAATCAGTCTGATGTCTTTTCCACCTATGCCTATTTCTTGGAGACTTCATTAATTGTTCTTGACTAATACTTGATTAATACGTTGGATTCTGTGAAAGGTCTTGCTGTAGTTTATGAAGGAAATATACATGCTTTTTTGGACTTCTACATATTTAGCTATCACTAATAGGATACTCAGTATAGCTTCTTTTTTTTTTTTTTCCTAAAACGGAATTGAACCGACCTTGCACTATCAGCTGCACAATATTAGTGTTAGTAACGTATTCAGAATGAGGGCATGCGAAAAGTCATTGATGGACTTGTGTTAAACTTGTTTTAATGATGAGATATATGCTATATAGTATTAGTTTATATAAAAATTTAGACACGCCCTGGCAGGAATCAAATATTATATGAATTATAAGAGAATCGTTAAATATATGTCTCTCTTATTCCAGACACTTCCACAAACTGAACTAACACAATATAATATAAAGTGCATAATTATCAATTTAAAACAAATTACAAAATAGATGAAATATAGCATACCAAATCTTCGGGCAGATGTCTCCTATTTTCAGAAACAAACATGTGAATATGAACACCAAATTTGCACTGTATAAAACGATCATTATACCATCTCTATGCTACCAATGTCAAAAGAGCTGGTCACTAACAACAAAAAAACCAAAGAAAACTTGTTTTAACAGAAATGATTTATCTATGTATAATTCTCTTAGTAACAATAAGAGAGATTCAGAAATATTAAAGGTTCAATAATCAGTGTGTCGTGGCGACATGTGCAGAGAAAATGATCACTCATGTCACCCGTGTCGAAGAAATATTTAAAGGGAAAAATGCTTAAGAGGAAAAAGATCACGTTATTGAAACGTTATAATTACACTCAATATGGAATACAGGAGCAGTGCAACGGGAAAGCTAATACAGAAGTAAACAACTGATATCTGAAAATGCTGAGTAGAAGGTTAACTAATACACACATTTGGTTATTTTAAACCATCTCCCTGGTGTTGGGGGGATGTTGTGTTGTTGTTGTCGATATCCAAACGTTAATGATTTATGCTACACTTCTCAGTACAATGTCATTCTTAAATAAGTGCAGCTCTTCTGAAGTTGACTTAGTGATCCATGCAGTAAGTTAGTAACTGTTAAGGCTGTCTGTAGAAGTGTTTTCCTGGCAGTTGAAAGACACGGCAGTCAATAAGGAAGTGTTTCACTGTTTCATTGGGATGGGAGCAGTATCTATAAGTCGGTAGTTGCTAGGTTTTGATAAGGATTAAATGGCTATAGATCCTTGCATGTTCTGTTCGAAACTGAAAGATGAAGGATCGGTTTCTCCTCCAGAGTTTATTAATTTTGTAATTGACGTTTAGCCGTGTCATTTCACTTAATACATTTCATAACAGTCAGTCCATTTGCCCATCTGTTCAGCCAGATTTTCATTGTGTTCTTTCTGAGAATCTGTTTCACTGTTCCCATACTACAATGTCTTTGCTTCTGTTGTGTTGAGGCGACTCTATTTACAAGTCTGTCCACTACTTCGTTTCCTGCTATAACACTATGTCCATGGATCCATTTCATGGTCATACTGATTGGATATGCAGAGATAAGACTTGGCGCTGCTCTTGCTATGTGGAAAATATCTTGATTTTCATATAGGGTATGTTTAAATGCTTCCAAAACGCACATAGGATCTGTAAAATGACTATCTATGATGGTTTTGGTTCCATGAGATGAAACTGTTGGTGTATTAACTCAATATATGTCTTGATGGCCTCAACCTCTGCTTCATAATTTGATACATTTTCACCAATTTGGGGTGGGGTGGGTAATCAGGCCTGGGTTCATTGCATTGTAAAAGGTATAGTCATTCCCTCAAAGGTTTGAAGCTTATAGTAAGACAACCTTCGATTTAAGACAGGAGATCGAGCCAGTTACCGCGGCCATACAATGAAAACGTGACTCTGAACTGTGGCAATCATTGCTGTTATTGTGTCGAGTTTCTCTCATTCCATGATACGTATGATTCACAATGGATGAAGTACATTAGGGCTTCCAACGTGCAAGGACTCATGTGGACATTTTGCCCTTGTCATTGTGAAGTTCAGGTTAATGAGAGAGCTTACATAATGGAGTCAAGAGCTCATGAGTTAGGATAAATGATATTGGACAAAGGGATACATTTAGAATATCCCATGTATTTGTCTTTTGGATGAAGACACTTGTGTTCTCGATTGTTATTAAGAGATTACAGGGATTTGGAATTACTCAAGGGGATAGTAGATGAGAACTATTAAGAGATAGGGTGAAGATATACAATCAAGGTGCTACAAGAACTATCAGCATACACACCCTTTGTTATATGGTGAGAGAAACAGAAATTCCATGGGGATGCCCTGTCTGTTAAGAAATTAACTTCTTCTTCTTTTAGTATAGATGTTTATCATATAGACGTTACAAGTATAGGGTAACTATGCAGTGGATACCCCTATCACTATGGAACACCAGGACATGAAAAATCAGACAAGATGGCTAAGGAAGTTGCTGCCGAAGACCAACCAGATGTACCAATCACTTACCAGAAGAAAAAAAAAGGATTACCAAGCCAATAAGAAAGCCAAAAACGCAACACAAGATGACTATCACATTATGAACAGATCAGAACAAGTTTTAATTCTACGCCTCAGAACAGGGCACAATTGACTTCGCAGTAATATGTGCACAAAATTAAAGATTGACAACACTGCCATATGTACATGTGGACAGGCAGCACAGAGTGCCAAACATATACTTCAAGAGTGTTCTGAGTATGAAACGCTGAGGCAGACATATTGGCCAGAGGAAACAACACTGGAATCAAAGCTCTATGGGACACTGTATGAACTACAAAAGACTGTGAGATTTATTCAGGAGACAGAATCACAGATATGTTTCAAGTGAACGAAAGAAGAAGACGAAATTAACTTATTACTATAAAATTGTTTTTCTAGCTCTCCATAGGATTGATTCTCAGTATTATTCTGAAGGACCACATCTCAGTGGTATCTAGTTGCATACTTGTTCGTTTATTTTGTGTTCGCTTATTTCGAGCCTTCCGACTTTCACGGCAATAATAAACGTATATTGTCTGTCTGTCTGTATATATATCTCTGTCTGTCTGCCTCTCTCAATTTTTCTATCTATCCATCTATCTATCTAATATAACTATTTATCTTTCTACATCTTTTTTTCTATCTATAACTATCTTCTTACTAACTACTTACTTGAACACTTATCAGTCTGTATATCTGTCTATATATGTTTTGTTCATCTCCCTCCTCTCTCTCTATATTTATCTCTCTCTCTCTCTCTCTCTCTCTCTCTCTATATATATATATATATATATATATATATATATATATATATATATATATATATATATATATATATGTCTGTCTTTGTTGGTCTTTGTATTCCTTCATCAGTATCTTATGAATTTATGTACCCATCTTTACGTATAGCGAAATAGTGAAACATTTCAATGTCACAATCAAACTTACCTTCTTTCCGTCTATCAACTCTATATTTATCTTATGTAGGCCGTATATTTCTCTCTGCCAGTTTACTATTGGACTATATTTATATCATTTTTATTGTCCACAGATATATTTTAAGATTTGAAAATTTTTGTTGTTTCATTGTATCATTTTGTATTTGAGTTTATTTCTATATCTGAATGTACGAAAATAGTACTCACGTGGAGACATGTTGTTAAGTTCGAACTTCATAACCTGTCTCCCACGTGAACATTTTTTTCATACAGTTTTACTAGCAGTAATACCTTTATTGATTGTCATATCGGAATGTATATTTATTCATCTGACTTAAAAACAATTGAGGTCTTTTTTATGGCATTTTTCACTTGGCAATGCTTAGTCTATCATCAAACCGTAGAGATTTGACTGGCCAGCTATCATCAGCAAATATTCCCTAGTGAATAACCAACACTAAAGATGAAATGTCATAAATAATTTGAGGCTGGCGATTACAAGATAACATTTTCTCCACCTTGTGTAAATCAGGCTACCACAAACACAGGGACACAGATGTTGTTAAATCACAGCAATAAATAATTTCCGAGTCTGCCAGGTTCCTTCAATGGACATCTAAGTTTGCAAAAATATTTCGTTGTGACTTTCTGTACTATCGATAATTGGGCTGCTGTAGTAATGTTACTTTGGTGAAATCAAACCGTTTAATGAGATTACGCGTTGAGTAGGTATAAAATATGCAGACACAGAAACATTACACAACAAACGTTATATAATGTAGCTACAGGCCGTCCGTTGCTAGGATTTCGGGACTCTTGCATTGGTAACTTGACTATTATTACTGTGTATCTTTGTCGTGAAGTGGTTTAGTCATTATCCTGTGTTCGTATGGTCGAGCATTGTTATCGTGATGTCTTGATTATAAGGACACTTTTCGGAGAAAGGATGGATGCATATCCTTTTTAGGACGTAATGATTAACCCATCATTTTTGTGGTTGTAGTGATTTTCCAGGGAATATAATTATGTTTATTAGATTGCTATTGTTTTCTGAACAGTCCGCATGCACAGTTGTCTGCGGCTGTGTTTGAACCTTGTACATTCTTCATTCGAGACGCGCTCTGTACCACTCATCAGGGAGCTGGAGTTTCGGATTTACTTTCGACTATACCGCATGAAAGCTTATATATATATTTATATATAAAACCTGAAACAATATAAACAATCCTCTTCTGCATGTTTTGAGTCGTTTACCACACATCTATCTATCCAGCCATTTATCCATACATCCATACATCCATATATCAATCAATCAATCAATCTATCTATCTATATATCAATCAATCAATCAATCAATCAGTCTGTCTGTCTGTCTGTCTATCTATCTATCTGTCTATATGTCTGTCTGTCCTTTTGTCTGTCTGTCTGCTTGCCTGTCTGTCTGTCTGTATGTATGTCCGTCCGTCAATACATCCATCCATCCACCCACCCACTCAACCTTCGTAGAATCTCTCTTGATCTTTTTCTTTTGCCATTTTGTATATATTTTAATGATTGTAGTGGCAGTCTGTTTTAAGTCATTTTAAGTACCTGTCCGATATAAATCCATTGTTTTCTTCTTATTGTTGTAGAAACATATTGCTGTTTTGTGTCTTCTCTTACATGTTTGACTTTTTCTTACGTCACATACATAACGTTTATCTTCTTCAAAGATATCTAGTATTGTCTACAATGTGAATGTGTACGCTTAAGTATTATATGGAAAATGTATGTGGCGGAGTAAGTAGTATATGGAAAATGTATGTGTCGGAGTAAGTATTATATGGAAAATGTATGTGGCGAAGAAAGTATTATATGAAGAATGTATGTGGCGGAGTAAGTATTATATGGAAAATGTATGTGGCAGAATGGTACAAAGATTGCCTTAAACTGCCAAGTCACTAGGTTCAATCCTCACCGCAGATAACTATTAATCTGAATCATTAAGATAGCAAAGGCAACATATTTAACAATGTGTATTGCTTAGGAATTGAATACAGTAAAACAAAATACCAGGTTGTTCGCTATATCATTAACTAGATAATATACGGACATTTTTCTCCTGGAGAATCGATAAATATCTGTCTCTGTTATTCCAGACACGTCCACAAACTGAACTAACATAATAGAATATAGAGTGCACAATTATAAGTTTTAAAAAAAATACAAAATAGATGAAACATACCATACCAAATCTTCGGGCAGATGTCTCCTATTTTCAGAAACAGACATGTGAATATGAACACCAAATTTGCACTGTATAAAACTATCATTATACCATATCTATGCTATCTATGTCAAAAGACGTGGTCACTAACAACAAAAACCAAAAGAAAACTTGTTATAACAGAATTGACTTATATATGTAGAATTCTCGGAGTAACAATAAGAGACATTCAGAAATGGAAACATCAGAAGATTAACAAACACAATGCTAATCCTGGATTACTTCAGAAGACAACATATTAATTGGTTCTTACATGTTTCCAGACTGCTATCAAATAGTGTCCCTCAGACAGCATTACTATATAGACACGATTGATACAAAGCCAGAGGCATATCATGCAAATGATGGACTACAGAAAAACAAACATATATGAAGCATACAAAAAGGCCATCTCCAGAGAACACTTCTACCCCAGATGTTTAATACATAAAAGGAGATAAAACGAAAAGAAATATAAACTGCATCACAATGTGAGTTTCATCAAGCGACCTTAACTGTTCATAAGTTCCATGCTCAATAATCGTACTACAGCTAGTGCTTGACTTACGATCACGATCGGTACCGACAAACTGGTCGTAACACGATTTAGTCCCAAGTTCAGTACGCTATGTGTACAGTAATGTGAAGGGATGTAATAAAATATGTAAGTTAAATTATATCATACATTTTTTATTATTGTTTTAAATCATAATTTTCGATGTTCATCTTGTGTCATTTGTATCATCTCAACACCATTTTGTTTCTTATTTTTTTACATCGGCAGTGTTTAAGAAAGACACTGCATTAGCTGTACATGTACATCTGGTCTAATATTTGCAAAACATACAAGATACTTTCTCTGACATCATATTTCTCTGACATCAGCTATGCATGGTTGCGAATATTTCTCTGTCATCAGCTATGCATGGTTGCGAATATTTCTCTGACATCAGCTATGAAAGTTCTATCATTATCTCCATCGTGATACTGCTAATGGCTGTGATGAAGGAACCACTAGATTTTTGGTGTTTTTTTTCAACTGGATCGTGCAGAAAGATCGCAAACCGAGCGTTGATGGCGAACGACCGACCATCATTGTAAACTATTATATCATTATTTGCAATGCTGGTCCTGACTTCAGCATCTACCGATACTGGAATTGTTTGAATGTAACTTCTATCGAGAGTGTGATTACAGATAGTGTATCACGTAATACTGACGGATTAGGTATCCAATCTTCCGTAGGATCAGTGCAATTTGTTTCACATCCTTGTCCGAAAATATCTTCTGCATGTCTCAACCACGATCTGCCCATTTTAAGCCGACATGCGTCAACCATATTGAGATATAGATCTAATATATGAAGTGAATGAGCATTGATTCTATGATATCCCGATTCACAATACCTTTACTATTGCATATATAGTCGAAAAGTCAATGTCAATTCTGATCGCCGCACATGATTATCTTTGGTACATCTCAAGATGCTGCACATGACCTCATCCTCAATCTTGGCCAATCTGGTAATCTGTGTGTCAATAACCGTGAATATGGCACAGGCGTAATCTATACTACAAATTTATGATACAGCTGCGCGAGTAGGTAGTGCCACGTCACAAGATGCCACCACTCTTAATGCCTAGAGAGATGCACCGGATGTGGTTATGTCACTGTAAATATGATATTTGAAACAAAGACTGCGGATTAAATGACACTCACATTTAACACAATGCGAGTTTCTAAGAAATGTCGATATCATTCAATTTAATTGATGGGGTTTCATTGCTGGTCATACGATTGTTTAGCGAGAATCAAGTAAGAGAAATCAAAATGTAGTTGATCCTTGCGTCTGGGACAAAGCACCAGGATTTCAAGCGATCTAGTTAGTATTATATTTCTGTTGTAATCTTTATGTAGATCTTTCCTTCACTATACAACATAATATCACATGAAAAATATAATGGTCTGCAATTGCCTAAACGTTCATATCATTTTGTATGTAACTGGGAGAACTAGCGTCACATCTCATCAATTTTAACCAGTCATGTTTAGTGGTGCTTGAACATTAGAGAATTCAGTAATGAACACAGCTGAAGAACAACGACTTACGAAGGGCAAGAAGAAATCTATACTTTTGAAAAAAAGAAACGCAAAATTATTTTTAACGTGTAGCACAATTTTATTTGCGGAATTAATGTTTCAACCTTGGCATGAAGAAACTTTCAGATTTTAAGTCATTCACAATGGCCCTTTAACGATGCTGATTAGCCCACTGCAGTCGGTTCTGATGATGACAGTCCGTAAGAATAGAATCTATGGAGGGTTTTCTAGCACAAAGATCAGTCATGCAGCCGGTTCCTGAACTTGTGATCTGAAATTTGGCGAGCTGCTGGCATTAGCTGGACTGTGGAGGAAAAAGCTGCAAATCAATATCTGTAGCGACGCAGTTGTATGAAGCGGTCTTCGGTAGGAGTTGTGACTCTAGATCTTGCACTGCGCGGCCGGTCTACCACTGAGCAATTTTGTTGGAATCGCCACCAAAGGCGACTGATGGTGCTGCTAACCACATGAAAATGTGCTGGCCTCTACACTTTGAGATTGTCCAGTCTGTAAGCATACAATGATGATGTATCGTTGTTATATAAGATCAGTCATACTTGCGCATTGAATATTTTTGGAGGACCGTAAATCTGTTAAAGGCATTCAATAACATGGTCAGAGAGTTATATGTTTAGTAAGTTTCACGGAGCAAATCTCATGAACCTGTGACTAGTTATTGCCAGAAATGTTGTTTTCACCTTGACCTCTTTCATGATCTCATAAATAATTAGGTGAGTATAATTCATGTAACCACGAGAAGTTAATGACCAGGTGGATACAGTCGATAGTTTGACTGATGTCCAATCAGTGAATATCGTTTATAAACGGAACTCCAAAAAAGGGTATGTTCTTTTTTTTGAACAGTATAGTATTGTTTAAGTTCACAAAATATATCCATTATCCATATGTTTAAGTAATATAGTGCATCATATGTTCAAGTAATATAGTGTACTTTATGCTCAAGATATTTGGAATCATGGGGAAGACGGAAAAAAAATTGTGAAATCTGAGAGATGGGGCAGACCTGTCCATTTGGGGGTATGACTAAGGTAAGGTAAATATTTGAACGACAAACTGAATTATTTATAGCAAACACGATTTAAAATTATTGTGACGTGTACAGAAAGTCAATAATATTTGCTTTGAATCGGGAGTGTGGGGGTGGCGGCGCACGGACGAAATAAAACAATATCCCAAAGTTGAACGCAGTGACTACTAGAGGTTGAGAACCACTGGCGTATAATATAGAAGCATGAGTTACTGTTATGTCAGAGTTTCTTGTGTAACTACACAGAAATTATCTGGAGAATTTCCTCAACAAATGAAAATCATAACAAAGATGTGATCAATTGTGCGCAAATGATTAGTTGTAACGAATGTTTTCTTAGTTGTAACGAATGACATCTATCTTAGATCACGTGTCATATCCTCTAAGATCGATTTTTTTGGGTGTGTTTTGCTCATTAAAGGAAAAAAAGGTTAAAATCAAGATTTCCAAGTTATTGATTCATATCTTTCCGTAATTTTCACCATTAAAGTATGTTCAATTGTCGCATTATCCAATCACAACCAACATTGTGATCACTGTAACTATCAGACTGTAAAATTATACGCAAAACGCAGGGAAATATAATCAGAACAAGTATGTCTTCATGAGAATATAAACAGAACAAGTTTTTCTTAGTGAGAATATAAACAAAACAAGTATTTCTTAATGAAAATATAATCAGAACAAGTATTTCTTAATGAGAATATAAACAGAACAAGTATGTCTTCATGCGAATATAAACAGAACAAGTTTTTCTTAGTAAGAATATAAACAAAACAAGTATTTCTTAATGAAAATATAAATGAACAAGTATATCTTAATGAGAATATAAACAGAACAAGTATGTCTTCATGAGGCTATGTTTACTTTGTATTTTCACGTTCAATAATTGCATTTAAAAAAAAATTGCGTGCAGTATTTTGTCACTCACTAAACTAGTCAAAAATACAATATTCTGTCACTCACTAAACTAGTCAAAAATACAATATTCTGTCACTTATTAAACTAGTCAAACTTCTAATAATTTATAGTGTACTTCTTACAAATAAGTATTTAAAATAATGTATTTTATTTTCATTCTCAGGTTAAGTGGCTCCACAAGTGTTTGTTTTACATGTGATTAGTTGACGATTAGAGGGATAAAGAATGACCTGGCCCCAGTAAAGATGTATTTACATGATAAGAAACAGATTTAAAAAAAATTATTTACATGATTTCTTGGCCGGCGCGGCTTTTTTTTGGAGGTTGGGGGGTGGTGGGGGGTGAATTGTGCGTGCGACTTCAAGTATATAAATATTGACCAAAGAAATTCACGACAATAACCACAAATATCACAAATGAAGTTTCGTTTGCTATCTCTACAGAGTTATCTACTGCGGAAGGCCTCGACTAAATCCTCTTTTGATGATTCGGACATTCCACCAACGGAAGCGAGGTCATCTAGGATATATTGGGCTCATGAAATTAACAAAAAATTGATATTATATACAATGCATCCAAACCCCAGTGAGCTTAGTAGGTTTATACACCTGAAACGAGTTGAATATATCTGTTTATGCATCACGTATTGTTGTTTGAGTAGTCATTGAATCTTCGTCGTGTGTGTAATGAGTACATGTCATTGAAATTCCTCACTTCTTTATTAAACTCTAGACGTAATACCCCGCGTTGACCGTGCGAAAATATGAAAATATAAGTATTACGAAACGTGTCAGTATAACAAAATGATGATAACACATTATGCTCGTTACAGATGTATATAGGGATATGTGATTTCACTGACACATTTATTTCGCTAAAAATAACGATTAGTTAGCTGCTTTAGGTCCATTACGAGGAGAAGTGGCCAGATTTCAACTTGTTAATATTATGCGCATTCAGCTGTTATAAGCTCACTAAACTCAGATTAAAAAGTCGATAGTTCTGCATCGATCTGCGCCGCTACGTACTGAAGTCTTTCCCCATGTCCCCCAGGGTGACTCAAGGGAGACTGGGATGATGTTCTCAGTGTGTAGCGGGCAGATCGCTGGATCCTTCAATAGTCTTAGATACTGTAAAATGTGTCTTCATCAATATTTCGTTTCGTTAAATAATGTGCAGATTTGTTTCGTTAAAAAGTGGACACTGCTGCCCGTAATTTACCCAGCTTTATTTCATACGTAGTTAACTCCAGCTCTCAGCATGTCCAATGCTTGAGGAAAAAGCCTCTTACTCAGAGGTTGTAAAACGTAATTCTATACATGAATTACTGTACGCCCATAACAGAAAATTTCGGTCTATATAAGAATGTCTATTTTTGAGAACTTTTACATTAAACACGCTTAAAACTGAGGAGAATTGAAATGCTTTAAGAATGTATTTAAAATGCTTATAGTTAAGACAGACAGATGCACTATATTTTAAACCGTAATAGCTCAAACGTAATAACCGTAATAAACGACAACAATCCATAAACACAGACTCAGTACGACTCAGGTGTCAAATCTGGCCTTGAACAGAAACTAACAGCTCCCATCCCTACGATTAGCGGCAAGTGTGGATGCTATCAAACATCTTTCACATGGGGAAAGACAATAGAGAATAACTCTTCATGAAATATAATCTATACGAAAAATACAATCTCGGAGAAACATAAATCTGCGAGTGTGGCACTGCTCCCAGGACGATTAAACATTAGCAGTAGATTTGCTGTGTCTTTTAGTTTACATGTTATATTCTATATTAGTTTTATTTGTGTCGACTTTGCTGGTTTTTATGGAAGAAGCTAGCAGTCTGAGTAGTTCCGCACCAACATATAAAGTTGTGCAAGAATAATTGCTGCAAGATTTTGCTTATTTCATTATTGTAGACAGAGGAAGTCCGGCTCTGTGGCGACATGGTATAGAGAGTTTCTGTGGCGACCAAGGAACGGGTTCGAATTCCGTCACAGGCAATTATGCATCTGGACCGTTCAGAAAGCAATTGAAGATTACAGAATGTATGTATATTGCCTAGAAAAGCACTACAGCCAATGATTGCGTGGTTTACAGCGTGGTTGAGATTTCCGCACTTTTCGTAACGATATATTATATTTTTATCAAAGCATTTTTAGATACTTTCTACAAAAATATGGTATCCAATCCGATGTCCAACCGTCCTTGTTCGACTTGCGACATGCGTGTCAAGTCTTGTTTGACTTGTTTTCGCTCCTATTTCGATATCCCTATAAAGAAAGGGGGACAGACGGATTTTGTAATTCAACATCTGTTGGAGGTTGCTGGAAGATACATTTAGCTATACTGATTTTCTAAGCAATATTTACGTTTAGTAGGTTTCCATTACTTTCTGATCAGTTTAGATTCACAACTGCCTGCGATGAAGAGTGAACCTGGTATTGAATAATGGATTGAGAACCCGAGGAATTGCGAGCGATTAGCTCTTACGTCGTATGTGCAGTGGGGTGGTTTTTCTGAGCTTTCTTTCCTACACAGAAAACCTCATTTTTCGGCTTAGTGCAATGGCTATTGAAGAAGCCTTCTACTCAGAGGTGGTATATAATTAGATACATGAAATGCTACAAAGCTTCCATAAGAGAGCCTCAATATAACGGCATGTCATCTACTAAGGATTTCTGTTGCATGGGCGGTTTGTCTAGGGGGCAATTAATGAGACCCACAGACGCAGCCTGGACAATGACAGCACAAGACGAAAGAAAAATAGTAACAGCAGAAATGACATGTCTACGAAGAATACCCGGAGTGTGATTAAGAGATATAATTATAAACGATAACATCAGACAGATAACCAAAACAATACCAGTATTGGAACACATAAAAAAAAAAAAATCACACACGGTTTTCACACGATTCCAGACTACGAACAGATAGCATGCCATAAATGTCCATGACACATAGGCGTAGCGGCTATAAAACCAGATGCAGACCATGCTAAAGATGGATCACAGAAATCAAAGAAGCCACAGGAACAAGCTTACAAACAGCACACAAGAAGGTCATCTACATAGAACTCTTCCACCCATGACGCCGCAAGGCCAAGACCACAGCGTATAGATAGATAGACACAACTACAGGAGTGAACCTGGCGTAGGGCCGTCTGAGAATGGCTTTTTTTTTACTTCCCCATCGCGGAGCCGTTGATGTATGTCAATTTATATATTCTATAAAAGTATATCTTGTTGATGAGATCTTAACTTTGTTGAACCGACACAATGTCGTGGTCATGTCGACGAGCATCTTCAAAAGAAATTCTTATATGGTTAACTGTGTACAAGTTGAGTGCAGAAAAAAACGCTTCAAGTACTACTTGAAAATATCTCTAAAGGACTGCAGGACTACTCATGCTCTTGGGAAATTACCGCTCTTGAGAACAGTGCGAGTATTAACAATATTTTCTATCTCTGAATTCATTCGCACACTCATGCAGGTTATCATAAATTAGTCCACAGAACTAAATGCGTTGTATTCTTATTTACAATTTAGCTGTAATATCTGTGCAATTTGGCCTGACATATCCGACTTCAGCTTAGCCAGCGGTTCATTTTTATCGTCTATGGGATGGAACCTACATCCACAACTCCTTAGTCGCTTTTTACACCATGCATGACAGGTAACAGTATCGCTATTCTTCACTACCCTTTCTTCTTCTTCTTCTTCAGCGTTCATTCTCAAACTCCTGCTGGATCTCTCCTGTAGCAGAACTACTAGATCTCCAGCAGAATGCAGTCCAGAGAATGGAAATGCGTTGTGTCGCCGTTTTATTTGCGCCAATGGCCCGACACATCGTCTTCGGCGGAACTACCCTTTCAGGCACAGGTCATTTAAAGCTCTGAACAGAGTACAACGCAGCGTGGAATCTTACTTAAAAGAGACAAAGAAACGAAAGTAAAAGTCATACTCTTCCCCCCCCCCCCCCCCATCCAAAGGCCAATTACATTCTTGAGCTTTCTCATCCTACTACTGATTTTCCAGAGCCCCAACTGGACTCTTTTCCCTCATCTAAAGATCAAATACATTCTGGCTCCCCTACAACTGATTTTCCAGAGCCCCAACTGGAGACATTACGAACTACAAACCTAATTAGAGTTTTCAATGTCATTCTCATCTTCTCCTGAGAAAATACGAAGACTATCAAGTATCGTCATCAGGTAGCATATCCTGAACACGATGTAGCAGCCATTACAGCTATTCGAAACTTCTGTCGATCTTGAGCTAGTCTTCCTGCTTCTGTTATTATGTTCAGGTGTTGTTTGATGTCCTACGCCCGTATTTTCTTGGTTTGTCTCTTGGTCGTCTCCCAGGCATCACCCCTTCATTATGATATTCTCTAGGCTTTCACGGCGTTTGATATGGCCAAAATATTGTAGTTTTCTGGAAAGAACCATGTTATTTAGCCAGTTTTCGTCTACATTCATTTCTCTCAAGATGGCTACATTGGTGATCATTTTAGTCCATGGTATTCTGAGGATTTTTCTGCAACATTGTGCCTCAAATTCTGCTATTTCATAGCATAGAAGTATGTAATTCTTCCTGAAATTCAGGTTAAATACTGATAGTAAGAACGCAAGACTAACATCCCTACACCGATAAGTTACAGGTGTATGTGTCAGTCTTATATATCGCATAGAAGAATACAATTTAGTGCCACCTTTAAACTGAAATTATTACGTCACGTTGTTGGTTGGTTGGTTGGTTGCTGATCCAGCGGTCCATGGGTTCATGCCCTTTGACCCAATTCCATTGTGGGATATATGCATGTGTTTGTGAGCTGTTGTTGTGTTCCATATAATGTGTTCCATTTATATGGCCCTGGAGGGAGAAACATTTTCACGTCAGGTTGTTAGTCTGCACCGAAACGTTAAGAGCAAAACATTCTTGACATTTTTAGTAACAATATTTACAGGTTACACAATAATGCCGTGAGATTTCTAATTTCCGTTACACGTTTCTTTGGGGGATTTCATTTGAAGAACACTCGTAGTCTAATTTATTAAACTACCCCACTTCCTTGATTAATTTCACTTTCAGCTTTGTCACGTAATTATTGTTGACAAAGACATATTAAATAAATTTGTCAAAGCTAGCGGTTGTTATCTACGTTACACTGTTTTACTTCCTGTTTTGTCTGTGTCCAACAGCACATCAGGATTGAGGGCGAGCGGTATCCTTCAATCAATATTTCATTTACTAGGTTTCAAACAATAAAGCGCACATTAATCACACACAAATCTATGCTATTTTTTCTGCGGTTCAAGAACCCACATCGATGATATCAGGAGAACTTGAAGGTCAGTGTAAATTCTTGTCACAGTTTATAACAATTATTTTTACACTTTTACAACGTCTAGACTTTTTAAAAATAGCGAATTATTTAGAAAGAAAAGGTTTCCATAAACATATTTAACTTTAAGCGAATATGTACTATCATCAGCATCAAGTGCTTTCTATCATTATTATGAGTAGGTAGTCTATCTATGACAGAATGGTTTTTGATGTTGCACATGTGGTGGCAGAATTGGACAACATCAAGAACCATGTGGGTTATCCTGTGGACATACATCTCAATGACACCGGCCATCGAAACCACCGAACACATCTTGCACTTGAAACCGCTACATATATTATTTGATACTCTTAAACCCTTCGGGATCAATGAACGCCTGTCTCATGGTGATATACAGTTGTTCCATCAGTTCTCTATCTCGCGTCACATGTATGTAGATAGCTATTTGTGCATATTCCTTGTCCGTGTTGTTTTAACCTCTGACCTAGTTACAACTCTTCTGGTCTATCTCCACATTACAGTTAACTTGGTCATGTGAACGTCTATAGTGTCTTATTTCTTGTCGTTTTCGTTTGCGTATGTTGTCTTGATGAAGGTCTTTTGGTTCGAAACTTCGATTTGTGTGTTGTTATGTGTGTCCCTGGTGATTAGCAAAACTTTATTATCCTTCTGCTAGCTTTATATCGTACACGTACTATTTAACTTTTCATGTATACGCAATATAATTTAAGCAGTTACTTTACATAATTAAATACATATACTATTTACCATCGTATGTATACACATGGCATATTACAATTCTAATATGAGTATCTAAAAACGCGCGTATGTATCATCGCTTGTAAAAGATTACTTTCACTTCAGTATCTCACGAATTATTGGTTGTCGTTCAAAGGATGTAATAAGCCAAGCAGGCAACTTGCAATGCTTCTACATTGTCTAATATCAGTTACTATACATCTGTATCAGTATTGGTCATAAAGTGAGCGATTAGTTGCGGGTAGTCTTTCCTTCTTTAAAACTGTTCCCAGCGCTGATCCTGTTGGTTGTGTTGTAGTTAGTTGTTTGGCTGATATTTGATCAGAAGCATCTGTTGTGTGGTCTCTCTTCTACAACTTTATTAAACCAGTTTATTGTTTTTGTGAATAGTTTATTTCCTTCCAGAGGAATTTGCTACTCATGAATCTCTGGAGGCCTGATAAAAATGTTTGCGGTTTTGGGAGGTTATCCTTACATTTCGTGAACAATTGGTTTCTGAAAAAGTTTGACAGGGGAAGGAGAGAGTTTGACAAAATTTGTTGTTAACAATACTGTCGTTTATAACCGTATTAAATTATTAGAATTTGAAACATTTCTATAAAAATGTTAAACAAATGGCGAAGTATTTACGTGATTTTTATGCTAAACACTTTTGAGGCGGGGGTTGAGTGGTGGATGTAGTAGTTTTGGGTGAGAAGGGGGGGGAGGTCTCTGAATTCTTGAATGTGATTGGCAAATGGAGGAGGGAGTGGGTATACAAATGACAACACATTTTTGTCGCAATTTATGAACTATCACTTAGGGAATTTTCTTGAGATCATTAATTCATACCCAGTAAACTTCAACTCAACTCTACTTGCTTTCCTTCATACCCAGTAAACTTCAACTCAACTCTACTTGCATTCCTTCATACGCAGTAAACTACAACTCAACTCTACTTGCTTTCCTTCATACCCAGATCAATAGAATGTAATATTACTGTAAAACTTAATAACAATATTATTTAAGTAAGACACAGGTTTTTGAAGTTTCATTCGATGACAAATGACAGACTATCACTAAGGTGCTATGGGGTATAAACACGAAAAAATACAAATAGCAACACACAAGTCATTTTAAACGTTTCCAACCGTTAGGTCTTTATTAAGAATATAAGTAAACAGTGAATAAACAATAAAAATAGCAAAAACAATATTACCGACCCTGAGGCACCATAAGATAGACATCTAAACAATACGAAGTTCAAGGTGTTAATGACGTACGTGTAAACATGTAGTCATGACAGTGGGTTTTGTTGAAAAAGAGAACAGGATTTGAGACCAGAAAAAAAATGTATAACCCAAAAACATGGACAGCAGTACAACAAGGACAACGCAAAAACATATTTAAACAAATGAATATTCGGAATTAAGTTTAAAAGGCTTGAGTGTACCACATTCAAAAACTATATCGGTTTTCAAGATCCTTCCTAGATCTATCATCCGTGATGCAGAATCTGAAGGTAGTGGCCTTGATATCAAGGGCTCCACGATGACCATCACCATTGAAATGAATGGCGACAAGGGTAGGTTCTCTGTGTTTCATAGCATGAAGATGCCTACAGAAGTGGTCACTCAATCATAAGCCCGTTTCATCAATATACTTCTTGTCACAGCGCTTACATATGATTACCTAAATGACATTACTGGATTAATATGTAAAGGCATCATTGATAATGAAAGTGGCCTCAGAAAACGAAACCGAGCGGGTCTGAACTACGTAAGAACATGTGTAACAACGTCAGCGTTTGCAAACAAAAGTTCCAAAAAATATCAGGACTATAAGACCTGAGGTGACTGTGGACCCAGCTGTCATTAAAAATCTGTTCTAGCTCGTAGGCAGAAGTTGAAAGCCTTGAAAAGCGCAACTAGATTGAGGATGAGACTGGAAAAGGAAACAATATTCGAACACGATTCGATGGACAGTAGATGTATGGGATGAAAAATAAGAACAAGTTTAACTCTATCAGAGGAAGATGAAGTACCCTGAGTATTGGTTAATGTATCAAGTCGAGGTAAATTACGAATACAAAGTCACGCCGATGAAAGGACACTGTTAGGGAACGAACGCCTACGAAAGAAAGAAATCTTCTCAGAGGATTTATTTTAAAAAGTCGTCATCATTACAACATAGGCGAATACGCTGGGAGAATGACAAAAAGTTGTGACAAGCATGAGGATGAGAAGAAGTGTATAGCATAAAATCATGTACTTCAATATGTTTGTAGTAAACAGATGTGCTGAGGTGATGGGGATGAGTAGTGATAAGAAAGTTGACAGAATTAGTAGATATGTTAGATATTAAATGAATAGCAGGGTTAAAATTGTTGATAAAGTTGATGTCAGTAATATTTTATACCATTATCAATATATCTATGAAATAGGATACCCAGTAGACTTCAACTCTCAGCACATATTCATACACAATAAACTTCAACTCAACTCTCAGCACATATTCATACACAGTAGACTTCAACTCTCAGCACATATTCATACACAGTAGACTTCAACTCTCAGCACATATTCATACACAGTAGACTTCAACTCTCAGCACATATTCATACACAGTAGACTTCAACTCTCAGCACATATTCATACACAGTAGACTTCAACTCTCAGCACATATTCATACACAGTAGACTTCAACTCTCAGCACATATTCATACACAGTAGACTTCAACTCTCAGCACATATTCATACACAGTAGACTTCAACTGAACTCTCAGAGCATTTACTCATACGCAATAGACTTCAACTCAACTCTCAGCACATATTCATACCCGGTATACTTCACCTCAACTCTCAGCACATATTCATACCCGGTATACTTCACCTCAACTCTCAGCACTCATTCATACCCGGTATACTTCACCTCAACTCTCAGCACTCATTCATACCCGGTATACTTCACCTCAACTCTCAGCACTCATTCATGCCGGGTATACTTCTCCTCACCTCTCAGCACTCATTCATACCCGGTGTACTTCACCTCAACTCTCAGCACTCATTCATACCCGGTATACTTCACCTCAACTCTCAGCACTCATTCATACCCGGTATACTTCACCTCAACTCTCAGCACTCATTCATGCCGGGTATACTTCTCCTCACCTCTCAGCACTCATTCATGCCCGGTATACTTCACCTCAACTCTCAGCACTCATTCATACCCGGTATACTTCAACTCACCTCTCAGCACTCATTCATACCCGGTATACTTCATCTCAACTCTCAGATGTTTGCAATACATTGAGAAGTAATCTACACAGATTCAGCATATGCTTACATCTTGAATAACATTTCACCAGTTTGAAGACATACATCGAATCACATGAAAGCTACGAACATATCGCTGTGTTGTTTGGACGCTATTGTAATTCCCTGCCACTTGGACCAGTTATTTCCAACTTATACGGTAAAAAGAATCCAGCAGAGAATTAAATGTTTGTCAGAAGCAATCAGTGACCTCGTCAAAGATAGAAATCTGCTCTGATTAATAGCAAATTTCACTTCAGGAGAACTAGGACAAGACGTCTGCGGCCCGTAATTAAAAAGGGCAATTAATGTCAAGAACAGGAGAAAATGTTCCAGATAGCAGACAACGTCATCAAACAAGATGTGATACAACATTAATGTTTAGCAGTTAATTTATATACACCAAGTTATTGATTTATGTCTGGTGAATTCCGGCAGACGATACGGTATGCAGCAGTTTAATCTGTGCTAAACAATGAGGACAAACTTGGAAGTGCGGTATATGTTTTCGGTACAATGCAAGTCCCCCCACTTGAAAGCGTTTTATTCGAAATGCTGCCCCATAAAATAGTGATTTTGATTGTGTCGCCTGCTGTGGCCGACTATCTGCATCAAAGCACTGCACGGCACCGAGGACAATATTAACAAGTGCTCTATGGGGTAGAATAGAGGTTCTGAATCTTTTCGGACAGCGAGCACTGTCCACTATACTGAGCGTGGGAGCACCGTTCACTATACTGAGCGTGGGAGCATCGTTCACTATACTGAGTGTGGGAACAACGTTCACTATGCTGAGTGTGGGAACACCGTTCACTATGCCGAGTGTGGGAACACCGTTCACTATGCCGAGTGTGGGAACACCGTTCACTATGCTGAGTGTGGGAACACCGTTCACTATGCTGAGTGTGGGAACACCGTTCACTATGCTGAGTGTGGGAACACCGTTCACTATACTGAGTGTGGGAACACCGTTCACTATGCCGAGTGTGGGAACACCGTTCACTATGCTGAGTGTGGGAACACCGTTCACTATGCTGAGTGTGGGAACACCGTTCACTATTTTGAGTGTGGGAACACCGTTCACTATACTGAGTGTGGCAACATCGTTCACTATACTGAGTGTGGGAGGATCATCCACTATACTGAGTGTGGAGCACCGTTGACTATACGAATTGTGAGAGAACCGTTCATTACACTGAGTGAACATGCACCATTTAATAAAAGGGCTGTCTACACATTGGGTCAACAATAGTTTTTCAAAACCACTTTCCCTTCCTGTCACTAACTGTCAAGAATTAAAGAATTGAGGGACTCATCCTGAGGATGTATGTCAAAAATCGTGAACCCCCCCCCCCCGCTCTCGCCGTAAAAAGATGTTTTGAAGCAGGAGAAGGGCGAAAAAAGACGATGATTTATTTCACTATTTTTGAAAGAATGGTTCATAATTGAAACAATTTAATTGGTGTGTAAAAACAGTATTTTTGACATCCACCTATTGTTAACATTTCCTTCCCCGTGTTAACATCCACCTATTGTCAATATTCTCTTCTCTCGAGTTAACAGCTGTCAAACTTTACAGCCCCTTCATCTCTCCATATATTATTAACGTAATGTATGGATAGCCCCTAATAAGAAATCGCATATATATTTATATATATCAAAATACTCATATTTATATATGCCCAAATACTCATATATTTATATATGCCAAAATACTCATATATTTATATTTGTCCAAATACACATATATGTCTATATATATATAAAAATACTCATATTTATATATATGAAAATACACATATTTATATATATATCCAAACACTAATATATTTACATGTGTCCAAATACTTATATATTTATTTATGTTCACATATGACAATCAATACAGGGTAACTGCGTGAAGCGTAACAACACTTGGACTTACGTAAAACACAGGTTTATATATCGCTTCAATGAGACACAACAGACTATAACTAAAACTAGTAGGTAATGATGCGTACACAGGAAATCATACAAATTACAATACACAACTCATATTCAACGTTTTAACCAAAAGGTCTTTATCAAGACACAAACAAAACATCAAAAGACGACGAATGGAAAAATTATCACAACAAATAAACGTATCCAACGGAAATATGGAAATGAGATGCTGGTAGGACAGAAAGTACATACAAAAAAAAAAAAGGAAATGTATGTGGAAACGAAACGAACAAAAAGATGAGTAAACGACGGAACAAAAAGAATAAAGACATAGACCACACCAACCAAGTACTAGACATAAGAGTGGACGGAATTGAGTCCAAAAGGCTTAAGTGTACCCAATTAAAAAATGAGACGATTTTCTAGAGCGTACCTAGATCTATCATCGGCGGTGCAAGATCTGATGGCGGTGACCTGAATATCAAAAGCACTATGATGACAATCGCCGTTAAAGTGTGTGGCCACAGGAGTGGGTGTTATGTGCTTGATGGCATGAAGATGGTTACAAAAGCGATCGCTCAATCGTAGGCCGGTTTCCCCGATGTACAGTTTGCCACAGCGTTTACATATGATCACGTAAATGACATTACGGGATTCACATGTGAAAGCCTCATCGATGGAGAAAGTGGCCTTGGGAAATTACATGGAGCGCATCTGAACTACGTAAGGACATTTATAGCAACGGACACGAGAGCAACGAACAGTGCCAAAATGATCGGGAACAGAAGACTTAAGGTGACTATGAACCAAGATGTCCTTCAGATTTCTATCACGCCTATAAGCCACCAGAGGTAAATCATGGAAAGCGTCACGGGTATCAGTATCAGACTGGAGAAGAGAATAATATTTAAGCATGATGCGTCAAACAGAAGAGTTGTGGGGATGAAAGGTTGAGAAAGAGGAGGATGAAGAACCCTGAGAGTTAGTCAAGGTATCGAGGCGAGACAAATGGCGGACACGGAGCCAAGCGGATATATGTAGCGCTTATGTATCGATTACGACCATTTTCTCGACAAGTCCTCTGAGATGATTGAGTTTTTACGTAGATGATCGTTCCCTGACAGCATTCTTTCATCCGCTTATCTCCGTGTGCGCCATTTGTCTCGCCTCGATACCTTGACTAACTCTCAGGGTTCTTCCTCCTCCTCTGATAGGGTTAAACTTGTTCTTACCTTTCATCCCCACAACTCTTCTGTTCGACGCATCATACTTAAACATTATTCTCTTCTCCAGTCTGATACTGATACCCGTGACGCTTTCCATGACTTACCTCTGGTGGCTTATAGGCGTGATAGAAATCTGAAGGACGTCTTGGTTCATAGTCACTTTAAGTCTTCTGTTCCCGACCATTTTGGCACTGTTCGTTGCTCTCGTGTCCGTTGCTATACATGTCCTTACGTAGTTCAGATGCGCTCCATTTAATTTCCCAAGGCCACTTTCTCCATCGATGAGGCCTTTACATGTGAATCCCGTAATGTCATTTACGTGATCATATGTAAACGCCGTGGCAAACAGTACATCGGAGATACTGCCTACGATTGAGCGATCGCTTTTGTAACCATCTTCATGCCATCAAGTACAGAACACCCACTCCTGTGGCCACACACTTCAACGGCGATTGTCATCATGGTGCTTTTGATATTCAGGTCACCGCCATCAGATCTTGCACCGCCGATGATAGATCTAGGTACGCTCCATAAAATCGTCTCAATTTTTAATTGGGTACAATCAAGCCTTTTGGACTCAATTCCGTCCACTCTTATGTCTAGTACTTGGTTGGTGTGGTCTTTGTCTTTATTCTTTTTGTTCCGTCATTTACGCATCTTTTTGTTCGTTTCGTTTCCACATATATTTATGTTTTTTTTGTACTGTCTGACCTTCCGGCATCTCATTTCCATATTTCCGTTGGATACGTTTATTTGTTGTGATAATTTTTCCATTCGTCGTCTTTTGATGTTTTGTTTGTGTCTTGATAAAGACCTTTTGGTTGAAACGTTGAATATGAGTTGTGTATTGTAATTTGTATGATTTCTTGTGTGCGCATCATTACCTACTAGTTTTAGTTATAGTCTGTCGTGTCTCATTGAAGCGATATATAAACCTGTGTTTTACGTAAGTCTAATGTGTTCACATACAAGATTAATGCGATTCTTAATGGTGAATGTTGATCAGAATACCAGGATTTCAAAATGAATGAGCCAACATAGAATATCAGGATAGAACAGTTAATGAGTCAACATAAAATATTAAGATTTAACAATGAATGAGTCAACATAAAATATCAAGATTTAACAATGAATAAGCCAACATAGTGTATCAGGATTTAACACTGAGCTAACATAGAATATCAGGATTCAACAATGAATGAGCCAATATATAATATTTGGATTTAAAGATGAATGAGCCAACTCAGAAAATAAAAGGGATAATGCAAAGTGAAAGCACCAGTCATGTTGAGTACTTGCCGTGAAACCTTCTTTGAACTGTACACACCCTGTTTCCTTTCTTTTCTTAATTGTCTGTTTGTAATAAACGTGGATAGTAGTAACATTACAGTAAAAATAAAATTATCCGAATCCCAATTAACAGAATCCCCAATTATCCAAATCGAGTATGAGTAAAATAATATTATAACGAGAGCGTTAGCAGACGTAGTAGAGAGGTCCGGGAGCAGTGCGTACGTGCCATTACTGTGTAGTTTTTGTGCAATACATAGATGCTTACATATTACTGTACTTTTATCAATAAAATTCCTTTCATTTCAATGTAGGACTGTATGTATATACACTGTTTTACTTTATTTCTGAGATATATCCAATTATCCGAATTTTCGATTATCCGATTCGGCCCGATCCACAATTAATTCGGACAATAGGATTTATAATGTGTGTGTGTGTTAATTTTTCGAATCTCATTTCGAAGACAGAAAGTCTCCTACCGTTGATTTATTATGTTACAATGTTTCATAGCCTGAAATTGTTACATGGTATATGCCTGCTCTCATCATGTATAGTTTAGATTTACAACTGGCGCTTTCCTAATCAGGTATAGTTTAGATTTACAGCAGTTGCTGCCGAATCATGTATCGTTTAGATTTGCAACAGGTGCTTTCCTAATCAGGTATAGTTTTGATTTGCAGCAGGTGCTCGCCTAATTAGGTATAGTTTAGATTTACAGCAGGTGCTTGTCTAATCAGGTATAGTTTAGATTTGCAGCAGGTGCTGCCTAATGAGATATAGTTTAGATTTGCAGCTGGTGCATACCTAATAGTATTAATTGGTGATCATCCAAAAATTAGTCAACAGTTGAGGTGTGGGAGGAATCTAGAATATTTTGACAGTTGTTGGAAAGAGGGAAAGGAAAGTTAGGCAAAAGGTGACGTCAACGACACGTTTTTTTCTACATACCAATTAAATTGTGCGAATTTGAAAAAAAAAATAATCTAAAATTTAATATCTGAAACAATATAACGTATTTTTCAAGAAATGTTTCTTTAAATTATTATTTTTTGATTAGGGAGGGGGGGGGATTAATATTTTTGGACATATTTATGCAGGAAGGTCTATGCATTCTTGACAAATTGTTGACGAGGAAGAGTGGATCGAAAATTGTCAAAAAAGAAGGTTTGATGTAATTGATGAACTTCGCGATATTGATATTCTTTCTAAACATTCTTCACGTGAGACCAAATATACAAGTTTGGAACAAACAAAATAAATTGACAATTCATAGTTTTTGTATGATACAGAAATAGCTTGTGTATAAATGATTAGATTCTTAGATGCCATAATCCTAGAGATTATAAGATTGAGGCAGACCATGACAACTCGCATTAATCAAAACATGCAGTACAAAGTGGTCAGGCGAATAAGTGACACAAAGAACGGCATGCCCAACAACGTCCAAATGTGTAGACATTATCAGACCGCATGTAGTTTATCATTCATTACCGGACCTTCTTGGATGTAATCAGGAATCTATTATGTAAATGTTCAATGGCATACTTGCCAAACAGATTTAGACTATTACAAACTGAACGAAATCTACCTACTAAATTATGTAAAAATTAAATACTGTTTTTCAATTCTTCCCGAGTCACATATATACAACTGTCTTTATTTATATTTTTTTCTGATCACGGAATTCTTGTGTTAAGTTGTGCCTATGACAGACTGATGCATGTATATATACCAAATGACATGTTTGTTTCAATAATAATGACTTGCAGCATGTTGACAATATTACAAAAAAATGTGTCTTTTGCGTAATAATTTATTTATCATTACAAAATATGGAACCGTTATATGATGATGATGATGTTCGTCCGTCGTGATCGACGATGACCAAAAACTCAACCATAATAATAATAACAATAAATAATAAAATAATAAAGTTAATAGTGCGTTTTTAAATGACTAGCAAGTCCAATGCGCGCACAAAATGTTCTTTTACAGAATTGACAACAATAGAAGGTATCTGTGTGAGGTTGAGATGTTTTTTCTTTTCTACGTGTCCGCTTCTGTCTTGCAGTTTCTTGTCTGAGTTCTTCTGCCGCTAGTGCTCCCGTTCTAATGCTGTAACGCCAAGCCGTTCTATCCTGAGCGAGGCTCTCCCAAGCGCCTACGTCAATGTTAAGATGTTTCAAGGATGACTTGAGCGTGTCTTTGAAACGCTTTTTCTGTCCACCAGCTTTTCGAAATCCTGCCTTGAGTTCTCCATAATATATTTGTTTTGGCAATCGCGAGTTCTCCATACGCACAAGATGGCCTGCCCAGCGTGCCTGCGCCTTCATAAGTATTGTGTGGATGCTTATTGAGGTTGATTTTTCCAAGACCTCGTAGTCTGGTACTTTGTCCCACCAATGGATGTTTAGTAATTTACGTAGGCAGGTAAGATGGAAATGATTTAACTTTCTTGCATGTCTAGCATACACTGTCCACGTTTCGCAGGCGTATAGTAAGGTTGGTATAACAGCAGCATGATATACTTGTAGTTTGGTGGTTGTTCTTATACCTCTTCTGTCCCATACATTTTTGCGTAATCCGCCAAATACAGCACTAGCTTTTGCCAGTCTCTTGTTAATTTCCACATCAATGTTGACATCGCGAGAGAGAGTGCTTCCAAGGTAAGTAAAATTGTCGACTACCTGCAGTTTTTCCTTATTGACGATGATGGAAGTAGCAGTATGTTGGCTATTTGATGTTGCTTGGTGCATGACTTCTGTTTTTTGTGTGTTAATAGTGAGACCAAAGTTGTTGCAGGCCTTTGAGAAGCGGTCTATGGTGCTCTGCATGTTTACGACAGAGTCAGCATACAATGCACAGTCGTCAGCATAAAGTAATTCTCTAACAGTACTAGATTTAGTTTTCCTGTTTGCTTTTAGACGACGTAAATTGAAAAGACCACCATCCGTTCTGTAATTGATCATTATGCCTGCTGTTTCATTACTATGGTGTGTTTCCGTTAACATGGCTGTAAATAACAGGCTGAAAAGAGTAGGGGCCAGCACACATCCCTGCTTTACACCATTTGTGACAGGGAATGCAGGAGATACTCCTCCGTCGCAGATAACACTAGCCATCATACCGTCATGAAATTGTCGTATCACAGTGACAAGTTTTGGGGGGCATCCGAACTTTGTAAGCACCTTCCACAGTCCTTCTCTGTTAACGGTATCGAATGCTTTAGTTAAGTCCACAAATGTTGCTAAGAGTTCACTATGTTGCTCTTGTGACTTTTCCTGAATTTGTCGTGCAGAGAATATCATATCAACTGTACCACGACCTGCACGAAAACCGCACTGACTCTCTGGGAGTAGCTCGTTTAGTAGAGAATTATTTAATCTGTTGAGTATGACACGAGCGAGAATTTTACCAGCTATAGACAAAAGTGATATGCCCCTATGATTATCGCAAGACTGTTTGGTACCTTTGCCTTTATATAGGTGCACTATAGAAGCATCTTTTAGATCTTGAGGCAATGTACCTGAGTTCCAGAAAATACCAAAAATGTCAGTTAGTTTTTTAATCAGCAGTGGTCCGCCATTTTTATAAATTTCAGCAGGTAAGGCATCCAAACCTGGAGCTTTATCATTTGACATTTGTTTAATCGCTATAATAACCTCTTGACTGCTTGGAGGTATATCGAGTTCTTCTCTTATCCTAAGTTGTGGTATTCTGTTTATGACTTCTTCATTTATTACTGATGGTTTGTTTAGGATTTCTTCAAAATGTTCAGCCCAACGATTTAAGATGTCATTTTTATCAGTGAGAAGCTTCGACGAATCGGCATTTAATAGAGGTGGTGATCCCGATGAGTGTGGACCATAGATAGTTCTTAAAGCCTCATAGAATCGCTTATAGTCCTTTCTGTCTGCAAACATTTGAATTTCTTCAGCTTTTCGACTTAGCCATTTATCCTTTATCTCTCTAAGCTTCTTTTGACAAGTGTTACGGATCTTGTTATAGGCTACTTTCTTGGACGGTGAAGATGCTGCCCCTTGTAGTTTCTTGAAAGCTTTGTGTTTCTCTTCTAACAAGGATGTTATCTCAAAATTATTATCATCAAACCAGTCTTGGTGTCTATGTACCTTCACTCCCAAATGTTCCTTCGCTTTGGCGTAAATAATTCCTTTAAACGAAGCCCAGCTATCTTCAGATGTGGTATTAAGAAGATCTAAGTCTCCCAAGGCTACGTCGAGATCCTTGGAGAGATTATTTTTTATATCGTGGTTACTCAACCGATCAGTGTTTAGGCGTTTTTCTATCTTTTGTCCCTGTGGACGTCTTTTTCTTGCAATGGTGAAATTTAGTTTGGATACTATAAGCCGGTGATCAGTCCAGCATTCAGCTCCACACATTGCTTTTGTGACACGAACATCCTTGATGTCCCTTTTTCTGGTTATGATATAGTCTATAAGATGCCACTGCTTGGAGCGTGGATGCATCCAAGAGGTCTTTTTGCGCGTTGGCAAACGAAACATAGTGTTGGTGATAGTGAGTTCGTGCACAGAACATAGCTTTAAAAGAAGGGAACCATTGCTGTTACATTTACCGATCCCATGACGTCCAAGAACACCTTGCCATGTCTGGGAGTCTTTGCCAACTCGGGCATTGAAATCACCCAGGATAATGAGTTTATCAGTTCTCGGTGTACCAGATATAGCGGCATCTAACTCTTCATAGAATTTATCCTTTTCCTCATCAGGATTTGTCATTGTCGGTGCATATGCAGAAAGTAATGTGGCAAAGTTATTTTTGCTCACTTGCAATCGCAACGACATCAAGCGATCGCTAATTCCTCGAGGCAGACCTGGAAGTTTCTGCACCAGAGATGATTTTATAGCAAAACCAACACCTGATTCACGCCTCTCTGTGTTTTTACGTCCTATCCAGAAGAATGTATACCCTCCACCTCTCTCTGTCAACTGACCCTCATCTGCAAACCGCGTTTCACTAAGTGCAACAATATCCAGATTATAACGGGCCAATTCTTTAGCAATTAGTGCTGTTCTTCTTTCTGGTCTGTTTACATCTGAGATATCCGTAAGTGTCCGAACATTCCATGAACCAACTAGGATTGATTCACACTTTGTTCTCTTCATATTTAATTAATAAAGATAAATAAATAAATGGGTTGAGAAATGACTAGCGCTGAAGTTGATTTATAGTGTGGAAGAGTTGCGCTAATCGTCAACCACACTCTCTCTCCTGAGTTTTATCTTGGTCCAGTGGCAAGACAAAGTCGAGACAACTGGGAGAAAATCAGGTGCAGTGGATGGCCAGAGCGTACTATGTGTCTAACTGTGCCCTATGCTGTCCACACAGCTCTGCTGTTAGCGCCTATGTACCCGTTGAGTTACCTGCCAACTTCTTCCGAGTATTTCGCCGCAAACAGACTTTTTAAGCCTAGGTAGACAAAGCCTTTAACCGTTATATATAATTTATGTCTCATTACAAAATATGGAGCCGTTAGGGATTTCTATATAGACTAACATTTGGCGCTAATACAATAAGGTACGTTTCCATATGCAAAACCTGTATACATATTTGCAATGTCAACATTATACTGTATATCTTTTCAGCAAATTATGTCATTGTCTTGTAATAGTTCATAAAACAGACAGAATCGATTCTTCGATATATGAACGTTACCAATAAGAAAAATAAATCAAATAATAAATCTGTTCTTGTAATATCAACAAACACATATATCGAAACGCACATCACATTTCTTTACATGAAAAACTTAATAACATCTCCAATTCTCGATATGCGAACAACATATCACTTTTGACTGTGGTTTTTTAAGGGACATTTTTACGTTCATTATGTTACCTATGCATTCCGGGCAATACTCATGTACAAATGCTGCCGAAATGGAAAAAAATGATACATTAGCATTCTCTGCCGCAGAACCGGGTGCCAGATTCAAGATATCAACGAAATAACTCACGTATAACACGTTATTTAATATTTACAATATACATTTATTCACATATAAATAGAGATACTGAATTATTTATAACATTTTGTAACTGATATGTATAAATTCGTGTCACTTCAACTTAAGGCCCCTCCACATTAATTTATCCAATATTTCTAATGTCTACGTTTACCATGATATAAAAACCTGTCAAATCTGCTTATATCTTGTCTTGTCTTCTACGATGTCACTTCTACATGAATAGCATCTTCAGAATTCATTTTTTTCTCCATATTCGTTAAACTAATGAGCGTCTGAAGCATGCCAGGCAATCAAGGGACAAGGTCATTGTTTCTGTAAGAGATATATCATTGTCATTACTGTAATCTTGCTATTTATAACCGATAGACAGTGAAAAATCAATTCAAATTTTGTTAGGACTACAATTTTGATGATGTCCACTAAATTGGCTGCTATTATGTATATTTTCTTTATTTTTTTCTGTGCTTTATTCACCTTTAGAAAAAGAAGAAATAAACACGGCTATTTACAAGCAATTTATATTTTGTCTATACTATAATTTATTTTGTATCTAATCTCATACTGGCGTCTTTGGCATTAGAAATACAGGTTTAAAAAAATGGAATCACATTCTGTAACTATTAGCTGGTTAGAGTATTTGAAAAAACAGGATGCGATGCAAAGAAAGGGAACTATTAGCTGGTTAGAGTATTTGAAAAAACAGGATGCGATGCAAAGAAAAGGAACTATTAGCTGGTTAGAGTATTTGAAAAAAACAGGATGCGATGCAAAGAAAAGGAACTATTAGCTGGTTAGAGTATATGAAAAATCAGGATGCGATGCAAAGAAAAGGAACTATTAGCTGGTTAGAGTATTTGAAAAAAACAGGATGCAATGCAAAGAAAAGGAAGGGATTTGGAGATGAGCATTCTACGTCCTGATGAACACGTGGATTGTTAGAAAATAATGGAAACGGATTGTGGAGAGATAATGGAGATGGATTGTGGGGAGATAATGGAGATGAATTGTGGAGAAATAATGGAGATGAATTGTGGAGAAATAATGGAGATGAATTGTGGAGAAATAATGGAGATTGTTTGTGGAGAGATAATGGCGATGAATTGTGGAGAAATAATGGAGATGGGTTGTGGAGAGATAATGGAGATGGGTTGTGGAGAGAAAATGGAGATGAATTGTGGAGAAATAATTGACATGGGTTGTGGGAGATATAATGGAGATGAATTGTGGAGATATAAATGAGATGGATTGTGGAGAAATAATGTAGATGGGTTGTGGAGAAATAATGTAGATGGGTTGTGGAGATATAATATATATTAATTGATCTCACGCTCAGATAAAACTGTATAATATACAACTAAACGATCAATGAAATGTAATCCTCGGTGTAAAAAGGTACACGAAAGACGTGCGAGCACACGGAAAAGAGAGGACACGAACAATGTGACAGAAATGGGAATGACATGGAATAGACTGAAAACATATCCAATGATATACTATAATAATAAAATTGACAACTCTTAAGGGTTGTAAGGGTGTCACGTTGGAAATTTCAGCACACAAATCCTAACAAACATCCTTATCTTCGGTCATGAGCCCGTGCGTGGAAAAAACTTAAGACCTGACATCTCCTCGATGTTATCAAGCTAGGATTTCGGACGCAAACTATGCACACCTGACACATTTGAACCGAGACTGTCGGCTGTATAGAAGACCGTCTAACAGAATTAATTAGGACGCCTATTAGTTATGTTTGAGATTATTGTTTTGATTTCGGTTGATCAATATTTATATACTTCGAACCGCCTTGGTTGTTTTTGTCATGCGATTCCAAGTATATAAATAGTGACCCACCAGCAGGCTAACAATAATTTAAAAAGTAGCGAATGGTGTCCTGCTGGAAGGTCTTTAGTAGAGACGGTCATGCTTAAACCATGTCCGCCCAGAAAGCAACAATTCCGTGACCATCGACTGAACTATAAAACCTAACTTAAAAAAAAAGTAAACATGCCTACATTCTGTACGTTTTTGATTTTTATCACGCTTTCCATTGGTTGTAATTTATATACTTCGAGTAACCGTGGCTATTTTTGAACTTAGAGTCATATAAGCTATAAAATAAACCAAAATAAACAGGATTCTGAGAGCTACAACTGTGCAAAAGACCAAATAATATTCCTATCCCAGATCATTGAAGATTCGTTTCAGAATAAGAAGAAAGTTTTCATCTTATAGATATATCTCCAAGAAACTTTTGACAATGTTTGAACAAATGGGCTGAAAGTAAAGCTTCAAAGGATCGGAATCTGGGGTAACATGATTAAGTGGATACGATCCTTCCTACACAATCATAAAGCAAAAGTCGCTATGGAAGGTCATAACCGCAAAAACTTCTCTTAAAACAAGCAGTTTCTCATGGTTCAGTTCTGTTTCTGTTTACGTAGCTCATAAATGATATAATCTTGTCAACTGCAACAAGATGCAAGCGTCGCCATGTATGCTAAGGATTTGGCGATGTGGTGTGAAGAAGAACATCTAATGATGCCCGACATGAAAACACAAAAGGCATCAAAAAATATCGCAGCATAGGCAGAGAAATTGATGACAATGATTACTGCTGAAAAACCAGCAACAAACCTCTCAAATTCACGCTCTCACGTAAGGACAAAGCGGGAAACTCGGAATTACATGTATCCAAACAGAAGAACAGTCGGTGCAGCTGGACACCAAGCTAGATAAACGATTAACATGGAAGCTTCACATTGAGAACATAGATGCAACAGATAGAAAGAAACCTGCTATCCTGAGAAAATTAATTGGAACAAGCTCGGGAGAGGGGGGCAATGAAGTCACATTAAATAAGTTATATACAGGTGCAATTAGACAAGTACTATAAACGGATCAACAAAATGGACTTCAGCAGCCATTCCCATCTACAAGCTTTAGACAAGATACAAAATAAGGAACTTAATTTTATCACAAATGTCATCATGAAAACAACTTCCATAAATGAAATGGAAAACAATTGCGGGCATCATTCCCTGCCATACAGGTGGGACACTAAGATCATGATCCATGTAGAAAAGTAGAAGAGCATGCCAGCACACTGAATGAGGACCAGATTCGGTGTCCTGGCCAGTGGAAGACTGTAGATGAGCATTTCTAAAACACTAAACAGAGAAATGATGATGAACTACCAGACACAACAAGAGCAATAACACAAACAGATTTCCTAGTTCCGTGTGAGTAATATAAAAACCACTATACATAAAAACCAGCATAAACACAACTTACACTATGAAAAATCTGAATACTCCCAAAAAGAAAATAATTTATAATAATTAATGCAATATTATTTACTATATGTGACCCGTAGAAACGTGAATATAAATATATATACGGATTGATCAGCAATCACATCAGTGAATAATGGAGGAGCTGGAGTGTATATAAAATATCAAGAAAAAGAAAATGAATCCACATGTTCATCAACTGGAATGAGAATTGGCATGAGAATTGCCTGCAGAGAGACAGGAAATATATATGAATTATCTACACCATCACATCCAACATATGCATGGCATCTGCGTATTCCGACTTGGACGGTTTAATATACAGAAACATTGGAGGGGCGGCCAATGTCAATGTCCCTAGCATACGGTGATTTTTTGAGTACACACCTAATCTGGAAAAGATAATGCACGCTAGAGGGCAGCGTATCTTACGTTAGTCGATCCAGTGGCAGCGCAGCTACAATGGTCCAGCACAAGACTGACTGGCGAAGTGTTGTTTATGCATGAGAACACACAGAAGCCGACACGTTCCATCACAATTGACCCCATTCAAAGTAGGAGTCATGACTCAGGTATTGGATACACCAACTTGAACATGCACTCCTGGGTATGAAAGAAAACTTTGAATACAACTCGCCACTGCACACATGACAATCAATGAACACATGTCAGGGAGCACATTGTTAAAATTTCTGACCGAAGCAGTGTTGAGACTCGGAATCTGGACACTGGGTGCAACGTAGACGGGGGCGCAAGTCTTTAGCGACAGTGCAAACGTAGCCCAACTCGACTGTCCGTCGTTGCCCAACACTACTCATACAGAGATAATTGGTTTCTAAACCCAAGGGCGTACTGCGAAGCTCCTCGTCTGAGATTCATATTTTATCTACCTCTTTGGGTAATATACGCAATAGCGAAGAGTCAAAATACACAGACTGCACCTGCCGATGGATTGGAAGGCCATCTGATGCGGACGAGGCGAGTGCGTGAGAAATGCACAGATCAAACCACAGACCCTTGATGTGTTTGGTAAAGCAGCGCCTAGTATAGGACGGTGTATCAACCATGAGTCTAATTCGATCGTCGCCATCACCCAATACGGCTCATACGGATGAAATTAGGTCTGGGACCTTGGGATACAATGGGTGGTAATGAAATGGTCTTCCTACAAGAGGTACAGCTCGCTGGCTGCGAAGCGCCTCGCCAGATGATAAACAATCAATGGGTGACCCAAGCAAAGTATCAGTTAGCCTCGTCTCGTCTAATGTACCCCCCCCCTCAATGGGTAGAAGGCTCCTTCAATAGACAATGCATCAAGCCGAAGTGTAAAGCCTCCTGGATATGAAAGAAAGCTCATAAACCTCCCCACTGCACATTTGAAGTAATAGCTAGTATCTGATAATTCCTGCGGTTCTCAAACAAACAACATCACTATCTTGGCCTAGCTGAACAAGTTATCATTTGCCGCATGAGAACAGGACACAGCTCACGAAACATCCACTTAAGTAGACTCAGCCTAGTTCCATCACCACCATGTTCATGTGGGGTGGCACTACAAACTGCAAAACATATCCTGCAAGACTGCATTACAATATACCAGTTGAGGGAGATGTACTTGCCCACAGAGACAGATATACTGAGAAAGCTGTAAGGGAGCTCTGATGAGCTTTAAAATATAACAACAATTATCAATAAAATCAGACTTGATGTGTTTACTTGATCAAACCGCGAACGAGAAGAAGATCCAATATAGGGTTAAATGAGCACGCTAAAGTCGGAGGTGTCAATCAAAATGGCGCAGCTATTCCAGCTATGCTGTAAGCCATCTTGCCGTGGACTATATCATGCTAATCTGCAAGATTTTTAGAAAAATATTGAAGATTATTTTTGTTTACTATTTATTTGCTTTCCTCCAAAAACTAACATTCGTTGTCTCTTCTTTCGTTCTGACAAACCAGAATTATTTAGCAGGAGATATACACTAGAGAACAGACTGCGTCATCTTTACTAATCTGCCTGACACAATCGACTTCAGTATGATTGACGATCCATATGGACATACAGGATGATAATTTCTGTTCTACCCAAAACCGCCTTAGTTGCCTCTTCCGAAATACATTCTAGATCACAGAATTGATATCTTTTGCACACCTTTAGGGAGTTTTCCCCATTCCTCCATATTGTTAAGACTATATTTTTACTACTTCTACCGTCGATTGAGTATGATGGAATGAATCAATCAAGTGCCATTCCGAATGGCGTAGGTGATCACGTCATTCCACGACTCTCTGTCTCTTGTGTTGTCAATAAGCTCGGTTGGTGAGCTTCTACCGTGCCACTATACAAATCCATCTAGTAACTTTTCTCTTTGTCGTTCCCTGTCTCTTCTCCCCTTAATCGATCCAGTACTTATTAAATGTTCAAGCTGTGTTCTTCTCAGCACATGTCCTGGAAACCATGACTGTATGTCCCTAATGTTTGATATGATTGATCTTTTTACGCCATGGTCAGTGAGAAACTCTGCATTAGTTTTCTTTGCTGTCCATGGTATTTTCATCATTCTTCTCAAAAACCACATTTCTGTAACCTTTAATTCACTTAGAATTTTTTTTTACAGTCCATACTGTATCCATAAAAAAGATTGTGATGGAAGGAAGTTATAAAACAGCTACCGCTCGCGTGTTTCCAGGACCTGAAATGGAAACAAAGAATAGCAACACCGTTTACTTTTTACTTTCAGAGTGGAGGTTACTGTAATATCTCATACGTGGTCAAAGTGGTCTAGTAGACATACTGAAGTCGGATGTGGCAGGTCCAAAAGTACAAATATACAGCTAAAATGTATACCATTACACAATGCGTTCCGTTCACTAGACTCCATCTGCTAATCTTCATGAGTTTAAGAATCGATTTCTCTGGACTACATCTCCTAATCTTCACGAGTTTAAGAATCGATTTCTCTGGAAAACATCTGCTAATCTACAGGAGTTTAAGAATCGATTTCACTAGACTACATCTGCTAATCTACAGGAGTTTAATAATCGATTTCTCTGAACTTCATCTGATAATCTGCAGAAGTTTAAGAATTGATTTCATTGGACTTCATTTGATAATCTGCTTGATTTCATTGGACTTCATTTGATAATCTGCAGGAGTTTAAGAACGAACAATGAAGAAACATAGACACAATATATTTTGTTTCTCTAAGCAAAATAGTTGCTACAGAGAAGAAACTGTGGGAGTTTGAGAACGAAGGCAAGACACACAAATATATTCATATTCTGAATACAATACCTCTTGTTCTATTTCATTGATGTTTTAAAAAAATACAAACTTCATATTGCTATTTCAGTTCTGCGATTTAAATAAAAACCGATTCTTTGTTTCATATATGTCAAAAATCGATTCTTTGTTTCATAAATGTCCTTTTTATTATAGACTTTATTTTGACCAAATTGAATAGACCAACATCACTTTCTTTAAGACGGAAAGCTATTATATACAAAGGACCCGAGACCTGTTTGAAAAATATGAGGATCAAGAGGAGGTTTCATACTTTCATTTTATTAAATGGTCTTTTTATCGTCTAAATTACGTTATTTGCATGCACGATTTAGTATAACGGTGAAATCTTATTATAATGTGAAATGTGAAGACCGTTGAATGAGCAAAAGAAAGAGAGACGTGAGAGAGATTGTAAGAAAAACAAATTACCAATACATATTTAATAAGTAGATTGCAGATTTTATTAAATGTTTGAGGTGAAATTTTGCCAAAGTCTTTTAAACTATGCGGTATGTAACAAATTGCAAATGCCTAGTGTATTTAGTCAGTTAATTGATTTATTGTGTGTATTTATTGCAAGTCTTTCTAGAAAATAAATTGATATAGAGGAATATTGAGAGAGTATATACCGCGAAGAGCAAAAAAAAAAGACGAAACAGGAAGTATTAATTGACAGGTTTATGTATGTTGATTATCCGACCACGGGCATGGTTACTCAGATCTCCGTTTAAGTAAATATCTCAGGGTGTAACTGCTGATGCTGAGATCTCCGCTTCAGTAAATATCTCTGGGTGTAGCTGCTGATGGTTCATGTTCTGTATTGGTTAAGTGTTCGCTATGGAATGTTCGTGATGTGTACTGTCGTGGTACGAGGATCATCGCTTCCATTTCAAGCATTCTTCATCTACTTACTCATGTCCATCGATCTCACAGTCCTCTGATCGTGCACACTCTCAAAGACTATTGAGTATGTCTGCTCTCTGTTCATAGGTTAAAGACTGTCAACCTATTAACTGTTAACAGATTAACTGTTAACCTATTAACTGTTAACATAAGTTAAAGGTTAAACCTGTTGAAGAAACATACTGAGGAATCTTGGTGGCTATCTCGTTTACCTCCACTCCTACAGTACTCGGAAACAAAGATTAAAGTGATTGTGGGCAGTGAAATCAAATTCTTAGCACTCCACCCATCGCCTTCGTCCTTTAACGTAACTTATCACTTGGAATAATAGTTTATGAAACCAGTATGGTTTTGTCACATTAATTAGTATACCGATCAAAATAAATGTTCATACAATGTTTAAGAAAGTCTTGCACCTCTATATATGATTATATAGGACTAAGATATTCCATAGATCATACTTATAATATCTGAAGTTTGACTAACGAAAATTATTAAAGCCAAATAAATAACGTGTACAAATTATGATCTGAATCAGCTCATGAATTTCTGTGTATTGATCTCAGATATCAGCAGACTACCATCAGACAACATACCACAGCAAGCTATGCTACACAGATACAGTGAAGGCAGACCTAGAGGCCGACCACGAAAACGATGGACTTCCAAAATAAAAGAGGCGACAAACTCCATAATATACTAATCACAAACGGTGGGCCATCTCCAGAAAACTCTTCTACCCTTGACGCTGAAATGCAACAAAAGATTTAGCGAATATATAGATCTGAAAAATCCTAATGTGTGTCGTTAACCAGGAAATATGTCTTTCTTTCTGCCTTCATTTCTTTAAAATAAACTCGTTGTCTCCTTCATCTGTGGTAAAAATATCAGCAAATGTTCTAAAAGAAATATAACAATCTACCAGACAGTATATATGTTACAGTGTTACTTTAAAAGGAAAGGATTATCATTTGGATAAAATAAATTAGTTTCAGTTGTTGAATAATACTCATAAATAGTATTTGAGCACGCAGGGTTTATTTGACTGAATAATTTTCTAAACTGTATTTGCTTCATTGAGTAAATCGGTTAAACAGCTGTACCTTTTTTACTGCTTAAGTCGGAGAGCAGACGTAGTTATTTAACATATCTAGTCGATTAATAAATGTACTTGTTTGGCTAAATAAGTCTGTGAACAGACTGTAGCTGTCTGACTACATCTGTGAACGGGTGTATCTGCCTGACTGAATAACTCGGTGAACATCTGTAGTTGTCTAACTGAATAAGTCGGTGAACATCTGTAGCTGTCTAACTGAATAAGTCGGTGAACATCTGTAGCTTTCTAACTGAATAAGTCGGTGAACATCTGTAGTTGTCTGACTGAATAAATCAGTGAATAACTGGAGCTGTCTGTCTACATCTGTGGACAGCTGAAGCTGTCTGAATTAATAAGTCGGCAAATAGCTGTTTCTGTCTGACTGAATACATCGATGAACAGCTTCCTGACTGAATAAGTCGGTGAACAGCTGTAGGTGTCTGAATGAATAAGTCGGTGAACAGCTGTACCTGTGTGACTGAATATTTCTGTGAACAGCTATACTTGTTTCAAGAAGTTTAACTGTGAGTAGAAGTTGGCAGAAACTATTAGGGAAACAATCTAGTAAATAATATAAGGTTGCCGATTGGTATCTGAAATGAATAGCTCCTCTTCATGTAAGTATGGGCGACTAATGTTTCGAACGCCGCTATACTCAAACACGATCTTACAAATCGTTGAGGACTTTACCTAACCAATTAATTGGTTAATCCATACATTGGGCGTCATGCACGTGGGGTAATATATTTTGGAAACCAAGCATAAACATTGCTATCGGTCACAGACGAATAAACAAAGTACACACGAATAACATGTTAAATTTTATTTGAATAAATTATTCATTACTGATATGAAAGTAATATATTTCAAGCTAGATCAGTTGACACTAACTGTGTGGAATATATACCACCTCATTCACGTGTAGTATGAACTGTACTTCAATATCGAATACTTGGATTGTCTGATTTTCTTGTGCATATATTGAAGGTATCAATTATCCAGTTTATGCGAACTAAGCCCAATTCTTATTTCCAAATTTTATAGGCATTTTACATACTGGTAGAAAAGTGACTGAGGTAGTAAGAAATCATTGACGTATGAGATAGAAAAATATCAGTATCTTTTCCAGAAATAAAGTCCATCCCTAAAAGCTCCATAAAGATGGAGTGGAGCTCAACTCGCTCATGCAGTTTTAAAAAAAAACGATAAGATTCACAAACTTGGAAAAAAGGAACAAACAACACCTTTTAGTTCGAGAACAGACCATAATTGACTAAATCAACACATGTACAGTATGTTTGGAACACCGATAAGTACCCCTGTAGACAGTCTCCTCAGGACACATTTTGCAGGACTTCCCACTGTATCACACCCATGAATTTCTGTCTCTCTAAAAAGCCGTAGATACACCACAAGAAGAAAACTATGGTCATCGGACAAAGTTATGACGAACAAGATCCACTAACCTGTCTCGGGACTTGTGACCACGGTACAGTACATTGATGAAATCAATGTCATCATCTGACTTCGGCTGGGGAATGAGTAAACAGAAGTACTGTTCGTCCGTCGAAGTCGACGATGATCATTCAGCTCAACTGGGATGATAAAGATGATGATGTCTGCTGTGTGCCCGATTGTGACTAAGGAGTCCATTCCGTGCATGAAATTGTCTACTACACTCTGGGCATGTGTGGGAAGATTCTGTCAGGCATTGAGCAGCTCTTTCTTTCTTCTAGCGCGTGTTTGTTGCGCAGCTTGTTGTATGAAGTTCTCTACTGCTGCTGCACTACTCATGATTCTGCTACGCCATTCGGATCTGTCTTGTGCACGATTCTCCCATGAATTTATGTCTATTTTGAAATGAGTTGGTGATGTCTTAAGAGTGTCTTTAAAACACATCTTCTGCCCTCTTGCCTTGCGGAAGCCTGTCTGGTGTTCTCCATATAACAACTGTTTTGGTAGACGATAATCCTTCATGCGGACCATGTATCATACCCAGTGAGTCTGCGACTTAATCAACATTGTATGTATGCTTACAGACTTAGGTTTCATCAGTACTTCACTCTTTGGTATTTTATCCCACCAATGGGTGTTGAGTATCTTACGAAGGAAGCTTAGGTGGAAGTGGTTCAGTCTTCTAGTGTGTATGGCTTACACTGTACATGTTTCTTAGGCATAAACGAATGGTGATATTACTGCTTCTTAGTTTAGTAATAATTTTTATTCCACTTCCCATATTTTTTTCACAGTCTTCTAAATATGGCACTAGCTTTCAATATTCTGTTGTTAACCTCAGTGTCGATGTTTACATTTTGTTGAAGATCTTCTTCTTTGATCTTTATATGAAGTTTTAAGTGTGGTTTGTTTGGTGTGGGTTTACATCTTCACCTCCGTTGTCTTTGTATTGATGGTGAAACCAAAAGTTGTCGCAGGCTTCAGCAAATTAGTTTACGACCTGCATACTGTCAGCAGAATCAACATACAGCGCATAGTCATCTGCATAGAGGAATTCCCAGAACATTGTGTTTCGTACCTTAGTTTTGGCTTGCAGACGTCGAAGATTGAAATGTTTACCATGTGTTGTGTATCTTATTTGTATTCCTGTTATGTCATTTGAACTAGATGCGCCCGTAAGAATAGCAGAAAACATCAGACTGAACAGTGTTAGAGCAAGAATGCATCCTTGTTGGACCACATTTGTTACATGAAAGGCTGGTGATGATACTCCATCACTGACAGAATAAGAATGCATTGTATCACTATTGTTCATCTGCTTTATCACAGTAATTCATCATCTGCAACGCATCCGGCAATTGTATTCTCTATAGGAATAATAATACTGGAGTGATATTATCAATACAAATGAGTCGGTATCTGGCACCAACAGTGAACATAGGCCATCACCTCCAGAGCACTTAGTAAAAACATTAATTAGTTCACGAAACTAGTGGGAGCCTTCGCTGCAACAACAGTTAGTCTAACAATGGAGGTGTTTGCTGCAATGAAAGCTCTAATTTGTTGGAATCGCATACATATCATAGTGCATGCATTTAGATTTACTCGAAGAGTTTTGACTTGGTGAAGTCATTGGAAAAGGCTAACAACTGGGGTTCACTGAGAAAAATGTACAGTCACCTATGTTCTTGGACTCGCAGGTGGGCAGGGAAACCAGACAGTCGACAAGTTGGCTGATTGTGATTCTATAACAGGTGGTAAATCTATGGACGCACTCAATGCTTACGAGAGTCTATGCGAGATTAGAGGATTCTTAGATCAATGTTTAGAGTATGTATCCAGAATACGCTTATTGGGTACGAGGAGCGCGTAGCACGGAGGTAACATATCACGAGTATTTGAAACAGAACACCCAACTATGACAGAACATGAACAATCAGCTACCCCACCCTGAAACATTTAAAACAGAACACCCAACTATGACAGAACATGAACAATCAGCTACCCCACCCTGAAACATATAAACCAGAACACCCAACTATGACAGAACATGAACAATCAGCTACTGCACAATGAAACATTTCCTGTGACAACTGTGAACTGATTTCAAATATGCTAATAACGTGTCTTAAATCAGGAAACATGTCACGCGTTCTGTCTTCATTTCCTTAGAATATGTCTGTCGTCGTCCTCCTCTGTGGTAAAAATATTATAAAATGTTCTTGAAAAAGAAATGGTCACTCTACCAGACAAGTGAATATCTGATCACCTATGGACATGCCCGGTGTGCGACGAGAATACTGAATATTCTTAAACCTAACCCTAAATCAAACATATTAATAAGTTTAATTATAAATTCATTATGCAAGGTAAGAAAATACATTGTGATATAAATATCACAGATTTGTGCAATCCAATAACATAGCAATTATGTCGGCGTATCCAATTTTAAAATAGTTATGCATTTTTAAATTTAATTTTTACTAAAGAGTTTTACTTTGAGACTGTATTAGACCGTACTGTCTCGACTGCATGGCGTCCAGTAAATGATACGGGGGCATATTTTCTACTACTGTATAACTTTCTATAATCAATCATTTTTAATTTGTTTATATATTAAATATATGCAACACTACCAATGGAATACATTTTGCACAGATCCAATTATTACTTCAAATTTAGTAGATAAATCTATAGCTCTTTCTATCTGGTTGTCACTTGTGTCTTCTTCTGTGCAACAGATTCTCAGGTTATCAGTGTACATTGCCACCTTAATTTCATATGGTAGTTCAGCAATTGATTAATACATTGATCCCTAGTGTCACATTGATGTATACTAGAAATGTGTAGGGGACATAACCCCTCTTCCTAGGGCACCACAACGCAGTAAAATATTCTTGCTATTGTAACCATCAACTTGCTCACTGCATCCTCTATTATGTAGATATAATTTCATCCATATAGACAAGTTGAGACAATACGAGGCAATTCCCCCTAATATATATCAATTTATTTAAGAGCCCTTCTTTTAAGACAGCGTCAAATGCTTTCCATAGATCAATCCATGCTGCTAGTGCCAGTTTCTTATCTCGAAACGCATCTTTGATATCTTGATAAAGGTAGGCTGCCTGATCTTTGGAAGAATAACATTCTCTAGAACTTATCTGCTGTGATAACTGGAGGTTTTTACTTTAGAGGTACCACTGCAGTCTAAGATTGATAATACGCCCCATCGCTGTGCATACACTGTTTGTGATGCTGATAGATTTAAGGATGGAGAATGTGGCACTGTCTTTTCCTTGTTTTTTTAAAAAGTTCTATCATTTTTGTTTCATTTATATCTGCGTAACTTTATCTTTGGTTTAACTTATATATAAAGATTTACAGCACTTTAACAGTTCCATGTATTTGCTCATTGTCAATGGATACTCCATCGGATACATGTGGTTTTTTCAGTTAAGATATTGCATACTCAAGTTCTATGATTGTTATTGGTGCCACTATTAATTTAGGTATAGTGTTTCCATATTTTCTAGTGTTTTCTTGCTTCTCTCGAATCTCCTGTTGTATCTCTGGGCTAACGTTGAAGTTGTTGTCTTCAGCAAAGACGTCTGCAAAATAATATCAGCATGTGTACCTGAAAGTGTATGAAGTGTGATCCTTGTATATCTCAAACTATTCTCATCATTAAGCTGTTTTACCAATTCTAATAGCTTCCAGATGTCTCATTTTAGGTTTAGCGACTACTTTATTTATTCCAGAACATCTCAATCATCTGATCGCAATGCTATATTAAGAACACGAAGTAGCAGTAAAAGTAGACGGAAACACATCAGAGTGTTTAGCGTACAGAAAGGAGTTAGACAGGGATGCATAATATCACTGTACACATATGCAGAAAACATAATGAGAAATGTAAATGAAGACATCACACATACAGATTTTCAATATCGAACTATTTGAGGTCAGAAGATCCCAAAAATCAGATACGCAGACGATATAGTCCTCTTAAGAACACACGAAGAAGGTCTAAGGTAAATAATTATATCAACAACAACAAAATATAAGAAAGCTCTGTTTCGGAATGTTCCTAAATATGAGGAAAACTAAAATTATGACAACTTACAAGGTATCATTATCATCATTAAGTGTCGTCTCCGCAACCAAAATTAGCTGCAACGTATCTCCAACATCTTCTGTCTCTTGTCGTGGTGGTGCACTCTGCTAGACTGTAACCTGTCCATCGTGTGATGTTACTCTCCCACTAGTATCTCTGCCTACCTCTTGCTCGCTTCCCTTTGACATTACCCTCAAGTAAGGTCTAAAATAAGGTGTCATGTCTTTTAATGTGTCCAAAGTATTTTATTTGCCTGATCTTTATTTCTCTTAAAAGTTCTGTCTTCATATTAAGTGTCTTTAGCACCTCTTTATTTGTTTTCTTCTCTTTCCATGATGTTCTCCCAATTCTTCTATATACCCACATCTCAAAGGCATCAATTTTGTCTTCTAATTGTTTATTTAGTGTCCATGTTTCTGAGCCATACATTAATATGGAATAGATGTAGCATTTTATAATTCTCATTTTTAACTTGTTTGTAATTTGTTTAGATATTAATAATTTCCTCATGTCATTGAAGGTACTTTTAGCCATTCCTATTCTCCTTTTAACTTCTGTTTCACATCTGCCATCATTTGCAATTATGTTTCTAAGATATTGATAATGATTAACTTGTTGTATTTTCTCTCCCTGTATGTTAGTTAGTTAGTCGTCGGATCATCATCACTGCAAACTGGACACATCCATAGTTGCTCCGATCTCTCCTTGAGTGTATCCGCCATCACACTTCTGCTGACAGTACCGGTCCTATGCTGGTTGACCATCATTCTTCTGCGCCCTCCAAAATGTTCACCTCTAGCAACACCGCATCTCAATCCCTGATCTTTAATCGTAGCCATTGAAAAGGAATCATCATCCACATTCGTCTCACTCTCGCGTGTTATATCTCTTAAGGAGTTCAAAACGTCAGCGCGATCCATTGCCCCATCGCCCTGTGCCACAATCGCACACGATGCCAGTTGATCCGCTCTTTCATTTCCTCGAACACCCACATGTCCCGGCACGAAAATAAATGTAACCGCTTTCAAGCTCGCATTTCTCAAGGCCTCAATCCACTGTTCGCGAACCTGTATGTTTATGTTTACCTCCTGTTCTTCTGTGTCTTTGCTGTTTATCATAGTTTTTGTTTTTTGGATATTTATATCTAGTCCATATTCATTACTGATTTATTGACTTGGTCTATTAGTCTTTGTAGTTAATTTTCACTTTCTGCCAAAAGAACAGTGTCATCTGCATATCTAAAGTTGTTTATTATTTTCCCATTGATCTTGAGTCCTGGTATTTATTCTATATTTTTAAAGATATTCTCTGTGTAGATAGTAAATAGTCTTGGTGATAAAATGCAGCCTTGTCTTACCCCCTTTTCTTATTTCTATGTATGGTGAGTAGCTGTTTTCACACCTTATTGATGCAGTCTGTTCCCACTATATATTTCTAATCAGTCTGATGTCTTTCCCATCTATGCCTATTTCTTGAAGACATTTGATTAATTTTTCATGTTGGACCCTGTCAAATGCTTTGCTGTAGACTATGAAGCAAATATAGATACAATTTTGGACTTCTATATATTTATCTAGCACTAGCCGGTTACGCAGTATAGCTTCTCTGGTTACTTTGTTTTTCCTAAAACCGAATTGTTCTTCACCGACCTCCATGTCTATCTTATTCTTAATTCTTTCATGTATTATCTTGAGAAGTATTTTAGTTAGATGGCTCATTAGACTTATTGTTCTATATTCTGTACAGTCCACAGCCCTGGGCTTCTTAGGTAGGGATATTTTGTCTGTAATATTTTGTCTGTAATATTTTGTCTGGGAATATTTGTCAAGGGAATATTTTATCTTGGGATATTTTGTCTGCGTATATTTTGTCTGGGAATATTTTATCAAGTGAATATTTTGTCTAGGGATATTTTGTCTGGGAATATTTTGTCTAGGGATATTTTGTCTGGGAATATTTTGTCATGGAACCGTTTAAACACGTCCTTGGAGGAGACAGGTCAACTCGCTCGAGATCACAAAGTGTTCAGAAGGGCCATAAAGAAGACTACGTTCTGGAAATAATATGCCACACAATGACGATAACGACTGCTGCGTTTTTCTTTTCAGTTTCAACGTCTGGCTTGTAATGTAATTTTCATTTTTTAAATGCAGCTTTAGTTTGCTTATATTATTATGCTGTTCTTTATGTGGAATGTTGCCTGCCTGATGTCGCGATGTTTACACATTATTTTCAGCTTCTTTACTTTATAAATCCTATAGGGTTTAAAGTTGTATTGGCCGTCTAGGAATGATTACGTGAATAGCCTGCAGTATCCATTTAGTGGCCCCTCTAGGAATGGTTACGTGAACATCCTGTAGTCTCCATTTCTTAAATTCATTTACTATATTATTTATGTCTATCCCGCCACTCAGATATCTGGCTAGTTCACAGGTCAAGTGTTTGTGCATTGTTTAGTCTGCCCACTTGTCGTTCCACCTGATAAGACGGCTGCTGTTTTGATAAATTAATAAATTCACAATTGTGAAGACTGGTTGATGGTCCTGCCTCCAAGCTGTTTTAATACGATTTCGGTCTTCGACAAAACCCATCCCTAAAACTAAAAAAGATGAGAGTTTAGTCAAGACTTTAAAAGTGTAAATTCCCAAGCTACTATGACCATGGACTGGTCGAACTACACACAGACCACATGAATACACACACTAAACAGGTATGCAAATTCCTCGAGAACAGCACATTTTATATCATCATTTGCCATAAGGTCTCAGTGTTAAAGTCTTAACTAAAATCTCATCTTTTTTAGGGATGTAGTGTGGTCGATGATGGAAATTGTTGGTTGTGAAGCAAGTTGCGAGGCGAGTAGGTGTCATCTTAGTGAATCTAGTTCAAATCCTTTCTGTTGGATTTTGATTTTTTATGACTGCCTACAGCTTTAGTGTATGCCTTTACCACCAAATATATGTTGTAAACTGGTTCTTGTTTTCTCTATGGGTGCCATGCGAAATGACGTAGTCAGTCACAGTTTAACGATGCTGAAAAAATAAACCAATAATAGGAAAATACGCGATTTTTATTGACGAGCCAGAATGATTGAAAATTACTGTAACTATTCGCCTGTGCTCAAATAGGAAATCACAAGCCATTGCAGTACATCTGTAAAGTATTATGTCGAACAGTGATTTTTAGATAAAACTTCCATTACTGCGTATTTTTTGCTGTTAAGAAGTGCAGCGAAGAATTTTTGGCAGATGCCATTGATAAAAAGGATAAACTATATTAGGCCAGTTCAACACGCTTTAATATTTAACTAACTTCAGGTGACAGTCTGTCGACGTCACTGATGACAGTAGGTGTAAAATACTTTGATCTGTATCAGAGCAAGTATTTTGATCACATGATTGTAAAATAAACAAAAAACTATTCCGATATTTCATCTAGCAACTATGTCGTGATTCCAGTCGCAAGACGCTGGACGATTTCCTTGCTAATGTCTGTAATCATATACGTGACCCGTTAGAGGGGTGTTAAACATTGATACGAACACTTCCTGTTTTAAAACTAACGTTGCTGATCTTACAGAATGACACTCATTGATACATTCACCCTTCACATATGCGAAAAACAGTAAGCTATAATTTACTCTACATAACACCCTTCAGAGTTGTCATGTCAAATTAGTGTGGGTGTTAACGTGGAAAGCGCATAATACTGGAATTTGTCAGCGGATTACAAAATAGATTGTGTGCCACAGTTTTGAACGCTCTGTTATCTACATGAATTATCTTAGTGCTTCTAATGACACATTGTATGATATACACCATAACAAAATTACAGCAAGCTTAGTTCATCACCATCAAGTGTCTTGTCATAGTGTATCTCTAAATATATGTGCGACGAGTGTCTTGAACCAGATCGTTGTTGATTGCTTACTATACCAGGTTGTTATACTATATAATATTTGTTCACGCTGTTATCCTCTTTCCTTCAATCTTGTTCATTGTAACTATTTTCTCAAATTCTCCCTTTTTACACTGTAACTGTTCTCAAATTCTCCATTTGCCTATTGTAATTATGTACTGAATTTCTCCTATTGTGCATTGTAACTGCTCTTAATTCTCGTTTTGCCAATTTTAACTGTGTTCTTAAATGTTGCCTCTGTCCATTGTAATAATGTTCTTAAATCCTCGTTTTGCCCATTGTAACAGTTATCAAATTCTCATTTTGCACCTTGCAATTATGTTCTACAATTCTCTTTTTTCCATTGTAACTATGCTTTCCTTGTTCACGCTGAGACAAATGAGTGAGAGAGCGATAGACTACAAAAACGAGCTAAACGCAATATTTATAGATCAAGAGAAGGCGTTTGATAGAGTCAACAGAGACGTACTATGGGAAACTCTAGAAATGTATTGCATCACATGACAACTGTTAGAAAGTATAAGATCTTTGTATAAGAACTGCCAATGTGTATTAAGAACATCAGATGTATCATAGGCGCATTTGATACAAAAACGGGAGTGCGTCAAGGTTGTGTGCTCTTAACTTTGCTATTCAATATATACACAGACAGAATAATAAAAGCGGCAAAAAGTACAAAGGGAAACATCACCGATTCAGAACAAGACAACTCAGAGCAACCAAACAATGAAATAAATGTACTACTTTTCGCGGACAATCAGAGTCTCATATACAAAAAACGAAGAACAGCTACAAAATCATGTTAACTCACTATCTGCAACATGTAGAAAATACAACATGAAGATCAATACACAAAAGACGGAAACTATGAAAATATGCAGAACACTGAGTCCACTAAACATACAGATAGACAATATAGGAGTAAAACAAGTAACAGAGTTCAAATATCTCGGTAGTATTTTTACAGAAAATGGAAGACTCAACAGAGAAATAGAGACAAGATGTCAAAAGGCAAATGCAGAAACTGTCACGATTACTTATTCACTCTAAGATCGAGATGGAAGTCAAGAGACAAATGATCTACAGTATATTTCTACCAACACTGTGTTACCAGTGCCAAACTGGTATCTCTCATCTTCAAATTACAGAAAGATAGTGACATGTGAGATGAAATGCTTGAGGAAAGCTGCCGGGGTCACCAGGCTTGATAGATTACGAAATGAATATATCTGGGAAAGAATAGGTATAATATCATGTACAGATTACATAGAGAGAGAGAACAGATCAAGTTGTTTGGCCACTTTATAAGAATGCATCACGAAAAGTTGCCCGTACAAGCATATAACCAAATGAGATCAGGGTACAAAGCCAGAGGAAGACCACGGAAAAGATGGATAGAAAACGTCAGGGACATCCTGAACATACACGATCATAGCACAGCCGAGGCCACACATCTGGCTTTAGAACGCAAGCTCGAGCTCCAATCACCCCTATGCTTAACGGCAAGAGTGGATCACAAACCACCTTTGGAAAGACAATAAACAACTATGCTCTTAAATTCTGCCTTTGCCCATTTTAACTATGTTCTAAAATTCTATCGTTGCCCATTGTAATTATGTTCTCTCATTCTCCCTATCACAAAATGTGCTAAATACATAAAGATTGTTTATTTCAGATAGTACTAAGTAATTCACGTCTTGCAAAAAAACTCAACACCATCACACCTTTGAGTTCATATTTCGATTTGACAGCCAGAATCCTTGCACATAACAATATCCCAAAGACATCTAAACGTAACAGATATATAAATTCAGTGAGATAAAAGATGGCCACTTTCACCACACAATTCTAATATCTAGTTCTGCGATGATTCAATAATTCAATTATTGTGTTCTGAAAATGACCTTTAGAATAGACTCCATAATATTCTGAAGAAATGATAATAAGCTGAGTCTTCCACAGCAAACAGCAGATCATAGGTAGTGTAAGCTGATTTCATAGATGTTATAGGTAATGTTATATGTTGTATCAGTGTGTATAATGTGTTCTATAACACTTGACACTTGACACTTGACACAAGTTGTCTCAACTCATAAATATGTTCTATAAATATCAACCCGGAACATATATTGACGTCACACAGATTATACATTGAAATTTTATTCCCCAGTTTGCAATCTGTGTTCTACAACTGGTCATTATCATCAAGGAAAGGAGTCTCATCATAACACTGTACTTCGGTTACCTGTTCTCACCTGATCTCTGGGCCCATTTCACTTTTTATTCAAAGTACTCTTCTGTTGATTTTAAAACAAAATTTTGTGTAATTTTTTCAACTTACACCAAATGTCATTGTATGCGTGTGAAGTACATATTTATTGTACTTTACAGTCTCTCCACCTAGTACCGTGTTTCACGTACTTCACAGTCTCTCCACCTAGTACAGTGGTTCATGTACTTCATAGTCTCTCCACCTAGTACCGTGGTTCACGTACTTCACAGTCTCTCCACCTAGTACCGTGGTTCACGTACTTCACAGTCTCTCCACCTAGTACAGTGGTTCATGTACTTCATAGTCTCTCCACCTAGTACCGTGGTTCACGTACTTCACAGTCTCTCCACCTAGTACCGTGGTTCACGTACTTCACAGTCTCTCCACCTAGTACCGTGGTTCACGTACTTCACAGTCTCTCCACCTAGTACCGTGGTTCACGTACTTCACAGTCTCTCCACCTAGTACAGTGGTTCATGTACTTCATAGTCTCTCCACCTAGTACCGTGGTTCACGTACTTCACAGTCTCTCCACCTAGTACCGTGGTTCACGTACTTCACAGTCTCTCCACCTAGTACCGTGGTTCATGTACTTCATAGTCTCTCCACCTAGTACCGTGGTTCACGTACTTCACAGTCTCTCCACCTACTACCGTGGTACACGTACTTCACAGTCTCTCCACTGATTACCGTGGTTCACGTACTTCCCAGTCTCTCCACTGATTACCGTGGTTCACGTACTTCACAGTCTCTCCACTGATTACCGTGGTTCACGTACTTCACAGTCTCTCCACCTACTACCGTGGTTCACGTACTTCACAGCCTCTCCACTGATTACCGTGGTTCACGTACTTCACAGTCTCTCCACTGATTACCCTGGTTCACGTACTTCACAGTCTCTCCACTGATTACCGTGGTTCACGTACTTCACAGTCTCTCCACCTACTACCGTGGTTCACGTACTTCACAGTCTCTCCACTGATTACCGTGGTTCACGTACTTCACAGTCTCTCCACTGATTACCGTGGTTCACGTACATCACAGTCTCTCCACTGATTACCGTGGTTCACGTACTTCACAGTCTCTCCACCTACTACCGTGGTTCACGTACTTCACAGTCTCTCCACCTAGTACCGTGGTTCACGTACTTCACAGTCTCTCCACTGAGTACCGTGGTTCACGTACTTCACAGTCTCTCCACTGAGTACCGTGGTTCACGTACTTCACAGTCTCTCCACTGAGTACCGTGGTTCACGTACTTCACAGTCTCTCCACTGAGTACCGTGGTTAACGTACTTCACATTCTCTCCTCTGAGTACCGTGGTTCACGTACTTCACAGTCTCTCCACCTAGTACCGTGGTTCACGTACTTCACAGTCTCTCCACCTAGTACCGTGGTTCACGTACTTCACAGTCTCTCCACCTAGTACAGTGGTTCATGTACTTCATAGTCTCTCCATCTAGTACCGTGGTTCACGTACTTCACAGTCTCTCCACCTAGTACCGTGGTTCACGTACTTCACAGTCTCTCCACCTAGTACCGTGGTTCATGTACTTCATAGTCTCTCCACCTAGTACCGTGGTTTACGTACTTCAGTCTCTCCACCTACTACCGTGGTACACGTACTTCACAGTCTCTCCACTGATTACCGTGGTTCACGTACTTCCCAGTCTCTCCACTGATTACCGTGGTTCACGTACTTCACAGTCTCTCCACTGATTACCGTGGTTCACGTACTTCACAGTCTCTCCACCTACTACCGTGGTTCACGTACTTCACAGTCTCTCCACTGATTACCGTGGTTCACGTACTTCACAGTCTCTCCACTGATTACCCTGGTTCACGTACTTCACAGTCTCTCCACTGATTACCGTGGTTCACGTACTTCACAGTCTCTCCACCTACTACTGTGGTTCACGTACTTCACAGTCTCTCCACTGATTACCGTGGTTCACGTACTTCACAGTCTCTCCACTGATTACCGTGGTTCACGTACTTCACAGTCTCTCCACTGATTACCGTGGTTCACGTACTTCACAGTCTCTCCCCCTACTACCGTGGTTCACGTACTTCACAGTCTCTCCACCTAGTACCGTGGTTCACGTACTTCACAGTCTCTCCACTGAGTACCGTGGTTCACGTACTTCACAGTCTCTCCACTGAGTACCGTGGTTCACGTACTTCACAGTCTCTCCACTGAGTACCGTGGTTAACGTACTTCACATTCTCTCCTCTGAGTACCGTGGTTCACGTACTTCACAGTCTCTCCACCTAGTACCGTGGTTCACGTACTTCACAGTCTCTCCACCTAGTACCGTGGTTCACGTACTTCACAGTCTCTCCACCTACTACCGTGGTTCACGTACTTCACAGTCTCTCCACTGAGTACTGTGGTTCACGTACTTCACAGTCTCTCCACCTAGTACCGTGGTTCACGTACTTCACAGTCTCTCCACTGAGTACCGTGGTTTACGTACTTCACAGTCTCTCCACTGAGTACCGTGGTTCACGTACTTCACAGTCTCTCCACTGAGTACCGCTGTTCACGTACTTCACAGTCTCTCCACTGAGTACCGTGGTTCACGTACTTCACAGTCTCTCCACTGAGTACCGTGGTTCACGTACTTCACAGTCTCTCCACTGAGTACCGCTGTTCATGTACTTCATAGTCTTTCTGCTGTGTACTGTGGTCTAATACGCCACCAGAAAATGTGTACCAGGGTTCTTCTTCATGTCGGACCAGATAGCCCGGAGTTCGAATTCACCCATGGTTTGCACTTCTGTGGTCTGCAAATCACTAAGTAATAGTATCAATGGTCTTTAAAAGTTCATGCTAAGAAATTAATGGTGGGACGTATTGAACAACTCAGTTGTCCAGAGCATTACATGGATATACTGCCCTGGTCATGCTGGGGTCAGAGGAAACGAGGGAGCCGACGTATTGGCAGGCAATGCGGCGATAGACGGCACATTGCTGAGAAAAGTTAATGCACATTTAATAAAGGCAGTAATAAATTCATTTCACGATGCAGATGATGTCACTGAGGTTGAGAACGTACACATACAGAGAATGTTAGAAATGGGAGTATTCAGAGGTGAGGGGAGGAAAAGTAATTTTTTTGGAAAGTCCCGAAGATCACACAATCAACACCTGACCGGAACTATGAGTCTACATACACTGGGATGGCTGCTGGAGCAGAGGGCGGAGCACTTATGGTAATGTCCCGCGTGCCGTGAAGCCAGTTTCTAATCAAGAATCAAGAGAATCAATGGTCTCCCTGTGATGTCCATAAATAACGTCAACAATTGTGTATCAACTTTTCCCAAACTCTTCCGCCTTTGAAAACTTTGTCTAGAATTAAGTGACCCCTCGCACCTGCTGAATTATGTAAACAAAAAAATATCCCTCTTTAATAAAAATTTTACCAGAAAACTATTCGTTTTGTTTTCACTTTTTAAGAAATAGTTTTCGAATTCAAACGATTTAGTTAGTGAATAAATAGCAGTATTGTTGACATCAACATTCTCGTCCCCTCCCCATCCTCCATGCCAACAACTGTTAAATTTTTTCAGACCCAATGTGAACGTATTTTATGGTGAACCCTTAGCATGCAGACCAGGTTGTCCTAACTGCAAACGTACTTGTCACTCGTAGTTTTCAATAACAGTAACGCCATTTGTTCACACAACCAATACACTTTTGTAATGGAATCTACTGCACTAGAAATATCCAAGAATGCTACCATTGCTACTGATGTAAGTGATGCAGGCGGCAGTAGTCGGTATCACGTCAAGTCAAACACCGTCTATGCAACTGGGAACTTTTGAAGAAAATGGTACTATGCCACTGATTCACAATTCTAAAATATTTACTTTTTCACGAAACCGACAAATAACAGCGATCATTAAAAACGAAACAAAAACATGACATTTCACCCTTGAATTGTTTATTTCAGTGAGGGATTTCAAATGACGTGAATGGGATAACTTTAAAGTTTTCACGTTTTATTGTTGGTGTCATGTTTTATTCCAATTTACTTGCTTCACGCGAAAAACATTAAATTTCTGAATTCTCGTCATATTTCTAGTCGAATGAAGGTGAAACTTTGGCAAACACATTATTAATGTTTCAGGAGTAAAATGACATCTTTTGTTTTTATCGAAAGGAAGTATGTTGTTGTATATGCGATTCCTCGACTTGTGTCACAAGAGTGATGTTGTGCTGTTGGTATGCCGAGGAGTGATATGGTGAACAGAGAAGTTGTCAGAAATTCTAATTGTGATCATTCTGCTATAGTGAAGCTGAGTGAGAGAAATATGGCTACAGATACAACCAATTATTGTCCAAGGCCTGATAATCGCGTGTAGCAATGGTATCTCCAGATCGCAAAATTCAATTTATGCAACTGCACGACCCCTTCTTAACAGCAACTCAGCAGCTCTTACACCACGTACTAGTAGACTTGGTAGAGGAAGCACCGTGCGTCGGAGACTTTACTCTTTTGGCTTACAAAATAGATGTCTCAGCATTCGTAGTATCCTTACTAGACATCACTGGGTCTATAAACTTGCTTGGGTCACTGGGTCTATAAACTTGCTTGGGTCACTGGGTCTATAAACTTGCTTGGGTCACTGGGTCTATAAACTTGCTGGGGCCCAACACAATATTCGTCGACCAAAGGAAGAATGGGGAAATAATGTTCGCTGATGAAAGTCAGTTGAATGTATTATTTGCAGATTGAATAATTCACGTCCTGGACAAATATTTGTGGATATGTGTGTGTAGTCCAGCATGATAGATATGGAGGAGATAGCGTACATGTCTTGGGTGCATTCTTCTTCTTCTTCTTCTTCTTCGTTTATTCTCAAACTCCCGCAGATTAGCAGGATGTAGTCCGGAGAACGGAATGCGCTGTGTCATGGTTTACAGCATTGCTACGATATCTGCGCCTTAGGCCTGACACATCCGAATTCAGCATGGCTGTGGGTAACTGACCCTATATGGGATGGGACAGCCAACTCCATCCCATAACCTTCTTAGTCGCCTTTTACGACATGAATGGAAGGCAAACAGTGTTGCTATTCTTTGCTCCCCTTTCGGGCCCGGAAACACACGGGCGGGGTGGATTCTATTATGACTACTGTACCCCCCTTCACATTTTCAAAGTAAACGTTACCGCTGACGTTTACGTTAACCATGTACTGGGGCATATTGTAGTGTCTTTCTTCTAAAATCCTCCAGATCTAAGGATCTTTCAACAAGATAACGCTAGGCCTAACACAGCATACGTTACCAGAGATTTCTTAGCTCAACAGCCTTTTCCTGTACTGGATTGTCCTGCTCTCTCTCTCTCTCTCTCTCTCTCTCTCTCTCGGACATGAAAATGATTGAACACGCGTAGGAAGAACTAAACAGAAGAGTCCGCCCGTATATCATCAATGATATCCAAGATCTTGACCGAGCAATCATTACAGAAAGGGATCTCATATCCAAAATATTCTTGATTCTTGATTCTTCATTAGAAACTGGCTTCACAGCACGGGGGACATTCCCATAAGTGCTCCGCCCTCCGCTCCAGCAGCCATCCCAGTGTATGTAGACTCATAGTTCCGGTCAGGTGATCTTCGGGACTTTCAAAAAATTTACTTTTCCTCCCCTCACCTCTGAATACTCCCATTTCTAAAATTCTCTGTATGTGTACGTTCTCAACCTCATTGACATCATCTGCATCTTGAAATGATTTTATTACTGCCTTTATTAAATCTGCTTTATCTTTTCTCAGCAATGTGCCGTCTATTGTAAGTCGGCTCTCTCGTTTCCTCTGACCCCAGCATGACAAGGGCAGAATATTCATGTAATGCTTTGGACAACTGTGTTGTTAAATAAGTCCCACCATTAATTTCTTAGCATGAACTTTTCTATCTTGCGCAACATGCTTTGAGAGTCTGTGAGTATTACCGTGCGTGTTGATGTATCAGTTATCAACCAATTAAGAGCTGCTGTAACTCCCTCTTTCTCCTTCCTCATGCTCGATGTGACAGTAGAATATGCTGAAGATTTCTCAACCAACTTCACGCCATTTATGTAGGCAACAAAACCACAACCGCTTTTATTTGTGTTTCTGCTAACAGCTCCATCTGTGTATATAATTATGTCTTGTGGTTTCGAGTGTAGTTTGGCGAGTTCTTGCACTGTATCCTGAGCCCTGACTGTCGTACATTTTCGACACGCTTTATCTAGTTGTATTATTACCCAAAACATGTTTTCAGACACTGTGCAATAGCATGACAAGCTAATGACATACTTATATTTATGCTACAAGGGATCATCCACTGTATTAATGATGCTCCTGACCTACTGACTGCGATTTTTTGTAAAACTTTCTGCAGACAGACAACTGCTTAGGCGACGGTCCTGAATGTGTTCACTTTTAAGAAAAAAAGCACATGTGGGTCCTTAAATGGATCAATTCTGTAAATTTATTTGTTTTTTTTGTATTTAAAATTCAGCACCAAAATTGCTACACATAAAACAAAGTGGTGCGTTTTTAATGATTGCTGGTATATTATTGTATGTGTGTGTGTAGTATTTATTTATGCAGTCTTTTCTATCCACTTAATCGATACATTATTGCATGTCTGCGTGAAGTAATTATTTGTGTGCTTTCTTTTCTCTCCACATAATCTAGATGGGAAACGTTTTCAGATCGACGGATCGAATAGAGTTTGTTGCGAGAGATGTGATCAACATTTTTCTGATGGATGATTTTTGTGTTTATTCCCCCGGAGTATCAAATAGTGTTTTGTATGAACTCGGAGGTCAGTGTATACGGTATTCTCCACTCAGTATAACTAGCAAAGTAAAAATTGACCTACGGGTCACAATTTTTCCACATCTTGCATATATATATATATATATATATATATATATATATATATAGTTTTCACTGCCCATGTGATTCCGTGTGGAATCGAAAATAAATGCGAGGAAAGAACAGTAACGCTGCAACTTGGCCTTCATGCATGGTGTAGGAAGCGACAGTGGTCAACTACCCAATGATATCTTCTGTGATGAATCATGTAGAAGATTAATGTTTGGACCCCCTTGGAGAAAATTAACCGGTTAATCAGCAACGTGCCTCGGGATTCCAAGAAAGTCACGGATAGACTCATCACAATTCAAAAAAATATGTATATTTTGTCCCATTACAGTCACTCTACATCGAAATTGAGTAAAGTAATCTTATGGCACTTGTAAAAGCTCTGATACGCCTTTCTACTATTTCCACTAAACAGAAAGACATCTAAAGCTTGCTAATTTCTTCTTCGTCTTCTGAGTTTGTTCTCAAACTCCTACTTATTAGTATAATGTAGTCCAGAAAACGGAAATCGTTTTGCAATTATTTACAGCTTAGCTGCGGTATCTGCGTATTTCGAATTCGAAAAAATCCGACTTCAGGATTGTCTGTGATTAATTTTCATCTCAGTGGGAGGGGAAAGAGCAAATTCCGTTCATGACTCCTCTGGTTAGTCGCCACTTACGACATGGATGACAAGTAACAGTACCACTTTTACTACTTTTTACACTCTTTGCTTCCCTTTCAGACTCCGGCAACATGGTTGAGAATTAAAGTAAAAGCTAGTCCTTCATAGATGTTCTACCGCCACCCTCATATGGCCCTCATATCTTTTACAGATCGGCGCACTTATCACAGCAATAATCATAATATAATAATTATTTTCTGAGAACAGTTACGGTTTGATCTATGTGATGACAGTCGAGAATACGAACACAAGGAGTGAATTATACAAGCTGAATCTCTGGTAGGCGCAGAATAATATTCTAGGAAATTTTGTGTGGGATGTGAGTCCTCATAGTACAATGGAAGCAAGGTTCATGTAAATATCGGTTTATTACGGAAGATGTGTCCACACACATTCCAACTTTTAAATATTAGTCTTGATTTCATACAGCTTCCGTGACGTGGAGATCTAAAACACGCTGCGTCTGCTAGCTACCGATCATTCGATCTGCGCGCAACGCACTGAGAGGCCCCCAAAAAAGGTTTTCCAGGAGGAATAGAGGCCCCTCAAGACGATGAGTATCTATTTACATAGCCCCTCAGACCGATGGGCGCTGTGTTTTATGCGTCTTTAATGAAAGTTACTTTCGTTTAATAATCTATGGGTTGTTTCATTAAAAATGTGGACACATCTACCCGTAAAGTACCTACATTATATATATAAATTATTCCAACAGAGTATTGTCAATATTTTTCTTTCTCCCTCCCCCTGTCAACAATGTTCGAGAATTCAGAGTTCTTATTTATGTAAAAAACAAATAATTCAATTTTACGCGCGCAACATATGTTTTTTCCACATTTGTAGAAACAAATATCAACCTTAAACAATTTAATTCGTGTATAAAACAGTATTGCTGACGTCAACTTTTCTTAACTCTACAATTTGCCTCTCCCATATCGACAATTGTCAAACATTTTCAGATCTCCACCTTCCGTATTTGTTGACGTTATTTTTGAACATCATTTATGTGATGTGGTTCTCATATATTAGTGGAAACAAGTTTCATGTTTATAGCAAGCTTTAATATATTAGTGGAAACAAGATTCATGTTTATAGCAAGCCTTAATATATTAGTGGAAACAAGATTCATGTTTATAGCAAGCCTTAATATATTAGTGGAAACAAGATTCATGTTTAATAGCAAGCCTTAATATATTAGTGGAAACAAGATTCATGTTTAATAGCAAGCCTTAATATATTAGTGGAAACAAGATTCATGTTTAATAGCAAGCCTTAATATATTAGTGGAAACAAGATTCATGTTTAATAGCAAGCCTTAATATATTAGTGGAAACAAGATTCATGTTTATAGCAAGCCTTAATATATTAGTGGAAACAAGATTCATGTTTAATAGCAAGACTTAATATATTAGTGGAAACAAGATTCATGTTTAATAGCAAGCCTTAATATATTAGTGGAAACATGATTCATGTTTAATAGCAAGCCTTAATATATTAGTGGAAACAAGATTCATGTTTAATAGCAAGCCTTAATATATTAGTGGAAACAAGATTCATGTTTAATAGCAAGCCTTAATATATTAGTGGAAACAAGATTCATGTTTAATAGCAAGCCTTAATATATTAGTGGAAACAAAATTCATGTTTAATAGCAAGCCTTAATATATTAGTGGAAACAAGATTCATGTTTATAGCAAGCCTTAATATATTAGTGGAAACAAGATTCATGTTTAATAGCAAGCTTTAATATATTAGTGGAAACAAGATTCATGTTTATAGCAAGCCTTAATATATTAGTGGAAACAAGATTCATGTTTATAGCAAGCTTTAATATGTTAGTGGAAACAAGATTCATGTTTATAGCAAGCTTTAATATATTAGTGGAAACAAGATTCATGTTTATAGCAAGCCTTAATATATTAGTGGAAACAAGATTCATGTTTAATAGCAAGCCTTAATATATTAGTGGAAACAAGTTTCATGTTTAATAGCAAGCTTTATTATATTAGTGGAAACAAGATTCATGTTTAATAGCAAGCCTTAATATATTAGTGGAAACAAGTTTCATGTTTAATAGCAAGCTTTATTATATTAGTGGAAACAAGTTTCATGTTTAATAGCAAGCTTTAATATATTAGTGGAAACAAGATTCATGTTTAATAGCAAGCCTTAATATATTAGTGGAAACCAGATTTATGTTTATAGCAAGCCTTAATATATTAGTGGAAACAAAATTCATGTTTATAGCAAGCCTTAATATATTAGTGGAAACACGATTCATGTTTATAGCAAGCCTTAGTATATTAGTGAAAACAAGATTCATGTCTATATGAAGCCCAAATATATTGGTGGAAAAAAATATTCACATCTATAGTAAGCCCTAATATATTAGTGGAAACAGGATTCATGTCTATAGCAACCCCTAATAAATTTGTACAAATAAGATTCATGTCTATAGAAGGCCCTAATATATTGGTTGAAGCAATGTTCATCTCTATAACAAGCCCTTATATATTAGTGGATTCAATGTTCATGTCTATAACAAGCCCTCATATATTAGTAAATTAAAGTTCATGTTTATAGCAAGCTTCATAGATTAGTGGAAATAAACCTCATGTCTATAACAAGCCATCCTATATCAGTGGAATAAAAGTTTATGTCTATAGCACACCCTCCTAGAATAGTGGGAAAAGGTTTATGTCTATAGCAAGCCTTCATAGATTAGTGAAAAAAAGTTCATGTTTATAGCAAGCCTCTTTGTTTAGTGGAAAAAAATGCATGTCTATAGCAAGCCTCATAGATTAGTGGAACAAATGTTCATGTCTATAGCAAGTCTTCATAGATTAGTGAAACATAAGTTCATGTCTATAGCAAGCCTCATAGATTAGTGGAACAAATGTTCATGTCTATAGCAAGTCTTCATAGATTAGAGAGACACAAGTTTATGTCTATAGCAAGCCTTCATAGATTAGAGACATAAAAGTTCATGTCTATAGCAAGTCTAATAAAATGGGGTAGGAAAGGTTCATGTCTACATACATCTATATATGTGTTGATAGAAAAATGAACGCTTATTTATTTTTCAAACTTAATGTCAAGGCGGAATCGTTGCCACTGATATTTTCTACTACATCCACAGCGCCTTTGTAGCAACCAGGGCATGGACATATAGTTCACGGTGCACCGAATATGGCCACTGCCTTCTTTCCATACATGGTGTAGGAGATGACTAGGGGGGAATGTGTGGGGATATGCTGACATCCTGTCACCTGTGACACATTCATCATTGTCACATCTATTCTCAATTTTTTACTTGTATTTTCTATGACTTAATCCCCAAGGATGACGAAACAATAAAGGTTAACAGACATTGTACTATTGGCTTTTTTGTTTAAGATGTCTTGTAGACGGGGTCACATTGCGCATGTGTCAGAAAATTAAGTTTGACACAGAAATAATGATATAATTGGCTCAGGCGTGTATAATGTGTTCCTGGTTGGACGTGGTATTCCTGGGATACTGTCGCAGGGGCGTTTAATAGGGGCAGGGGCGCCTACTTTCGGGGGCTAAATTGCATCTCAAAACTCATTTTTGAAGCCAATAGATAATATTGCTGCAAAACTGAAATCCAGCTAGAAAAACTTTGAAAAGGGTAAAGAGTTGTGCTAATCACTTGGAATACATACATATAATACACACAACGTGTTGGTGGAAATATGAATATGTGTGAGGTATGTATGTTTACAATGATTAGTAGTATTTTATTAGCCTGTTCCAAGTTTCACATTAGGAAACCTGCCTGTGCCTTTGAGACAATCATTTATGAGTCCTGGTGACACTTCAGTGTAACTGAAAAGAACCTGCCGGTTTGTTTTTTTTTGTTTTGTTTTTTTAAGAAAGGCTATGGACTATCAAGAGCAACCATCTCACAGCTAAAGGGGTTATTTAAAAAAGAAACAAAAAGAAACTTCCCGACAGATGCTGAAAGGCGACGCCTTGAATCAACTCCTTGTCTCGTCGTCAACTCCAAACAGTTTTGTTCAGAAGTAACAGGTTCGATTATTTAAAGAAAAATTTCGTTCAGTGTTTCTGGTTATTTTTTTGCCGTATTTAAAGAAAAGGAAAAAAAAACCCCACACAAGATCAATATGTCTGTCTTTGGTAACTTGCTATGCATAATCGTCCTCTTAGAGATGCGCAGATTACGTGACGACACCAAGGGAAGTAGTCGCCTTTAATTTCGGGAAATCGTTAACTTCAAAATTTGCAACCAAAAGTAATCTCCCCTTGTCACCATCCACGGAAATTAGCAAGAAAGACATGACTTTGAGAATACATTAGTGAATACGTTATGAAATATTGACTTTTTTTTTGTCCTTTACTTTGTACATGAAACACCAATTCAGAAACAATTTGTGGCATTTGAAGAGAAAGTTGAATAATAATGAGCGAGTTATGAACATATTCTGGGTCAAAGGTCATGATCCTATGGCCCACTGGATCAGCAAACATAAACATTTATATAGAGGACATTACACGGAGTTAAACTCGTGACGCCGAAGTCGGGTTTGTCAGATCATTGACACAAATAAAATGGCAATAGAACACATTTCCGTTTCCTGAACAACATCCTGCTACAAGAGATATTCTATAAAAGTTTAAGACCGACAGCAACTGAAACGAAAGTAAACTGGTAAAATCAGACTGTTCACAATTATTCTATGTTCATGAAACTCTATATTTTTTTAGTGATATTTACTTAAAAAATGACCGCTCGCTGTCTCATGTGATACCTTTCCTTTATTTATGCTACTTTTAATACATGTGTATTATACATTGTACATTATGATTTTATCTTTATAACAGATTCACTATTTTACCGGAATCACAGGCCAATAGATAGATAATGTATTTACATCACAAACATAAGAAAAGTCGCAAAAGAACTTGCGAGGGGTTTGTCCACAAATAATGTCAATATTTTGTTAAATTTGTGCCTCAAACCATCAAAACTTGTCAACAACTGTCAAGAGATCAAGAACTAACCTGTGTAATAATATCAAAACAGCTTAATTCCCACCCTCCCCCTCAAATTATTAACAGAAAAATGGTTCAAATCCTAATAATTTCATTTTTGTATAAAAATATTGTTGATGTCAACATTTGTCAAAAACCCTGTTCTCGTTACCAACAACTGTCAAACATTTTAGACCACCCCCACCCTATATTTGACGTAATTTATATATAACCCCTAAGGAAAACACACATTTGATAACGTAAACACAACAAAGAAGGATACTGACTCCTCATCTCATAGAAAACACACATTTGATAACGTAAACACAACAAAGAAGGGTACGGACTCCTCATCTCATAGGAAGATAGAACGTTGTATTGTAAAATACGATAAACCACAATGCAATGTTGATGTAATGGTAGCTATGATAATGCGAACACAAATGTAGTCACCAATAACAAGTGTTTGAAGTATAGTAATTGATACGGTTAATTGGTACATGTCACTGCATCTTTAAGTTATCATTAGATTGATGTTTTGTCTTCCAATAGTAGTAAGCAGTACCCAGGTATAGTTATTATCGTACTTGTCAGAGCATTGTATGTACAATTTAAGCATCACTTTTGAGATTATGGTTATATTTAATCATGTTCGCTTACATGGTTATATTTAATCATGTTCGCTTACATGGTTATATTTAATCATGTTCGCTTCCATGGTTATATTTAATCATGTTCGCTTACATGGTTATATTTAATCACGTTCGCTTACAGATTGCAGTTCTTGATTGATAAATATGTTCGTTAAAAATATTACAATGATTTTTCATTGGCTAATTATGTGACAACAGAATCCAGCTTTGTGGCGGCGACGTCCAGTGAGAGTCTGTGACGGTCAAGGTCTCTCTATCTATTATCTGTTCTCTGCTTTTGCTATAATGCGTCGCAGGATTAAATGACGAATTGTTTTTCTTTCTATGGAACATTAAGTTGTTTCATAGGCAGTACTATTGTGACGTATCAAAATGTTGGTATTTTTTCAATCCACCTTCTTGGTTGTCCTCTGCATCTGGCTGTTTCCAGTTTCATTTCGAATGCTCTTGCTGCTGTCTGATATGGATTCATTCTCATTAAGTGGTAAAACCATTTAAGTCTCTTTTAATAAAAAATGTATTTGACAACAGATGTTGTTCCAACAGTTTTTGTAATCGCTGAAGACGGATGTAGCGGGCAACAACGCATTTCAAATTTCTGGACTACATCCTGCAGGAAATCTAGTTGGAAAAATTGTCCGGCTACAAAAGAGATCCAGTGGGAGTTTGAGAATGTACGCTGAAGAAGAAGTAATCTTTTCATTCCTCACATGATCTCTTCTTTTTCTTGCTTTTCTTGGACATCTCACTTCACATATAGTAAGCTTTCTTTCTTAGTCAGTGCCCATATCTGAAATCGATTACAGAATATTGGTATAAGGATTTATTTTATGATTTTCCATCTGGATAGATTTGTTTCACACTTGGCGCCATGATTGTTGTAATAATTTGTGTAACAATGGTCAATGTACCGGGTTCAAATCTCGCCACAAGCAGCTGTGCATCCGGACACTTCAGAGCAAAAAACTTCTGGGCGTATTCGTCATTACTGCTTGTTACCTGTCATGGAGGGCAGTGATGTTTTCTATGGGCT